>CM053402.1:6438035-6541697 GCA_028644305.1 Xerus rutilus
GTGCCAAGCATAGCTGTGATGCATCCAGTGCTGATACCTTGACATCTTGCCCATCCCTACCTCATTTTTCTCCTTCCAGACCTCAGCACGTGGCTCCTAAGGAAGGGGAGCAGGGAAACTGGTCTTGAAAGAATTCCTCCCAGGGACAAAGAGACACAAATGGCTTCTTGGCTGAGAGTCCAAGGCTGCTACCTCTGTGGCAGGTGTGGCTCTGAGGTCTGTTGGGTCACCACCCACTCCAGGGAGGAGGTCATGTTGTAGGGTATCCAAGAAAGTATTTGCATGCAGGCCCATCTGTTCAAGTGAGGAGAGCCCCCTCCTGTGTCTGGCAAGGTCACAAAGCCCAGGGTGTCCGAAGCTCAGTCTGAATGGCTTACTCTCTGTCCTTCCAATCGACTGCAAAAGAGAGGACACTTGTGTGTGCCCCTCTCCTGGTCCTCTTTCAGACTGTGCAGGCCTCCAGTTGATCTGGAAAGGGATGGTTCTCCACGATGGCCCTGCTGTCACATGTCACAGAGGCTGCAAGAGATGGCTATCAGGATGGAGACCCATGGGGGATTGGTCTCAGGACCCCTTGCTGAAACCAGAGTTCCCAGATGCTCAAGACCCTCAGGTAAAATGGTGTAGTATCTGCACATATCCTGTGCACCTCTTCCTGTGAGCTTCACATTACCTCTAACACCTAATATGATCCCAACATGTAACTAGTGTTATTTGGAATTGTTTAGAGGATAATGACAAGAAATCGTGTCTTTCCTATTTAGTACAGATACAATTTAAAAAATATATATTTGCCATCTTGAAACTACAAGACGTAGGACCTGTGAGTACGAAGAGCCCATGGCACCAGTATATGTGAAGGGTGTTCATCAAGGAGCGTGAGGACAGGGCCAGCTTTGGGGGAGTGGCAACTAAGTCACCGGGCTCAGCTGCAATGCTGCAAAATGACAGGTTGACCTGCATGATAGATCTGTGACTGAACCGTGGCGAATGTCCTGATTGCCCAGGAAGCACCCGCACTGGCTGAATGACAAGGCTAAGGAGTGCCGGACACCCGGAGCCCCAGTCCACTAATGATGGCCGCGAATGCATGCACCGAGTCTGCAAATCCAGCTGAGGTTCATCCTACGGAGCTCCCTGCACTTTCCCCTTAGACTTTGTCTTAATACAGTCTTAAATGATGTCAAAATTAGCTAATCTAAATTCTGCCCAGATCTCTAGCTCGAGAATGGAGGTTTAAATGGCTTAAGATTCCAAAAAGGAAGCGTGTTCCTGTTTGGGGGCAGATGGGAGGGACGGAGAAGAGCTTCCGCTGAGACTGGGGGACGTCTCTTACGCAGGGCTGGTTGTGTGCACTTTGGCCCTGAGCTGCATTCTGAGCTGCTTCAGGGCACACCCGGTGAACAGCCCCTTGCTCTGCATGCTTGGCCCTCTTCCTGTCTTTCTCCTGTTCAAAGGCCTAGGAACAGTCACAGACACCTTGTCCTTGTGGTCTGTTTGAACAGACCCAGAGATGCTGACATTGGCTATCTGTGGGCTCAGTCAGCTCACCAGAAAGCAGGAGTTGAGAGGAGGTTCCAGTGCATGCTGGAGGTGACAGAGGACCAGCCTGGAGAGGTGAGAGGTGATCCAGGGGAGGGCAGGCAGCCCAGAAGGGACAGGTCATCAAGCCGGCTCTCACATGGGCAGCTGAAGCTTCATCCCATGGAGGTCTCTGGAGACCTGAAAACAGATGCCCCAAGTCCCAGCTGAGGATGCGGGTGCTGGGGTTGTTACACACCCTTAGCTGCTGGTAAGGCTGCTCTGGAGCAGGGTGTTCATCCCCGGTTCCTGAAACGCCATGAGCCACAAGATACCAAGGGTACCAGTGGCAGCCCTCCTTCCCTTCCCCATGGGCTCTAAGAGAAGCTGAAGATGGGCAGAAGATTGGCACGAGGCTCTTTGCTTGGTCCCAGTTGTCTCTGCGTCCTCCTGTGCTCTCCATCCTGCCTGCACCTGGACCACAGAAGGCTCTGCTGGGTCTGCGGCCATAATACGCTTCTAGAAACATCTTGGAAGTCCTTAAATCCATAACCAAAGTGCAAGTTCCCTGGGGCTGGAGACAATGAGATGTGATTACAAAAGGGCCTCCGAGTCCTCCTTTTTGTGGCGGCAGATGTTCCTGTCATGTGTCTGAAGAAGTCCAGATGTGTTTGCTCAGGATGTGAAGCCGGGGCCTCCCAGGAGCAGGCAGGAAAGCAGCAACCCGACAGCAGCTGGTGCACAAATGAGGCTGGTGCAAAGCGGGCCTAGGGCATGAGACCTTTGCAAACCACCGGGTGGGCCTGGATGTTTCCATGGAGAAGGAGCCAGAGCTGGGTGTAGCCCCATGAAGAACCAGGAGCAACCACAGACCTTTGAGCCCAGGGATGGTGCTCATTTGTCTGAGTTCTGTGTCCAGGACCAGATGGTGGCCTTGGGTTCTGAGACAGAGCTCACCGTGGGGTGCACTAGATAGGGAGCCCCCTTCTTATTGACAGCTGCATTTGCAACACAGCACACCACGGTGTGAATGGTACATCTGTGATGGAAGGAAGGAAAGAAGGGAGGAAGGGAGGAAGGAGGGAGGGAGGGAGGCAGATATACACGCTGATGAAAAAGATAGCAAGACTCATCCCGGCCTCAAAAAGTGGGCCATGTGAGGAGCCCAGGGACAGGGTGAGCGTGGGAGGTGAGAGAGGTAAAAGTGACATTTCCCCCACACCTCCCTTTCCCCCTCAGTAAACTGCAGCTCAGCCTCCCAGCTCTCAAGCTAAAATCCCGGGACTGCTCCTCTGCTCCTCTCTTCCTCTTGTAACTTCAGCCTGTAGGTCCTACTTTCAAAGTGGATCCAGGTACTAGGCACCCTTGGCCACCTTCTCTGTTGCCACCATGGTCTGTGCTACCACCTTTGCTCCTGTATGCAAGTGGACACCCATGGGCAGCCTCTCTGGCCCTGCCCAGCTCTAAGTGTCCTGCTGCTCTTCTCTGCACTGGACATACTACCTGGGCATTGGCCTCTGGGCTGCAGGCGCTGTCCTTCTCTTCCTCCCCAGCAGAGTACAAGTCCCCTGAGCTCATAGACTGTCTCTTTGGGCCTCTCATGCTTCCCTGGGGCTCTGGAGCACCTGGCACAGGGCCAATGAATATGTACTGGATTAATCAGAGCTGGAGAATGGAGATTCCATAGGAGCCACCCTGGCCTGTGTCCATCTTGTTCCCTTGCTCAAGGTCTTCTAACAGCCCCTAATACTGTCCCCGCAGATACAGGGAGAAAGGAGCAGTCTCAGGCCATAAGGTCAGAAGAAATGCTCAGTGATAAGAAGCAATGCGAGTGTGGGGACATGGCCACGTTCCCGTCTTTGCCCGGTTCTCTTGGGATGTGGCCCAGCGTGGGCGCTCAGGACATGTCTGTGGAGTTGAAGTGAAAGACCAGCATCCCTCCTCAGAGTCCAGGCTGGCTTCTCCTTCCCCCATGTTCCCCTGGTCTCCAAACTGTCCTCATGTGACCCTGCCTTACAGCATGACTCCTTTGAACAGCAATGGGACTTTGTTCCCTGTATCCTGAGGTTGACCTGGCATTTTTAAGTCCAGGTCATGGGTACGTGGCAGCCGCTCAGCATTGTCTAGTGACAGATGAATGAATGGAAAGGAAATGCCAGGATGGCAAACCCCAGTGAAAGCCAGGTGAATCTCCAAGCTGGCCACATCCACCTATTTTCAATATGATCGGATGAGCCCAAGGAAAGACCCGTCCCACCTAGGCTAGCAGCAGAGGCAGGTGTGCCGGGAACCTCAATAGCCACATCAAAGCACATGCCGAACTGGGGGCAGCTGCTGAGAACCAGGTGGACATGGGCATGCCAGAGACATCCAGAAAGATGCCTCAGCCCTGGCAGGTCCCATCCAGCCAGAGCCCTAACTCCGCTCAGTGGCAATCTGTGTTTATGGGTCCATAATCAAATGGAAACTGAAAGTATCTCGTGAGAATCATCTGTCAAAAATGCGTGGTGTCCAAGCCCAGGGCTGGGAGGCTAGGTTATAAACAGCAAGCTCTGCTCCAGCTCTGTTCCATCTCCGGGGATGCGTGGGTCATTTTTCAACCCAGCACTAATCCGAGGAACTCGATCTTCAATCAGACACTGTGTCTAACAGCCTGGGTATTTGGGATACTGATTGTCCCCTGTGGGATCAGGGAGGGGAGAGTGATCACAGGAGATGAATCTGTGTGCCACACTTACCTTTCCTACCCACCCAGCAGCTCCCAGTCCACCTGCATCCTAGACCTGACTGAGCAGCTGCTGTGCCCTGAGCTAAACGCACAGCCGGCAGTGGCCACAGCCCTGGGCCGAAAGACCTGCAACAGAACCACTTCCTTTAAAAAAATGGTCTTCCTAATTACAAAGGAGCTCTATGCAATAAAAATCCAGTGGAAAAATGAAAAGCACAAGGAAAAGAAAAATTGCCCATAATTCCATCACTGAGAAGAAAGTGCGAACATTTTTGATACATAGATTTCCAGCCTTCTTCCTCTCTCCACCCAATATTTTTTCTTTATTAAATATGCAACATTGCACTGCATCGTCCCCGGCCCCCACCACTAACTGTTTCATTCTGTCACGCTGCCACACCGCTGTCTTTCCTACAGCCCAATTTTTAATTGTTAATAGCCACATTCATTTTCTTGGTCAGTCTTTTCTATGGTTTCCATTGGTTTGTTTCTGTTTCTGCAATAGCATCAACGATGCTGTGAAGACTAGGTTGTATCCAGAGCTTTGTGCCAATAGGATCGTTTCCTCCAGATAAATTTATAGGAGCGAAATTGTGCCGGGTCAAAGAATATGGATATGTTTAAAAGTCTTTGGATGCTCCCTACCCTGTTTGTCACGTTTCATGTTCTTAGAGAGAGCCAAATATTTTTAGAATACTTTTAACCAGTAGCCACACTAGAGTAATAGCTGAGGAAGGAAAGTAACTTATTGACCGTGACAGACACGGAGGCGACAGTTCATCTCTCTGCTCGCACTGGCTGTTTTCAGAACCATAGTTCATCTCCCCTGGTGCGTACAGCAGATCTGGAGACAGGGATATGGAGAGCAGTGATTCCTCTGCAAAAGTGAACTCCAAGCCCCCAAACTCTTTCTCACGTTGTGGGATCTCTGAAGGGCCACATCACATCTGCTTTTTGCTCGTGACTTTGACCTGGACACAGTTACTTGATTGGGTGGCCTGGGAAGGGGGAGTCTGGTCAAGCTGGGAAGTGGGGAAGACAGGTGGCTGGTTTAACTTGGAAGAGCAATAAGGGAAAAGCAGGAGGAGGGTAGAGAAGAAGGGTCAGAGGAGGAAGTGCTTGGGGTTCCCAGGACCGAAGGGAACGTGCGAGCCTCCTTTCTGTTGCCACATGAAAGCTTGTGTGCCCACGAGGGCAACTGAAAGCTTAGCACTGATCCAGGTGGCTCGTTTAAATGTGCCTAGAAACCAGAGGGTGTGGAACAGGCCAGAGTCGCTAAACTCCCCACCTCCGTGTTCACTGCCGTGACCCAGTCCTTGTACAAATTCACGTGGTGGATCCCTGAGCCCCAATGCAAAAGCTGGCAGGACTGCACCAGGGCACCCAGGGACAGGCCGGACTTTGGGAAAATCGTAAATAAGAACAAAATTGCTTTGGGGGGTCCCCCAACCTCCCTGAAAGTGTTCTTCCTTCCTGGACCCCCACCTGCAACAGGAGTACAACATCAGCCACCTGCTGCGTTAGCCCTCCAGCAAGGCGGAAAGGACATGGGCTTGCAGGCTGCAGAGACCCGCACCCCGAATCCCAGCTCTTACTCCATTGTGTAGTTTCAGGGAAGTTCCTAAACCTTTCTGACCTTCTGTGTGCTCATATATGTAAAGAACCAATCTGCTCGCTTTGTTTCTTGGTGTAGCTCACTTGGTTTCTTGGTGTAAAGGAGAATAAACACAGCAGTGTCCAGTGCCTTCCTTGGGACATAACAGACACTCACTGATGGTAGTTTCTATTTTTTCTATCTGCAGTTCCAGGGCCACTGTTCCGAGCTGGACTGCAAACTCCTCGCTACAGCCCTGGCTGGTCACTGCGGAAAAGGCCGGCTCAGCTACGTAATGCTGAACGTTGGTGATCCTCCAGGAATTTATCTTAGGTAAATAATCGTGGATTTAGCTGCCAAATTGTCCTTGACAACATTGTTTATGACACCTGAGAAACAGATGCAATTTAAATATTAAGCTATAGAGGACTAAATCAAATATAAAACATCCACATAATAAAACACTGTTGGTATAAATTTTAGTCAGTGAGGCAGAAAAACAAAACAAAACAAAACATAAAAACCAGAAATCCCAGTTTGCGTATCTGCTTACATTTCCTTATTTGGTATGTTGCTAAACATTTTTTTTTCTTTCTTCTTTTTGGTACCAGGGATTGAACCTTGGCATCATTTGAGTATGCACTGCCCTGCCATGTAATACGTATATCTTTTTTTTTTTTTTCTGGTAACAGGGATTGAACTCAGGGGCACTCGATCACTGAGCCGCATCCCCAGCCCTGTTTTGTGTTTTATGTAGAGACAGCCTCTTGCTGGGTTGCTTAGCACCTCGCCATGGCTGAGGCTGGCTTTGAACTCGTGATCCTCCTATCTCAGCCTCCCAAAGTGCTGGGATGGCAGGCGTACGCCACTGTGCCTGGCTATATGTACATCTTTATATTTGATGATTTCAATATTTTTCCTATGGCTTGTCTGAGTGCTTTACACACTGGCTTCATGGCTGTGAGTTGTGCTGTGAATATTTTTACCCCATTATTCTCTCGACTTTTGACCCTAGTGGTCCCTTGTCCTTATTGTCCTTCACACTAACATTTTAATTGTTTGGAACTGGATTAATCAACCTTTCCCTAGTTGGTTTCTGGATTTTGTTTCCTGCTTTGAAAACTAGTTTCCATCTCCAATGTTATAAATATATTTACACATATTTCTCCCATAACTTTGTTTCTGCTTCATTTTTTTAAACATTTAAATCCTCTGTCCACCTGGAGTGCTTTGGTAGGAGGAGTCAGGTGGGAATCCAATTTTATTTATTTTTTCCAAAGAGTGAGCCAGTTATGCCAAGCCACTTATTGGATAATCCCCTTTTCAGACAAATCCTTTCCATAAGTCCTTTATTGAGGGGGTCATAGAGTCCTTTGAGAATCTGATGAAAGCTATATACCTTCTCCCCAGGGAAAACATATGCTCATATAATAAACTCTAAATTTCACCAACAGTCTCCACCAGGCCCTTGGACCTTCCAAAGCACATTCATGGACTCCCAGGGTCTATAAGCTCTGGATAAATCCCCTTTGCTTTGTGTAGAAGAAACCTGCACACGTGGGCTTCAACACGGGTCGGGCAAGAATCATTTTGTGGTAGAGAATGTGCCAAAAATATTCCCAGAATCTCCTCCAGGCAGAGACTCCCTGGCTGGCCCTGGGCGGTGGGACAACCCCAGGATCCCACCCTCCCAGGATCTGGCAGCCCAGCATTCCACCCACTGTCTCCCAGCTCAGGGCATCTGCAGACACCACTGACCGGCCACAGGTGGCCCCTTGGGTTCCAAAGTTCAAGCAGCTCTCCTGGAGCAGCTCCACAGATGGGGCACGCAGGTGCCTCACCTCATGTGACCCGATCTCCCTCGATTTGACTCAAATGCCTCAGCCCATTTTGGATCCTGCCTTTTCCCCCCAGTTTTGTCGACTGCTGCCGAGACCTGGGGTCACCACACCGCACCTTGTATCACACCCCCACCCTGCTTCTCTCCCATCTGTTGAAGTCCAGTGCTGGTCCTGTGGCTTCCGGCACCTGGGAATACAGACTTGAGCAGAGCTGGCTTCGTTGCCCTGTTGACTTCTGCATGCGGGGCAGTAGCTGCGGCCTGGCCTCCAAGCTTTTCTGGATGGACCCGTCCTCTGTCATGATCCTGTGGTGTTTCTCACTCCTCTGGCTTGGAGGAGTCTCAAAATCCTCACCTGGGAACTTTGTTAGAAATGCACATTCTCGGGCCTAACCCCAGACCTTCTAAGCCAGAAATCCTGATCCAGGGGCACAGTGAGAAGCTAGATCAGGGAAAGCCAGCTGTATCCCTTGCAGAGCAAAATAAACATGTGGGGCCTCTTGTTCTAAATTTATTAAGAGTTTACAGCATGGTGGCCACTGATTGTCAGCCCTTATGAATGCAGGGTCTTTCTCAGTGTGGGACCTGTGCAACCATACAGGTCACTCACCTGTGATGCTGTGCTTGCCTCTGGTGATACTGGTGCCTGCTCTGGTTTGAGAATAACTGTCCAGCGGCTCTGCTGCCTATTTCCCACGCATTTCTCACTTGGTTCCATCTGGCTATGGCCCTATGCCCAGGTTGCCCATCATGGGGACCCCAGCCCCCATTGGAAGTCTCTCCTCCAGGCCCTCCCCGCCGACTGTGGTCCCTATTTGGGCAACTGTCAACACCCTGGTTAGCATCTTGGTTGCTAACTAGCAAAGTCTTATTCTGACCTTGGATGGAAAATCTAAGATCCGCTCTGTATTCGTGGGGATAAGGTTTGTGCCCACTCCCCACTGCTACATGGTTTTCCCCCATTTTTCAGCTCTGCCCAACCCCTGGAACCCCCCCCACACACACACACACACTCAAGGTAGGCCCACCCATCCCCCTTGGCCTCTCCTTGCCTTAGTGACTGCCATTTGCCACCTGGCCTGCTGCAGCCCCGTGCTTGTCCTGGGAGAACTGGCCACAGACAGGATGGGGCAGCTGTGGGCTGAGGCCGAACCTCTCCCCTCTGGAAGCTCCATCCTGTCAGATGCCCAGTGTCACATTCTTTCCCAGCCCAGAGCCTCTGCCTCCCCTGAGAGGCCATAGTCATAGGGTCACTTCAAGGTCTGAGCCCAGGTAGCTTCCTATCCAGTTTCTGTTGCTTTCTATTCTCCTGGACCTCAAGACAGGGGTCTGAACATCTTGGACTGTGTCCACCTCAGTGGAGGAGAAGAAGTCAATGTCCTGCCATCCAGGGACTCTGTCCAGTACCCTCCACCCTTGCCCTCTGTGCTCAGAAATCTATCTCATTCCAACAGGGTTAACTGAGTATGTACTAAGCTCCAGTCACTATGCAGGGAACCAGAGGTAATGGGCTATTAAAACCCAGGCCCTCCTCTCAAGCAGTCCACCGTCTAGTTCCTGGAGATAGAGAGCTTTGTTACCTGGGCCGGAGCTCCTGCCAGCTCAGAGCCAATTGCTAAATTTTTAGGAAGATCATGAGCCTGTTGCTAAAGCTTTAGTAGCTTGAAATAGCCATCATTGGAATATTTACACCATGGAAATTGGCAAATGCCAACAATCAGGGTTTTTTTGGGGGGGTCACTATAATTATGTTATCCCTGTTTTCTTTGATCCCTATTTTTGTGTCCTTCTGTAGGATAGCAATCGCTCCTTCTCGCTGCAGCGTAGTGAGGAAGAAACAAAGTTGTCGGCTACCTACTCACTCAGGTCCCTGCATGTAGTGCCCCAGGGTTCACAGCTCTTGTAGCAATATTATACAAATAGAGACCTTCACCAGTATGAGGACAGTGTTGCAGAGGAAGACCAGGGAGTGGTGTCCTCTGCTTGGGGAACAGGGCAGCAGTCTGAGAGACCACATGACCGTGTAGAGCAGGTAGACCAGATGGACCAGAAGGGAGCCTCAGTCTAGACAGTGACGATGGCATGTGCAGAGGCAGGGAGCACTGAGGGGCTTGCAGGACGATCTGGAGTGATGGGTGTCAGGGGAGTGCAGGGGCAGAGCGCCCACGGGCTCTGTCTTGTACCAGACTCTACAATAGTCCCCTGTCCCCAAAGATGGCATAGTGTCCCTAGAAGCCAGTTGCTGGCAGGCAGAGCACCAGGAGAGAAGACTGCCAAACCCCAGCACCAAGCCTCAGAGCACAAGGAGTTCTCATACCTCCTCAAATTCCCGAAGTGCATGACCTGTTCTTCCTGAGGCTCCCAGCACCTCAGTGTCCCCCAGCCTACCCCGACCCCCTTGCCTGCCCTGACTACCATGCCATTCCTCTCCTGGCCAGCAGGGGTCGCTGCCTCCATGTGCCCCTGGATGGCTGGCTCCTCCTCCTGCTCACACCCATCTTCATCTCCCAACCCTGCAGCCAGCAACCCAGGCCACCACTCCCCACCAAGAGCTGTGTCACCTTCAGGGAGATGCCTCCAAATTGCAGCCAGCAAGGATGACTGGCAGGCTGCGTGCCAGCCACAGTCGCCAGGTGTCAGCCAAGCAGCTGCCCTTTGCCAGGTAGTGGTCAAGGTCTGCAGATGGAGCTCAGCCATTTTCACGGCTATTATAAAGCAGGTTTAAATAATATTAGGTGATCATTTTTAATGTCATTGTGATCACTACCCAACAGCTTGGCCTCCCTCCTGCAGCTCTGTCTTTCTACGAGATGCCAAGAGCAAGATGGGTTGAAACCAGCTTCTTTGCTTCTGCTGGAGGGAGGCATCCAAGTCAGGTGTTCCGATGTCCAGTGTGTCAACAGCCCCACTTCTGTGCCGGTGGCAGGCATAGCTAATGGAGCCCAGTTCTCTTCCCCACCCGCTGCATCCTGATGCAGACAGAACTTTTCAGCCCAGAACTCCTGAGCATCCTCCCTCTCTCCCTCATTCAGAATGTGAAATGTCGAGATGAACCCTTCGGGGCCTGGAAACAGTGCGGAAGCGGACTCATCTGTGCATAAGCCCAGGGATGTGCATGACAATCTGTAGCACATGGCGAGCTGGGGAGGCTCTGCCGTGGACAGGAAACGCTGTGCGAAGCCATGTGCCATTTTGCATGAGGTTCTGATATTGGTGACCGGCTACGTGCAAAAGGCTCTGGTGAAACTCGGAGAATGTCGGCACAATCAAGGAATTGCATGTGCTAACACGTCCTCTCTGTAAACTGAGAACAGATAGTCACTGTGTCATTTCTCCAGCAGATCATGCCCCCAGCGCAGCACGCGGAACCCAGGGCTGTCTGGAGCAGCGCTTAGGAACCACAGCCTCGAGGGAGGAACAGGGACTTTGAAGTCTGGAGACCCCATCCTGGTCCAAGCCCTGCAAGGAATCGTGTATGACCTTGGGCAACGTCTCTGAGCCTCAGTTTCCTCATCTCTAGAACAAAGGTTATAATGTCCACTGGGCTTTTTGGCTGTGAACATGAGGAGTAATAGTGTATGAAAAAAATCCCAAGTCCAGACCTGGGGCTCCTCAGACCTGGCTGAGAAGGAAAAGCCAAGCCACAGTGAAGAAGCCCAGTCACCTCCTGGTGCCGTGGAGACTCCACATGGGCACAGGCCAAGGCTGATGGGAGCACTGGCACTGTCCACGCTCGCTGGGGACAGGTAGGGCTGTTGGAGGAGCGCCTGGCCAGCCCCCTCACCTTCCACCCACGCACGTCTTTCCTCTTGTCCCTCTGCTCCTTCTCTCCCTCCAATAGCAGAGGAGCTCCAGGTGGTGCTGAGCCAGAGTCTCTATGCTCCTCTGGGCAAGTGGGAGCCAGGGCAACCTGGGCTGGGGCTGGGACAGTGGTGGAGGGCTTGGCTGTGGGCCACGGCCAATCTGTGGCTACATGGCACAGATTGATGGGGACCTAAAGGACACTGTCCAGGAACAAAGCTGGAGGGGAAGACAAAACAGAAAGTCGGTGAGCCGGGAGAAAGGCAGATGGCGTGCCCAGACGGGGTGTTTGGGGAGTTTCATAAATGGGAGGCTTAAGGGAGCCCCAGACGTGGTGCAGCACCCCAGCTCCACATATGAACGGTGAGGGAAGGGCCCAGAGGCCAGATTCTCTGCAAGAGCAGCTATAGAAGAGGACAGTCCCCGGGAGCTGTGGCCTTGGGCAGGGACATGGACAACCCCAGCAACTTCAGCAAAGGTACAGGGGAAATAAAGACCTTGACTCCTCCTCTCACCCTCTGACCTCCAATGGCACCTCCCACTGGTCTCTCCCAGCTGAAGCCAGAGGCAAAGAAGCCACTCAAGGACTCTGGAGTCCAGCCCCCCGGGAACACAGAGTCGGGCAGAGGAGGGCGTGAGGGCTTCCAGAAAAACATGCAAAGCGGCACAGCAGAGAAATGCCAGGGCAGGGCAGGGAGCACAGACGCCTGGAAAAGAGGAAGAGAAACCTTGTTAGGGGGCAGAGGGAGCCTGTGAATGGCCGTTCACCCTGGTTCCACGAAGGCCACGTCTCCAGCCTGAGCATTCGCACCACCTAGGGCCAATGAGACCTGATGAGAGATCTTGGGGGCAGGAGGCTCTGGAAATAATTTCCCTTCCTGATAAAATGAGATATGGAGTAGAAACATCCTTTGCCTACAGCTATATGTGGTCAAGGTATTTGGAGCTATGGCAGCTATTTTGTGACCAGGGCACAAACAGTCCACTGGGAGTAGCAAGACCACAAAGATGGTAATATTGGTGATGATATCACTGAATCTTTGCTCCAGCCCTGAAACCACCTCACCTCCAGGCTTCCTGCTGAAGAAAAGCTAATATCGTTGGGTTTAAGGGCACTGGCATTTGGGTCACCTGAGATACAGTCACAGGGCCCTGCAGAACGCCTAACCCATAAGAAGTATTGGATCAATATTTGTTGGTGATCAGTAATGACTGCATGGACCTGTACACGGAATGAGTGACAGGTGTCATGGATCCTGTCTCCCTGCTCCTCCCCTGACGGTCCAGAGAAACCCCCTCTCCCCGCAGGAGGAGAAGGTCCACAGCACGGAGCGTCCTGGGGCGAGCACAGGAAGCCACGAGGCTGCACACATACAGATGACTCATAAAGACGTATTTTTACCCCCTTCAAACGGCGATGTTCCTGTAATAAAGAATTTAATAACCCGCTGTGCCTGCACGGAGAGGAAACTCATTTGTTTAATAGGCGGCCGTTAGGCTTTGTCGTGTTCGTTTAGTTTTAAATGACACACGGTTGTGCCAATATTGATTTTAGCTTATAGGGACTCAAAAAAATTTACTGTCTAGATGGATCCAAGATGCAACCGTTTTGTCTTGCCCGCCCTGGAGACCCACAGCCCCCTGGCCCAGGCTGCAAGGGGCCTTGCTAGCCAGGGCTTGGTGAGGCCTCCTCGTTGACCATCCACTGTCCCCAGCCTTCCTGGGCACAAGCTCTGAAATACACATCCCAGATCGGGGAGAGGCCCTTGCTGGGTATGCAGACAGGAGCATCAAACATCGCCTGTACCCTGTGGGTTGGGCCCTCTCTTTTGCATTACTTACAATGTTGTTTTTGTTTTTATTTTTACCCAGGGACCGTATAAAAACAGCAAAAGGGATTACTGAGACGAGCCGAAAGTACACTCTGTTTTCTGAGCAGTCCATTTAAGCATAAACACATACAGCAGGCCCTTGGTATTTGTAGGTTTGACATTTGTAATCACAAGTGTGTGCGGCTTCAATTATTGGAGAAGGGACCTACGGAATGGACTGGAATAATAATCGTCAACATTTATTCAGCACATACTACGTGCCAGGCACAGCAGTCATAGCGCTTTACAGCATTATCTCATTTAATCCTGGCACTGCTCCTTGAAGGCAGGTAGGTTGGCGTCTGTATCTCTATTTTAGAGGAATCTTCTGCTTGGAGACAGAAAATAGCGGGCCCAAGGTCTCAGGTGGAAAAAATGACCTCAGACCCGCGAGTGCTCTGTTCTCTGCCTTTCCAGGGGTTCTGAGTCCACATCTTCTGGAGAGCTGTAAACTAGTGTCCAGCGCCCACACCACCCTTTCTCAGGCATGTGCGCCTCCCTGACCAGGCAGTGCCTGCTTCTGGGAATGAGTGGCCAGCTGCGGACACACCTCTGTGCCTGACCACCGCCACATACATATTTGTTTCTCCTGTGCAGAACACGGCTGGACAGCCCCAGGGAGTCACTGGACATTGGTGGCTGCCTTTCCTAATCCCTGTGTCATCATTACAATGAGGCAGAGTGAGGAGAAAAGAGGAGCTCGGTAGGCAGCCCATTACGATAATGAATCACATTAGATATAATTTCGCGTCGTTGGCCTGCTTAATCTATTTATGTAAGTTTTAGCGAGCACTTTGATCATGATAGGAAAGTCATTGAGGATTGATTCTTAGATTCACAAAATTTGAAAGGATCTATAAATCATCCTGCAAGGCCAGTCCCTGGAGAGGTGAAATGACCTGCCCAAGGTCGTGCAATTAAATTTGAAGTTGCGGCGTATTCCAGGAAAGATTGGCATGGGGACCCTGGGCAGGAGGGCGACCCTCAGGAGAACCTGAGTCCTACTGGTTTCCGCAGGCGTCATTGCAATGTGCAGCACCCTCTCCAGGAGGACGCTCACCATGCGCATCAAGCACCACACTCCATGCCCACAGGGGCTGCTCCAAGCGCTGCTGCTCTCCTTGCAAATGCCCAGATCCTCAGCACGGCACCCAAGGGTGGTCCTGCAGGGCTCAACCCTGTGTTCCTCTCTGGCTCCTCCTTGCTTCACCCTGCAGCTTCACTGGTCTTTTTAAATATCTCTTCCTGCCCCGGGACCTTTGCTCATGCCAGAATACTCTTCTTCTCACCCTGTTAAACTCTTGTTTTTCCTTCAGAGTTCAATCAATCACCACTTTCCCAGGACAGCTTCCCTGACTTCTCTGGGCCAATGCATTCCCATAATTCTACAGGGCTCTTTTTTGGAGGAGACTTTAATATCTAGTCACCCATTGCTATGTAACAAGTTACCCCCAAATTTGGTGATTTAAAACAATCATTGCACTTTGCTCATGGTTCCATGGGTCAAGAATCTGGGGACAGATCATCTGGACAGCTTTCACCTCTATCTCTTACTCAGGTACAATCAGATGTCCTCTGGGTCTGTGGTCCTCCAAAGTTTCACCTGGACTGGGCAACCAAGATGGCGCCCTCGCTGGCTGGCAATTAATTTCTATTGGTCAGAAGCTCAGGTGGGTTGTTGACCTGAGCATCAGCATGGTGGCCTCGGGATATCCAAACTCCTTACAGCCCCCAAATTGAGCTGCACGGCCTTCTGATTTGGCCTAGGAAGCCATTTCCCAGTGGCTATAAAAGAGTCGTTTGGTTACATAAGTCCAGCTCAGGTTCAAGGAGCAAGACGTGGACTCCAGCCCTTGATGGAGGTGGAGTTGCATAAGAGCACAGGGATGGCCAGTGCTCTACAGCCATCTTTGACGGACGAAATCCACACCCTTGATGAAAGAGTGCTATCTTTTCTTCTTCCATCAAAGTCCTGGGAGTCAGCAAAAGAATTTAATAACTACTGCAGAAATAAGTGGACAGATGGATAAATAAATAAACATATAGATACTCAACGGAAGGAGGGAGGGAGCTCAGAAGGTATAGTGAAGGAAAAAAGTACCACAAAGTGAAGGGCACCAGGAAGGCCAGCGGCCTGCAGGAACCACGATCCTCGTTCTTATCTAAGGGTCGGCTCTCCTGCAGTCCCCACTGGAGACAACGCCTTGTCTGCTTTGGGTGTGAACTCCAGGGTGAATCCATTTCAGTATCAATCAGAGAAAAATAAGACAGGGAAACCCACAGGCTGCGAAGTCTACCAGCAGCAACGAGAAGCCAAACAGGCACGCAGCGCATTTCAAAGCTCAGAAGAAATATAATTTAATTATCTAAGCCTCCTGATTTTGCGCCTGTCGCTGCGGAGAGGTGACTGTGTTTTATGCTGCGTCACGAAGCTGGGGCACTTGGGGGCAGAGACAACATCTATGTCCCTAAAAGCCAGTGATTCAATAATGTGGACTTTTTGATTTACTCCCCTCGGTGGGTGGCAGGTTAATAAAACTTCAATCAACTTGGTGAGCTGCCCTTCCTTGGTCTTCTGACAGGGTGGCGCATGCGCGGGAAGCTCAGGATGGAGTGTGCGCTCCCAGGCCAGCCCCATCGTCCTGCACCCCTGCAGACACCTGGGTCCCGCCAGTCATTGTGTGCCAGGCAGGGGCAACTGCTGACCAGTCTCACTGCTTGGCACAGCCTGTGCTCTCGCCAGTGCTGATAGGCAGGGCACCCAGGTAAGCAGGAGCCCCCGGAGCAGTGAGCCCAGGGAGCCAGGTCATCAGGGGGCCAGGGGGGCCCCGGCTTCTCCACAGGGGCCTACACACACCTGTGCCCCACAGCTGTCAGCAGGCCCTGCCAGACCCTGAGGCCTTCAGCCCTCACACTGTACCTAGTGACAATTTGACAGAAAATTATATTGACAAATCCTCAATGAACACAATTACTCAACAGGAACCATCCTGAATCCATTAACCAGAGCAGAACTAGCTGTGATTCTGCAGGACTCCCAGCATTCAGGAATATTCACAGTCAATAGCTGAGTGTTGTTTTTTTTAAAAGACTGCAGTCCAGAGAGGGGCTTTCTAAACAGCGTACCCTCCTTTCTGACCTAAGTCTTACCTTCTTTAATTAGCCCCACTTGGGAGCTCTCCCCCTCCCGCTGTGCTCACCCACCATGATGCACTTCAGCATCTTTTCCACCTTGATACAAGGTAGCCAGAGCCACTGTCCCTCATATCCAGACACAGAAATTCAATGGCCAACGGCAGGTACCAGGACTGCTCAGCGTAGAATGAACCCAGGTCTGTGACTCCAGAGCTAGGTTGCTGCCTTCATGGCAGGGTGGCCTCTTATCAAGTGCACATGCCTCTCCTCCTGGGGACAGTGTGGCTCACTGTGAGAGCCAGACACCTGCAGTCAGAGGTCTGTTCTGGGGTCCCTGGTGCAGGCGAGCAGGTGTGAGCTCCATGCAAACCCAGCTCCAGACCCAGGGCTTCCCACGGCTCCAAGGCCTCTCTCCTTGTCTCGAGATGCCCCCCTCTCGCTGTGTCCACGCGTGGTCTTTCCTTTGTACGTGCACGCCCCTCGTCTCTTTATGTATCCAGTCCCCTCTTCTCACAAGAACACCATGCATACACAGGTCTTTGTGACCTCTGTAAAGACCCTGTCTCCAGACAGAGGCACATCCTGAACACAGGGGTCCGGGCCTTCAACTCCTCTTCTACGGGAACTCACAGGGACACTATTCAGCCCATAATATCAGAAACCTCGAGTGGCCAGGATGGGACACAAACAAGAGTGTACACTGACAAAGCATGGGACTGCTCCCTTTCCAGAACTGGAGTAGGGTTTTGTTGCCTTAACAGAAGGAGGGCAGGAAAATAAGCCACACTAGGGGAAGCGGGCAAGGCCCAGGCCCAAGACCCAGGTGATGCAAAGACAACAAAGCAGAGAGCACCTGCTGGGGGGGACGGAAAGATTCCCCAGGAAAGAGACCAGAGGAGCAGGCGCTAAGGTGCGCTGGGATGGTGGCTGTGACCAAGGACAGCTGGAGCCTCAAGAGCAAAGGACGGGCACCTCCCGCAGGCTGACCTTACCCCCCTCCCAGCTCCCCTTCCAGTGACAGGCCCTCAGGAGTTTTCCTACCCCCTCCATGAGCAGCAGCAGGGTCCTAAGTCTCCACAGGTGACTCGCAGGCAGGAGGCTGGCGTGTGGGGCGTTGTCTTAGTTTTGTGTGGAATACCACAGGCTAGGCTATTTATCCTTCATAGAAGTTCGTCTCCTCGCAGTTCCCGAGGCTGGGAAGACACAAGAGCAAGGACTTCCTGCTGCGCCACCTCTCCCTCTTGGAAGGGAGAAAGAAGGGAGAGCGAGCTCACTTTTACAAGGGCCCACCTGGGATAACCAGCTGGCCATGGTGGCGCCCCAGGACCTCAACACAGTCGCACTGGGGATTGTTTCCCACACAGGAACTTTGGGGGACACATTGAAACCATCACAGGCACCCATGAAATTAGAGGCCCTTATCATATGTGCTGAGGATGTGGGAGGTGGGGACACCCAGGCTGTTTAATGGGTTGTCCCTTGGGGTGCTGTAGGGGCACCATGTCCGGTAATCAAATGGTTCACAAAGAATGACCCCTCCCGACAAAGAGGCTCCAGCACCGGGGCCGCAGCTTTAAGCCCTGGGAGCCTGTGCTCCTGCAAAAGGAGGAAAAAACAAACGGAAAACCAAACAAGACAGATTACAGATCTTAAAAACTAACAAGGAGATGAGCTGCTCTGAAGCTGGATTTCTCCTCGGGCCAAGGACGCTGGGGAATCCCTCTCAACCCTGCCCTTTTGATTCCGGCCGCCGCGTGGCTGGACCAGGATCAATGAGAGGAGGACTGTGTTTTTCTATGCCCTGAATTGTAAGCAAAACACATGTGGAAATGGAGAAATCAATTTCCAACCTTGGAGGCTTCCTAGGAGACCCTTCTTCTCCCCAGAAAGGAAAAAAATACATGTGAAAAAAATAAAGGTGCTGAGCCCTTGGCACGACCTTGGCCTTGAGGCAAGGCCGACAGGTTTAGCAATCAGTTTCTCTCACCCTTCAAATTCCAGAGAGCCCCAGGAGCTACCCAGAGGAGAGCATCACGTCAAAGCCCAGCTTGGTGAGTGCGTGGTTGTGTGTATGTGCGTGGTGGTGCTGGCCGATGGGGGTCGTGCTACTGAACCCGGAGACTCGCAGCTCCCCAGATCCCTGTCAGTGGATCGCTAGCTGTGAGCCACCCTGGAAGGGGGAAAGAACAAGACTCCCAAGAAGAGTCACACTGTGAGCCCTTCCTACCAAACACCTGCAACAGCTGGGTGCGCTCCCAGCCTGGGGATCCAGGTCTTTCCTCAGAAGCACCAGCCAGAAGCAGCATGGCTCTCCAGGCAGGGCATGACCATGCTGCAGGAGCAGACACTACCTGTCCTCACCATAGCCCCAGCAAGGGGTGTGCAGCCAGAGGCACCTGCTGCATGGCATTATGAGGAACCCACAGCAGGGGCATACTCAGAGGCAGAGTTCACCCTCTGGAGGTCAGGGTCCCAACAATGGCTAGCCTCATCCTTCTGGGACTGACCCAGCCCAGACTTGCTCTTGGCATCCATGGGTCATCACAGATAGACCCAGACTTTGCCCTCTCTCCGTGCAGAACAGCCCTCCTTGAGCTGCACGTGGGGCCCGGCTGGTGGGTCTCACCGAGGAGAAAGCCGGGATGGAAGGTGTGTGTCTGTGCTGTGGGCACTGCTTTTGGGGTGTTGCCTGCCACACAGGGACAGAGCACCTGTGGTGTGTGGCGGGGTAGGGCTGTGTCTTGCAGCTTCTGACTCAGAGGACCTTCCCCTGGCCAGCTCATGCATGCACAGCCACATAGAGTGTGGTCCTAAAGTCCAGCACTAGAACTATGGAAGGAGTGATCTCTTGTGTATACTGGGGTACCAGTGTCCTCTCTCCACCTCAAGACATAGCAGCGGGCAGGACCACGTGGCAGCCAGCGGCCTGATGTGTCTCGGCCCCGTCTGTCTCCTGCCAGCATCATTCCAGTGGTTGTCCCTGGTATTTGCTGTTATTTGTTCTGTGTGGCATCATGGCTGGTAACAGAGAAGACCTCAAGAAGATCAAGCCCCACCCAGGGCTCACGGTCAGGGTGGACCAGCAGCTCAGGCACGGAGTGCCACGTAGACTCAAGGAACCTCTGCCAGGAGCCCCCGGCACTGTTCTTCCTACAAAGTCCACATGGGAAGATAGGGGACTCTGGGACACTCCCTTGGTGCCCCAGCCAAGGTGCTGATGGAGCTGGGATTCCAAAGCTCAGAAATTCACCCTCACCTTTGTGGTCGGCCTTGCTTCTCAAACGCTGCAGCCCTCTTCTTCCCATGCTGGTGGCTTCTTTCAAGCCCTGGACTGTGGCAATGGCTGAGCTTCATCCCTCCCGAGGACAGGTGGGGAAGCAGGACCAGGGAGGTAAAAGAATAGCTTCAGCCTACTGTCTTTGATCCTCGGGCTGCTGTGCAGACTCCATTAACTGGACGGCTTAGGAGCACCAGAGGTTTACCATGTATAGTTCTGTGGGCGAGAAGCCCCGCAGATTCCATGTCTGGTGGGAACCGCTTCCCAGTTCACAGGTGGGACCTCCTCTCCATGTCCTCGAGGGAGCTCTGTGGGATCTCTTTTACAAGGGCACTAATCCCGTGCCTGTGGGCTCCACCCTCACGACCCAATCACCTCCAAAGAGCCTCACCTTCAAATACCATCACGCTGGAGATCAGGTTTCAGCATGGGAATTTGGGGAGGACACACATATTCAGTCTTTTGCAATCAAAAAAGGAAATCTCGCAGATGATTCCCTGCCAAGGACAGACCAAGGAAACTCACTGACAGAGGAGGAGACTCAGGCCAGGCCCAGAAGAGAATTTCCAGGGAGCTGTGAAATCCCACAGAAGGATCGCAAAGCTTCCCACCCATTTCCCACCAGCTGCCTTGTCTAAAGCCAGGTGAGAGCTGGGTCTAAATCTTTGTTTTCCCAGGGGTGGGATGGAAGTGACTTATGGAGTGGCCACCAGGCCTGGACACAGAGGTGACTTAAAATAAACGGATCATTGATTTCACAACAATTGATGAAAAATAACCTATGTTTCCAAACCCTGTGGCCACCCCACAGCACCTCCATCCAGTCTTGTCAGGAAGATTGAATGATCAACTAACTTGCGCTGAGGTCAAGGGTAGACGCTGATCTTGGAACTTCCTGCATGTGAGTTCACTGACTTCTCACAAGAAGCCTAGGAGGTAGGGGCTGCTCTGTCCTTGGGGACAGATGAAGACACTGGGGCTTGAAGACATTGAGTCCTATGGCCCAGATTATACCATCTGCAGGTGGGGGAGGGAGGACTCCAGGAGACAGCACTGGTCAGGAGCACCCTACAGTCACTGCATGGGGATTGCAGGGGGCCAGGCTGGTCCAGCAGGTGACCAAGCTCCACAGCTTGCAACCTGATGGGAATGATGGTCAGGGAACATTACCACAGACTGGTTGGGGATTATGCCATCAAGAGGCACCATGGAACTTGGGCTTCCTGTCCCACCTAATGTCACCAGGTACAAGCCATGTAGCTTATCCACTTGAACTAAGAGCAGGTGTTTCTGGTAGGAGAGTGAAGCTCCTCAACAGACTTTAGCTCCCGTGTGGCGAGGTGGGGGCCTGGATCAATTCCTTTCCCAGGGCAAAAGGTCAGGTAGGAAGAGCAGCGGGCAGGATCCTCCCCGGCTTATGCTTTGCCATGGCTTTGGAGATGCCATCGGGCCCCAGCCCAGGCAAGGAGACAGACATGTCGGCGCAGGACTGAGAGCTGTGTCATACTCATGATCCTTTGTATCCTCCAGTTTCACAAAGTACAAAAATAGGAGGCAAGCTCGAGACAGCTCCGATGCCCGCTCAGACGATCGCAGCCAAGAGAGAGGAGGGTGGGGGAGCGGAACCCAGGGACAGGGAGAGAGAGAGGGAAATCAGCCACTTAAGGTCAACGCAGTGAGAATAACATGAAAACGCTGCCAACGGAGTGGAAGTAAGACGCCTTCGAGGTTGGAAATGTGACAAGGGAGCTGTTGTTGCCTGGGGCTGGTGTCACCCTCGCTGAGACAGGGAGGCTGCGTGGAGGACGCAAGGAGAGGGAGGCCGCCTGCATCTCGTAAGTGACTTGCCAGGGTCCTCCGGAGGGGCGAGGCTCCTCCTCATTCTCCAGGACCCTGACCTCGCGGGGGCCTCTTCTATCCTCCAGTCTCAGAGGCTGCTGGAACGGAGGAGCTGTGATGGATGGCATTGGATGGGATGACATGCAAATGTATGCAAACGAGGCCTCAGAGATGGGTCCTGCTTTTCTTTATTTGTTTATTTAGTTGAAACAGAAGAAATATATGCTCATTGTCAACAAATCAGAAAATTACGGATATGCACAAAGAAAGAAATCAAAGTCCTTTGTTAGCCCACCACCCACAAAAAAGGAACAGAACTCCATTTCTAACATTTTGGTATAGATGCTTCACGACGATTTTTGGCTCGTACGTAGATGGTTGGTTTTCTTTTTGCTCACCAAAATAAGCTCTTGCTTTACATACTGATTTGCAACCTGCTTTTAGCATTGAAAAAAATATGCCATAAATGTGTGTAGGGCACCACAATTTATTTAACAGACTCCCCTATTGTTGGAAATTCAGATGGTGCTCTCCTTTCTTAGCCAAGGTTAGGAGAACCCACTATGCCATTCCAGGAGGCAGAGTGAGCATTTTACAATAGAGGGGGATCATGTGCATGGTGGAGGTGAGCAGAGGAGATTAGGACTCTCCAGGCCCAGGATGGGGGTGGGGAGTGCAGCCCAGATAGCAGGCCGGAAGACCAGAAGCAAGTGATACAGCTCTTTCGTAGCTGTCCTGGCAAATAAGTCTCAAGGAGCCTCAGCCAGCTGGAAGCATGGTTAGGCAACTTCCCAGGGAGAAGGAGAAAGGAATGCATCCCCGTAATTCACCCATCTCCTCTCTTAGCGTCAACAATTTGGCAGCCCCAGCACATATAGCCCTATATCAGCTATTGTAAGGAAGGACAAAGAAAAGCCAAGATCAGCCCAGTCTGATGGAAGACAAAGAATATTCCCACTGCAATCTGAAAACCAAAATGTTCCTGGAAACTGGGTGTCTAGGTAGGAGAAGGCATGGGGTGAGAGGGTCATTCAATTCGCTTTAGTTGAACACTCATTTGGCACCAGACAGTGTAGGCCCCTTTGCAAATAGGACCTTGTTTGATCCTCAGAACACGCCCCTAAGAAGCTGCCCTCCTGCAGATGGGGACTCTGAGGATCAAAGAGAGGCACTAACTTGTCTAGGGTCACTCAAGGTCAGAGCTCAGGTGTGAATTCAGATCCTTCCAATCTCAAGAGAGGCCCAGTCCGAAGGGAGAGTCTGCAAAGGTTGCTGGGAGGGGCTGATTTGGAAAGAAGCTTTGCGGAAGAGAAGGGACACAGGGCAGGGAGGCTCTTAGGAAAAGGGGTGCTGGGGGTCCCAAGGCAATACACAGAATGGGCAGGAGGGAAGGCCCCAGGTCAGACTGCTGGTGCCAGGAGACTTGAAGGGCAAAGCATCATTCATGGGCGTGGAGGGAGGAAAGGGCCAGGCCATCCATGGGTCCCCGAAGGGCAGACCAGGTGAGAGCAAGAGAGGAGGTGAGGGCTAGGCCCACCTCACGCAGAGTGTGCATCTTCCTCGGGAGTGAGCGCCTGCTCCCACCCTCTCTGCTGCTCCTGACATCACCCCCTCTAATTACAGCTTAGGGCTCCAAAGCGAAAGCCACTTTGGACGAGATTTATTGGGCTGCTTCTTGCCTTGCAGTGGAGCGTCATTTGTTTAGTTCCGTATTTGCTGATGGCTCGTGCACAGTGTTAATGGCCTATTTGGGGCCCATGATCCTCTCGTGTCCTCTTTGAGGCCAGAGGGGGCATCTGAGCTTTTTATTTGCTCATTTGGCTTGCTTTTTAATCACACCAAGCCACAAGGCAGGGGCACTGGGTAGAGGGGATTGTTGCTGTCAATATTTTTCATTATTGTTAATATTTTCACCACTAATAATCCTAGTAAATGAGAAACTGCAATCCAGAGGATTGGGCTGTTAATTGAAAAATAATGTGGAGGAAAGATGCGAGGTGGATGAGTCTGGGAAAGGGAAGGAATTGCAAGTTTGCCTCCCCCAGGGGGCAGCTGTGTTGCCAAGGCCCTTTCTGCCCACGCAGAGGGTGGTCTGCACACAGGGAATCCAAGAGAGCATCGTGGATGTCTTTATTATTATCACTGTTCTGGAAAATGTGCCTGGAAGGATTGATGGACTGCAGTGGACATCCTCAGGAGGTCAGAGGAGGCATAGAAACTGTCTTGAAAGTCAGCTCCTTAATCCACCACTCCTGCTTGCTACTCAGGTCAGAGGAGAAGATACAGAAAAACAAAACAAAACAAAAAGATGATACCCAACTTCAGTGAGCGTGTAGAACAACGGCTTTCCACTACCACAGTGCAAGAATGAGTGTAAAGACCTTCTCTGGAAAGCACTTTGGAAATAGGAACCAAAAAGTGTGCCTTCCCTTGGACCCAGCAATCCTCCTTCTCAGAGTGCATCCTAATGAAATTAGAGGTGACAAAGGTAGGTGTCAACAAGGATTTGGGATCAAAGTCTCTAGTCCTCCATTTCTAGAGAAGGGTCTAGAGTTGTGTCCAATAGAATAGTCACCAGTTACAGGGCCTCTGAAGTTTGAATCAACCAAGCTCAGCCCCTCGGTCATGCCAGCCACATCATATCTGTTCCCTGGCCACATGGGATGAGTGGCCGCCATATTGAATAGCACAGGCCGGAGCTCGTCCATCAGCACCGAAGCTCTTTTGGTCTGAAGATTTATCTCCAATCTAGTCTCCCCCAACAGCAAGAGGGGAATTTTTTAAAATGTAAGTGTTGGGCTATCGTCACCCTACTAAAGACCCTTCGGTGCCTTCACATTGCCCCACAAGGGGATCCAGATTCTTCCTACAGGCCCATCTCTGGCCTCACTTTGTCAGAGTTCAGCAACACTCTTCTCCACCAAGTCTCGGACATGTGAATCCTTTAGAACCCTAGGGCCTTTGCCCTGGCCATTGCCTGCACCTAGAACCACCTCCCTCATGTAAGCCTGGCGGGTAGGTAGCTGTAAATCTGGAAATCAGGCCCCGAGGCAAACTCAGCTGACCACATCCCACTGGGCAGGGACCTCATGTGCCCATCTGCTCCCTTGACATGCCCCTCCCTTGACAGAGACTGAAGACTCTTCAGAGCTCCTCTTGGTCTTCTTCCCAAAAAGGAAACCAGGCTCTGAACCCAACTTTGGAGCTTTGGTAAGAGGAAGTACAGTGAGAAGGGAGAGTCCAGAATTCTGGCTGAGGCCTTCTCCCTAACACAGGGTCCCCTGATTTCCTGCCTCATGGAAACACAAGCAGACAAACCGGGATCCAGGGTCACTTGGCTACGTCTTCGTGACTGTCATTCCAGGCAGCACCAGGGGACATTTGCTTTAGGTTTTTTCAGCCTCTCTGGCCCTAGAACAAGCGACCCACTCCTCCTCCATGCCCTCAGGCACTCACCTGCCCCCCTGAACCATCCCTAACTATTTTCAGGGCCCTCTCCATCACTGAAGGCCAAGCTTCTCATCAACAGGGCCCTGTTCTGTTCCTCGTTCCATGTCCAGGCCCAGCTGAGCGTGCAGCATCTAGTAGGTGCTCGATAAACACTTGTCACATGAAGGAAGGAAATGGGGAGTTTCATTTCAGCATTATGAACCTGAATTAGATGTTTCCTGAGAAAAACTGTGAGAAGTTTACAGCGGGGATACTAAATCGAATTAAGGCATTCCTAATGGTCTTAATGGGTATTGTTATTTTAAATTAACTAATTAATCTGATTTTAATGTGCTCTCGCAATGCAGGCTCATCATCATCATTATCATCGTTTTATAGCTCTCCGAATCCAGCCTCGTCTCATAATAGCAGTGGTCCTGGCCGCCAGGTGTATCGCCTGCATCGACTGCACGGATATCCAGGGTCCATTAAAGGCACCCAGCGTAGATGCAAGTGGATGTTAATGGCCATTGGCCTACCCTGTTTTTAATGTTATTGCTTAGACTCCAATGTCTGGTATGTCCTCTGAAAGTCACTCATCCAGGGAGAAATGAAGACAGTGATATGTGGAGGAGTCTCTGAGACGACCTGTGCAGGGTGTCTATCGTGGCACCTGCTAGAGACTGCCTCTCTTCCATCTCCAAGCATCTGAACTTAGGGCCACCTTAAATGGCATCCTCTCCTGCATACTGTGCATTTACATTCTGCACGAGGCCTTCTTCCCTCTTATTTCTTATTCATCTTCTCTGCAGGTGCCTCCTGCACTCCCGAGGCCATGGCTGTTGGCATTGGTTATCATTAATGTCCCTGCCCCAGTTCTTCTGGAAACCCTAAATAGCACAGCCAGACTCATTACCTCAAACCTCAGGTCCAGACTTGTCTCCAGTCCTCTCTCTCTCTCTTCACTCTGCCTTCCATGCCCTGACCACCTCCAGCCAAACTCTCTGTAGCTGGCAGCCCTCTGCTGGGCACTGGACATAGTGAACATATAAAATTAGAGGTAAGCCAACCCCTGTGAGGGGGCGGGGTGCTGCTTCCCAGAGTAGACACATGCAAAACCGAAGAACAGAATGCAGAGAGACAAGAGCAGACGGTGACTGATACAAGAGCGGCCCAGAGGAAGGGGCCTCCCAGGTTTCCACAGGAGAAGAGTTGGAAGGCCTCTCAGAGACAGTGAGTAATGTTTGGGTCTCTTGAGGGTGAGCTGGCCTCCAAGTCACTGTGTCCATGGTCCCAGCAGTCTCTTTGCCTCCTATATATATAAACTCATAGCTGCCAAGTCAACTCAGTCCCGTCTGTCTGCGGACACTGAAACTCCAAGCCCATGGTCTCTTCCACCTGCTCTGAACGACTCAGTCACAAGCTACTTGCTGTGGTGAGGGGCTTTCCTGCTTAGGAGTTAGTCTCCAGGTCATCTTGCCCTCCCAGGGTGGGAAAGGCCTATAGTAAGTTCCCTCTCTCTGGCTGGGACTTAACCCTGGATGTCCTTGGGGATCAGCCCTCATGCCTCCTCCAGGTCTCTGCTGTCACCCTGCACTGAGCCCTTCCCTGACCACCTGATTTAGACAAGCCTCCTCCCCCAGCCAGCCCTCCCTCTCTGGCTCCCTCTCCTCCTTCCTTCATAAATACATGAAGAGATCTCTTCTGTTTTCCTCCCCAGCTGTTATCAGCAGGTAATAGGCTCTGTTGCCATCTGTCTGTTGTATCTCCCTCTGCTACAACACCAGCTTTGCGAGAGCAAGGATTCATGCCTGCTTCCGTCAGTGCCGTAACTCTGGTGCCCACCACGGCGCACCAGGCCCATGGCAGGTGCCTAATGCGTGGTTGTTAATCTGGCAGAGCAAATGAAGGGAACAAAGTCGCTTTGTGTCCTTTCCTATGAGGTGGCTTCGCAGCCTGGTGCTTCACTTAACATATCTAATCAGTTGTTAACTGGGGTCTCATGTCCCTGGAGAAACTGTGTCCACTGCCCCCGGCCCCTCCTGGGCTGCCTTCGTCTGACTGATCGACTTCAGATCACACATGGAAACCTGCAGGTCCCCATGGGCCTCCACATAAAGGATCCACCCCACCAAGATTCTGTGAGCAGAGAGTTTCTGGGGCTTCAGGGGAGGGCCTGTGGTGATCGCCTCCAGCATGGGGCCCAGAGGTCATGGCCGTTTGCCCACCCACCAGCTCCCACCCCTCTTCCTGCCTCCTTCTCTCCTGGGTTTCAGTAGATGGGCTCTGGCTGGGGTCTCCTCAAGCCCCCAGGAGCTCCCCTAAGGCCTTGCTCCAGACAGGAGCATTCCACCGTATGAGAGGAATCCCACACAACCAACCTCCAGAGGGTCTGGGTTCCATTTTGTTACAGTCATTATCCCCATTTTACAGAGAAAAGGAGAAAAAAACACACTAAGGCCATCAGGGACATCTGAGTGCTACATCCCACCGGGATTTCTCAGGCTTGGCACATGTGTTGTTTTGACAAGATCCCACACTCCACCATGAGACTCCCTGCAGGCCCCGCCCCATGCCTCTTTCAGCAATGAAGCCTCATGTGCTACTCAAGTGTCACTTCCTCAGAGGGGAAGGAGGAGGAAAGGGAGGAGGAGGGGAAGCCCTCCCTGATGCCCCATGTAGGTCAGGTTCCATTGTATGTGCAGTTCTGTGCACGACAGTATCCAGCGTGGAGTCGGCACTCAGTGATACCTGCTAAATGATTAGCATGAGTGAAGGGACCTCTTTACTTCTCTCAGAGCCTTTCAATTCCACATGCATTTGCACTGTCTCTCCCACCAGGTGGTCGGTGCCCAGAGAACAGGATCCGTGCCTGGCTCTCCCTCCACTGCATGTCTGGCATGCACACCATGGCCTGACCTGTGCTGCAACCCCCTGGATCTGTGTTGCACGGATCGAGAGCTGGGATTCACACCCAGATTGCCGACTCCAAAGCCTGTGCACTTGATTGACGGATGGTAGGTGACCCTAGCTATCTCCATTAAAGCAGCCTTCTGAAATTTTAATGTGCATAAGAATCATCTGGAGATCCTGGTAAAATATAGATTCTGATCAGTAGGTCTGGGGTGGTCCCAAGAGTCCCCATTCTAAGAAGTTTCCAGGAGAGCTGATGATAGAGGGCCGTGGTTGCCACTTTGGTTAGCAGGGCCCACCAGGCGCTGACCTGTACACAGAGCATCCTGTGATCCCAGAATGACGGCACTTGGGGGCGGGCAGCAGGCGCTGAATTCTTGGAGGGTGCCAAAGAGCGCCCAAGTCAGAATCAATTATGTGTCCCCCAGCTATCTGCGGCAAAGCTCTTCAAGCTGGCTGAATAAAGTACATTCATTTTATAAGCGTTACTGAATTCATAGTAACTTTTCATCATTATGCATTTTCCTCAACAGATAGATGCTAGGCCTATGGGGGTTGGTGGGAAGGAAATTAAAGGAATCATGTGTCCTGCCCTCTTCTGGAGCTGGTTGGCAGGAAACAGGTGTTACAAAGAGGAGCACCCAAGGAGACTGATGGGAGGGAGGGAGGGAGGCACAGGGCACAGGGATCAGAGAGGCAGGCTGCAGGAGCAGCTTCCTGGAGCAGGACAAAGGATGCTGTCGCTCCAAGATGCTCTGGGTTGGCATGGCAACAATTATTCATGTAAATAGCTGACCCATAATTAATTAATAAGAAAGCAAGGGCCTGGGAGGGGACCATCCTAGCTGGATCCTTCCCTAGCACCTGAGGACAGACGGGTCTTTCTGACTGGTGGCAGATGCTGGCAAGAAGCAAGAGCCTTCTTGGGCTTTCCACTTGCTGCTCCCAGTTGCTGGCGAGGGAGCAGATCTACCCTGAGAAGAGCGAGGCCAGGGCAGGCCCTGGACAGTGGTGTGAGTGGTAAACACATCTCAACAGCAACGCCAGCGGTGAAGATGTCACCATTACCCTGCGGCAGGCACTCTGCTGGGCTCTTTACGGGATTTGCTTTATTCTATTAAACCAGGACACTATGACGAAATGCTAGTGTTACCCCTATTGGAAAGGTGAGAAAGTTGAGGCTTGCAGAGGTTACGTGACTTGTCCAAGGTCACACGGCTAGTAAGTGGCCGCGGGAGTCTACATTAGTGACCTTTGTGTGGTTCCCCTCGCTGAGTCCAGGCTGGCCTTGGGATGATCCCTGACCCCTACAATGTGATACAACCAATGCCGTTCCACTCCAGTGTCAACCTAGGCCTTGGGGAAGCTCGCACCGCGGCTTTGTGCCCCTGGTCCTGAGCCTCGTGTGGGAAGTCCAGCTATTCTTCTGGAGGGACTCCATGAAGTTGAGGAACAGGGAGAGAGTGCAGGCTATAGCTGCCCACCCCGGAGACCGCTGGCAAGACCAGCTCCATCCAGCGGAGCCCAGTCCAGACGACAATATCTTGGGCCGATAGAATGGCAGTTCCTCTAACTCTCCAAGGTCTGGGTGGTTAGCTGCACAGCCAGCCACCCCTCCTGGGAATGTGTGGATCACCACCCATGGGAACCTCTGGTTTCTCGGCCTGTCTCAGCACACATGTCATGAAACCCCGACTCGTCTTCCCCAAGCGCCTAAATCGCTTCCCCCTTCCCCTTGCAGTCCTCCTGCCTGGCCCTGGCCCAGCCCATCTATTCCCATCTACCATGGCCTCCAGTAAGACATGCAGGGCATGTCCATCACATCAGAGATTCCTGGGTCCCTTTCAACCAGACAACCGCGGCTGTTTTCTATCATCATAAGATGATTGTGCCTGTGCTTGAACTTCATGCAAATGGGATCGATCTGTATTTATTCTCCTGTGACTGGCTTCTTTCACTCAACAGAGTGCTTTGGAGATTCAGCACGTGTGTATCGATAGTTTGTTTCTTTCTGTAGCTGAGGATTACTCCCCTGCATGAATACACTTCATTTGTCCTTCCTGTTGACAGGCATTTGAAGTTGTTTCCAGGTTTTTGTTATTAATACAACTACTATAAGCATTTGCATGCAAAGCCTTTTGATGGACGCAGGTTTTCATTTCTTTTGCATAAATGCCCAGGAATAGAATCGGTAAGGTACCCAGTGGGCTCGAGCTTTCCTCTGTTAGGTGCCGCAGTTCCCGAAGCAGCTGCACGGCTCCCCATGGCCGCGGCAGCGTGTGCGTCCAGGTCCTCCCAAGTCATTCCAACACTGGCTGTTGTCCATCCCCAACTCATCCCCTCCAACGAGGGTGCAGCAGCCTCACCCTGCCATCAGTCAGAACTTCCTGTGGTTGAGGGGCTCCCAGAGCCTCTGGGTTCACTGGCAGGCGCTCAAACACACGCCCGGTGCGAAGCTCCATCTGGGACTCTTGACCACTCTGAATGGGAGCGTTGGCCTTGTTAGGGTTGGTTTGCCGTCTCAGTGTTCCTACTGCGCCCGGGGAGGGTCCATCCCCAGCCGCCACACCCACTAACCACACACAACGCATACCCCTCAGACACACCAACCATGTACAACAGACCTCACGCTCTCCTCCCCTGACACCTCACGCACCCAGGCAGGTTCTGCCGTCACTCGCGTTCACAAGACCTCATGTCACAGGCCTATGTCGTCCTCCTGCACCCTCTGCTCCACCGGGGCCTGTCCACTCTGCCCTGGGTCTTGCTCAGTCTCCAGCTCTGAGCACCGTACTAGGCCTCCACAGTTTTATCACTGAGTGCCTGGAGTGTGCCGTGCAGTGTTCTAGTTGCCAAGTGCCACCGTGGGCCACTCAGGTGAGCGCGCTGTTGTGTGGCTGCCATGCCAGGAGGGGAAGGGAGAGAGGCCATCAGCAAGCAGCATGTGAGGGATGGCAGGTCACATGGTCGAGCACCAAAGACCAAAGAGTCAAATGGCAAGGAGCTGAGAGCCCGGCAAAGGGGGTGGGCCACGTGGTGTGAGCACAGAGCCCGGCCCGAAGGATGCCCAGCGAGATGTGTGGGCAAGAGTGGGCTGAGAGGGCAGCCAGGCCGGGAGCTGTCAGGTCCGAGGGCTCGCAGGGTACAGATCACGCAGGCTGTTTTCAAACCTCGTCCCACAGGCCACTGGGGAACAAACACACATGCCGGTGTGCACACACACTCAAATAGCTTTATAGCCTTGCCTGTCTTTGTGATACATTCAACACTCTCAGCTATTTTTCTCCTTATTCCTCTGTATTATTTTGTTCTGTTTCATAAGAGAAAAGTGCTAATCATGGTGCACTAGATTGATTTCATGACCCCTTAATTGATTTCTGTGTAAACAACAAAGAGTTTAGATTTTCCTCGGAGAAGCCACTGAACGATCTTGGACAGAGGAGCGGCATGCCCTCACGTATGGCTAATTTTTAAACTTGAATTTTTTTTTTGAACATTTTAATGGGATTTTGTAAACAGACTCAAAGGTAGAGAGAATAAAATGTAACATGCCCGCCCTGTACAGCTTCATTCAGCTTCGACAGTGAATGTCGCGCCACCTTCTCGACGCTGGCCAGACTGCCTGTTGTGCTGAGACGTTTTAAGGCAAGTCTCAGGCATGATGTCACTTCAGCCACATACATCCATATATATTACTAACCAAGAACAATAACACCATCTTCAGACCCAGTGGAAGTGTCAGCAATTATCTCTTACCTTCTCCAACCCAGTTCATGATCAATTTTTCTTGATTGCCTCAGAATAGGTTTTTACAGCTGGTTGAGTCGAATCAGGTTGTGAACAAGATCCACTCACTGCATTTGGATGGAATTTCTCTGAGTTTCTCTTCTCCTTCCCTCCCCTCCTGTCTTTCCCTCTTTCTCTCCTCCCCTGTGCCCTCTGACAGGGAAGCTGAAGCTACATAAAGCACAATGAGCAGCGAGATGGGTTTGGGCCGTTGTGCACACCCAAGCAACAACCTCCCGGATCAAAATACAGAACGTTCATCACCTCCGAAATCCCCCCATGCCTCTCAGCGGTGGATCCACCGCACCCTCACCCAGAGGCAAACGTTTTTTCTGATGTCTATCACCATGGATTTGCTTTGCCTGTTCTTTCTTGAAGGTCCTAAAAATGAAATCGCAAAGTGTGTTCTGCCTGGGCTTGTTGGTTCAGGTGACGTGTGGAACTCGTCCCTGTGATTGTGTACAGTGGAGCTCCTGTCTTTCTATCAGTCAGCCAGACCCCATTGCATGGGTGAAATACAGTGTGATTCCCGTTCCCCTGTTGATGGACGTCTGAGTCACTTCCTGGGAGGGTCTGCCAATAGGAGGCTGCTGCCCTGAACGTTCTCTCACCAGACTTTTGTGGCGCTGTGCTTTTACATGTCTTGGGTAAAATATACTGTTTTCATGTATATTTTAAGACTAGCTTATCAATTTCTATTAAGAAGCCTGTTGGGTTATTTATTGGGATTTTGATTAGGATCTTATTGAATGTATAGATCTATTAAGGGAGAATGGTCATCTTAAAAATGCTGATTCTTCTAATGCATAAGTGAGGCACATCTCTCTGGTCAATTAGGTCTTTTTTTTCCTGAGTGGTGGGGAGGGAACCCAAGGCCTCACATGTGCAAGGCACGTGCTCCACCACCGAGCTACACTCCCAGCTCTAAGTAGGTCTTTTTAAATTTCTCTCAATGAAGATTTGAGTTTCCAGTGCAGAGGTCATCTACATCTCTTGTCAAATTCATCCATAAGTATTCGGATTTTTTTCTATGTTATTTTGAATGATTCTGTTTTAAAATTTTATGCTCTAATAGTTCATTATTGACATATAGAAATGGAATGGATGTTGTATATTTGACCTTGTATTCTAAAATCTTGCTAAATTCATGTCAATTCTAGGAATTATATAAAATCATAAGGATTTTCTATACTTATAATAGTGTCATCTGTGAATGAAAAGTTGTCTTTCTTTCCAATTTTTATAGTTTTCATTTCTTTTTCTTGCCTTATTGCACTAGCCAGATTTTGAACAGAAGTGGTAAGAATGGGTATCCTTGCTTTTTTCCCAATCTCATAGAAAAAGCATTTTAGTATGTCATCAGTAAGTATGATTTAGCTTTAAGTTTTTCATAGATGCCCATTATTAAATTGAAAGTTCACTGTTTTCTACTTTTAGGATGCTGGAAACTTTTTTAAAATCATGAATAGATGTTGTATTTTGTCAAATGCTTTTCTTGAACTTATGAAGATGATAAAGTGTTTTTTTCTTCTTTATCCTCTTATATGATTTATTTACATAAGTTGATAATTAAAGGTTACATGAACCTTGCGTTATTTGGGGTAATCCCACGTGATGGTAGATTACCCTTTTAAAATATCACTAGACTAAGCCAGGTGCAGTGGCTCATGCCTGTAATCCCAGCACTTTGGGAGGCTGAGACAGAATCATAAGCTCAAAGCCAGGCTCAGCAATGGCGAGGTGCTAAGTAACTCAGTGAGTCCCTGTCTTTACATAAAACACAAAATAGGGCTGGGGATGTGTCTCAGTGGTGAAGTACCCCTGAGTTTAATCCCCGGTACAAATATATATATATATGTATATGTGTATATATATGTATATGCATGTGTATATATATACATATATCTCACTAGACTAAATTTGTTGGACTTTTTTTGGGGGTGGGGATTTTTATACCTACATTAATGCAAGATGCTTATTTATAATTTTTATTTCTTTGTCAAGTTTTGGTGTTGAAGAAATACTGACATACTGACTTCGTGAATTGAGTAGAAGAATGTTCCCTCATTATATTATGCCATATCTATATATGTCAGATTGGTATGATTTCTTCCTCAGAAGTTTGAGAGAATTCACTGATAAAACTGGAATTTATTTTCTTTATGGGAAGCATTTATTTTTAAATTCAACTTCTATAATTGACATAAGACTATTCAGATTTTCTATTTTCTTGCAATAGATATGTTTCTCAAATAAGTTGTCTATTTCACCCAATTTGTCAAATTTATTAACATATCATTTTTATAATACCACCTTATCATCCTTTTATTATCCATGGAATGTGTAGTAATAATGTCTCTTTCATTTCTGATGTTGGGAATTTGTTTCTCTCTCTCTCAGTTTGGCTAGGCTTTGTCAACTTCATTTTTTCCAAAGGACCAGTTTCCCTCATGGATTTTATCTATGGCTTTCCATTCTCTATCTCATGGATTTCTGCTTCTATCTCTAATATTTCTATTCTTCTAATTTGATTTCAGTTTGCTTTTTTCTTGGTTCCCTCCAGTGGATTTTGAACATTTTTTTCTTTGCTATTATGAGCATTCAAAATGGTAAATTTTCCTTAGAACGCTGAATTATCTTCATTTTGCAATGTTTGATATGTTTTCATTTGCATTTAAAATACTTTCTAATTACTTTCTTCAGCCAATGGATTATTTGGAAGTATATTGCTTAATTTCCAAGTATTTGCAGATTTTTTTGGAATCCTACTGTTATTGATTTGTGATTTAATTATGGAATGCTTAGAGAATACACTCTGAGATTTCATTTTTTAATCTGAGTCTTATTTCTTGATCCAGCATATGGTCAATCTTCGTGAGTATTCACATACATTTGAAAAGGAACTGCGCTCCATAATTGCTAAATACAACTGTGCTCCACAGACACCTGCTATATCAAGTATTTTAATAACATTGTTCAAATAGTATATGTTCTTTACCCATGTCTTGTTTATCTGTTATGTCAATGAACAATAAAAGGGCACTAAAATCTCCAAGTACAACTGTGTGCTTGTCTATTCCTCTCTTTATTTCTGTCAATTTCTGCTTTGCATATTTTTAGGTTCTGTTATTAGGTACAGACAAATTTAAGGCTGTTCCATCTTTTGATAAATTCACTGATTTTTCAAATAAAATGGGGGCTAGCAATGTGGATCAGTGGTAGAGCACTTGGCTAGTGAGCAGGAGGCCTGGTTCAACTCACAGCATGGTAATAAATAAATAAATAAATAAGAAAACGTAAAGAAAAGGAATGTTATAGAATGGTGCTTATGCTCCTCATGGTACCCTCTGAATACACCAGCTTTGTAATGCTTAGTGTTTGCACTGGAATCTCTTGCTACATTTGACTTGCCCATGACTTTACATTAAATTGTGCTTCTTATAAACCACATATATATACCATTTGACCCAGTTATCCCACTCCAAAGGAGTTAAAATCAACATACTACAGTGACACAGGCACATCAACATTTATAGCAGCTCAATTCAAATAGCTAAGCTATGGAACCAACCTAGGTCCCCTTCAACAGATAACTGGATAAGGAAAATGTGGTATATGTACACAATGGAATATTACTCAACATTAAAAGAGAATACAATTATGGCATTTGCAGGTAAATTGATGGAATTGGAGAACACCATGCTAAGTGAAGTAAGCCAATCCCCAAAAACCAAAGGCCAAATGTTCTCTCTGATAACTGGGTACTGATCCATAATAGGGGAGAGAGCATGAGAAGAATGGAGAAATTTTGGTGAAAGGGGAGGGAAGGGAGAGGATGAGACATGGGAGCAGGAAAGATGGTGGAATGAGATGGACAACAGTGCCCTAGGTTCATATATGACTGCACATATAGTATAACTCTATATTGTGTACAACCAGAGAAATGAAAAGTTGTGCTCCATTTGTGTACAATGAATCAAAAGACATTGTGCTGTCATGTATACCTAATTAGAATAAATAAATTTTTAAAAATAAAGGTAAAATTTGCTCTATGACCATTAGAAAAAGAAAATGTGGTATATACATACATAATGGAATATTACTCAGCCATAAAGAAGAATGAAATTATGGCATTTGCCAGAAAATGAATGGAACTAGAGATTGTCATGCTAAGTGAAATAAGCCAATCCCCCTAAAAACAAAGGTCGAATGGTCTCTCTGGTATGTAGAAGCTAACACACAACAAGAGATGGGGGGAGAATAGAATTTCATAGGATTGGACAGAAAGGAATGAAGGCAAGGGATGGGGGATGGGAATAAGAAAGGCAGTGGAATGAATCCGATACGACTTTCCTGTGTACATATACACCACCGTGAATCTCAACATCATGTACATCCTCAAGGCTGGGATCCTAATTAGAATCAGATATACTCCAGGTTTGTAAAAATATGTCAAAATAGACTCTACTGTCATGTATAACTAAGAAGAACAAATTTTAAAAATTAAAAGAATAAATTTGAAAAAAAAAAACACATATAGAGTCAGATCCTGCTTTTACCCATTCTGACACTCTTGGCCTTTCAATTTGAGAGTTTGGTTCACTTGTGTTTTTTTTTAATATTGATATGGTAAAATGTAAATCTGCTTTCAATGCAGGCTCCCTGTTGGTCCTCTCACCTGTCCCCCTGTTTCCATGCACTACTTTGTTTTTTGGATTAATTACTTCTCAGAATCCCATTTAGTCTCTTCCACTGATTTTTTTTAGCCATATCTCTTTATGTTAATTTGTCATTGCTACTCTAGGTTATTACATGCATCCTCAACTTAGCACAGTTTTCTTTCAAATAATTTCATACTGCTTTACAAACAATGTAAAGCTCTCGCTGCTACATAATATGCTCTTGCCATTACCTATTTTACTTCTACACAAGAAATAAGCCCCACAGAATATCATTATAATTTGTACATTAGCCAAGTGTTCTACAGAAAATTGAACATGCATTTGCATAAAATATAAATATACATTTTGATAATGTTCGGGTTCTGCATCTGGGTGCTCTCTCCATCTCTTCCCACACGTGAAGGCTTCCAATGGAGAGATACGCGCCCAGCCCCGAGAACCTGGAGCAATTCCTCAAGGGCACGTCTGCAGAAGAAACCTTGTCATCTGAAAGTGTTTGTGTTTCTCTTTCTATTTTGAAGGACATTTTCACCTGGACATGACATTCTAGTTGGGAGTCTGATGTTTCTATTTTTAACACATGAACAATGCCATCTCATTGTCTCCTGCCCTCCCTTATTTTAAGAGAAGTGACTCATCCCTCTAATGGCTGTTTCTCTTCATGCATTATGAATTTCTTAGTTGGTGGCTTTAAAGATTTTTCTCTTCATCTTTGGTTTTCAACAGTTTGACAGGAATGTGACAAGGTATGGTTTTGTTTGTGTTTATCCTAATTGGAGATTATGAAACTTCTCGGATCTGTGGGTTGATCAATTGCAGAATACGGTTGACTCTTATCTGTTCAAATATTTCTCTCCTCTCCTCTGGGTCCCTAATTACAGACCTTGAGTCACATCGATACTCTCCCACAAGGCTCAGACGGTTTGTTCAGTGTCTTGCTGTTATCTCTTTTTGCTTTAAATCCAATGATTTCTTCTGACCCATCTTCAAGATCACTGGTCCTTTCTTCTACTGTGTTCAGACCGTGATGAAGCTCATGGAGTAAATTTTATATTTTTGATCCAGTAGATTTTAGTTTGGGAATAACCGTTTGGTTCTCCTTTATAGTCTGATGCCAAAACTCACCATCTGTTCTGTATCGTTCACCTCTCACACTGGAGTCATTATGGTGTTTTACGTTGTCGTTTTAAAGTTCTTGCTAGTTCATTGCAACCTCCAGAGGAACCGTGGTTCTGCTTCAGTGGCTCTCCCTCCCTCCTGCTTCATCAACTGTTTTATAATTTTTAATTATATTTCAGACATTGTGTATAGAAGAACAGCAAAGACTAAAGTACATAATTACTTGCTGAGGCAGGAGGCTGAGTCGACTTAATCTATGCTTCAGTGGAGGGTGAGCGTCACTGCATCTTGGGGACAGCCAGTTCATCACGGATTTCAAATGTTCTAAGAGTTGCCTCAGGATCCCTGCAGCCAGACTTAGGATCTGAGCACCCAGAAGTCTTCTAAGCCACAGGTGATCTCTTTCTTGGAGCCCAGATGTTGGCTTTGGGAGTCCCCTGGTGGGCCGTTGTTCTCCAGGCCCACCCTGCCTTGGGTGATCTCTCTGCCTCTTGCTTCTCTGTCCCACCCTGGGGCTGGCTGCTGCCTTGCACTTGGTGATGTCCTGGAGTTATTTCAAGGGCATCTCTCCAATATCTTGGCTTGCCTCCGACCCTGCCAGAGAACTTGCAGGGATGACGGGCCCTGCAGAGTTGGAATCTGCCTTGTCAGCCTCCACGTGACTTGCAGAGACTCGTTAGTCTGGCTTTTGTCTTTTTACCCCGAGGTGTTGTTGGCTTAGTTCTCCTCCTACCGTCCTCACAGTCATGGGTCTCTTCTGTCCCAGGAATGACTTGTAAATGTGTGTCCTCAGCTCTCAGATGGGTTTTAAAAGATGTGTCTGGATAGCTTTTCCAACTTGTTTTCATTCTTAGGTCAGAAGGCAGAGCGGTGGTCTCTGGTTTGACATCCTAACCAGGGGCAAAAAATCCATTTTAACCAGAAGCAGGTGCCCTCATAAATAATGACTAGGTGGGTGCGTCTCCTCATCTGGGAGGTGCGTTAGCTCAGCCTTCTGTCTTCCTCCTTGAAGTATTTCCCAATTTCCCCAGTAGCCCTGGGCACTCCTTATTCCAGGCTCCTCTGTTCTTTGATCCTGCCTACATGAAAGCTGTTTTCTCATGTATCATAATTGTTTGCATGTCTATTCTCTGCTGAACTTTGAATTCCTCAAGAGCAGAGACCCCGCAGTTAACGGTATATACATATATATAGACACAAATGCGCACACACGAGTAGACCATAGACACACAGTAATTAGCAAACCAACCTGTGTTTATTGAAACAACTACCACAAGGATTTTCATCTTTCATGTCTGGGTCCCAGCGCCCTGGATGACGCGGGGTGAGCATGTTGTGCCATTGACACATACGAAACGTGACAACCAAGCCTGCTCCGTCCTGAAGCCTCGTCAGCTTCAGCTGTGGTCTTCACCTGCTCACGTGTGGTGTTTCACTTTCTGCTGGGCAGGGAGGAGACTGTGTGGAGGGCCGGTGTTGATTTGCATATGTAAATTTATAATTCAGCCTGAGTATTCTGAACTCGATGTGTTTGCTTTGAAGTTTGGATTTTTGGCAGCTTGAGCCAGTGTCCGGAGGAGACAGATCGGCTAAAGATTTGGGAACAGGCCCAGAGCTGGCCAGAGGGGGAAGCGGCTTCCAGGGCTCAGCTGCCATGCCAGGAAATGGCAACAAGCAGCGTCGGCACTTCCTACATCTATTCTTATAATTTCCGATCAGTAGTCTTGGAATTTCAGATCCAAGGCAGGATCAGGACTCCAAGGGCATCTGTACCAACTCTCCAGCCAAATCAGAGGCCTGGATGTCCCCATCCTACCTCTCCTCTGCCCCCAGACTCCTTCCTTTCAGCACAGAGCTCAGTCATGCCCAAGACCAGTGTCAAATCTCAGCTCTTCAATTCTCTGACCTGTTTTCCCTCCTGTCAGTTAAGCAGACTGAGGCCTCGAGCTCAGCCTTGCTTCGGGCTCTCTGTGAAATCCTGTTTGCCGAGCGCCTGCCCCGGGTTCCCTCCCTTTTCCAATATCTTCCCCACCCGAGTGGGATTGTCTACCTATCAACACCAGCACAAGTTACCACACTGGCTGGAAAGTAGTGTCCGGGTACAAGAGAGGTCTGCCTCCATTTCCCCCTTCTCCATCATCCCCAAGGCTGCTCTCAAGTCCAAACCATTTTGGGCAGGCACAAGCTGGGGAGAAAGAGCTGGGAGAGTACAGTCCCTGGGGCTGCCAGGAGCTTTGAGGTGACCAGGGAGGCAGGGACAGAGAGCCTTGGCCCTTACAGTGGAGGGAACTGGAAACACCCGTGGCTCATGCACCCGAGGACACAGACAGCCTGCCCTGGATCAGAGAGCCCTGCCAGGCTCAGCCGTGTGAGTCCCTATCCTACCAGCAGGCCCAGCACAGCAAGATGGACCCATAGTGGGCTGATAGCCCAAGGCATGGCCAGCAAGATACGAACACAGGATCTGACAGGAAGAGGCAAAGACTTTGAACTCTTCCCGTGAGTGAGAAACAGAAATAAATGCACAGAGCAGAGAATGTCGAGGAGAGTGGGGCGTCCAAGTGCAAAGTTTTCATCTCTCCGCTGTGCAAAGACAGCAAACAGAGGAGGATCCTGAGACATCTGCCAGGTGCCAGTCACCCTGACCTCCCTGATTCCACCACCAGACAGGTAGTACCTCGCTTGCGCAGCTGAGAAGGCTGAGGCTTGCAGGTAATAAGTCCAGGGTTTGCTCCTAGGGATGTCCGACCATGAAACACAAGCTCTTTTTAGGACCCCAGCCCCTTTGGTCTCCAACCAGCTAAGTCTGGGCAGGTTAAGAGAGGTTCTGGTAACCAGGTATCTCTTTCCAAAGTCCTGGATGGTCCCATGGGAGAGAGTGTGACCCTGGGAGACAGAACACACTCAGAGGTTCCTTTCCTTTTCTAGTCACGGATCGGAATTCTGAGAAAGTTCCCTCGGTGGGATTCAGGCAATATTCAGGAGTTTGTTGTCTCCACTTCCTGCAAGAAAGGTAATCAATTTTAGAACCAACCCCCTCCGTGCCAAGATGACAACTGGGAGAAAAGGGATTGGTTTTTTAGCTGCTGGGCTTTCTGGACAGGCCCCCACCCACCTCCATGGGGCCACTTATTGACATTGAAATATCTCAACAATAAGCGGCTATTGATGGCCCTGAGGTCAATACCGAGATTCATTGACCCACGCTGCAAATATGGAAGGCGGTGAGTCCAAGGTCACCATTTACCTGAAGGGAAGAAAAATAAATCTTGATAAGAACCAAAAATAGAAATCAATATGCGTACTGTGGTGTGCATTGCATTACCTCTTTCCAGCAGAAGGCTATTTTCGGAGGTTTCAGGAACTCCTCTGCCATCAGAAGCAGCACTCAGGACCAGAGAGGAAGTAGAGACAGAAGACAATCCTTCTTTGGTTGCCCCTGGCCAAGGAGATCGGGCAATCTACCCTGCCAGTGGGGATTGGCCCAGTCCCCCTGGAGAATCTCAGTGCCTCCAGTCACCCTGGAGAAGAACAACAGAGTACAGGGTCCCGCAGGAGCTGTGGTGGGCACGGCAAGGTGGCCACACCCCAAAGCACGGTGCATTCAGCAGTGTCACCGGTGGGGTGGTTTACGTGACCTTCACCTATCTGAGAAACCTTAGCTCTACAGAGGGGTAGCCGGGTTGAGGGGGAAGGCCAAGGTCTAAATCAACCACTAAGGCCAACACAAAGCAGGGGAGAGGGGCTGCAGTCCCCGCCTCGGCTCACAGACATTCCAAACTCCAAGTCGCTGTGACATTTCCTCTTCTTTCAGGGCTATTTTTATTATAATTATTTGTTTAGGCTTAATTAACTTCTTTCCCAATTACAAAAGAAATCCATGTTCTTTGTAGAAAATGTCAAGCCTGCTCTTGATGATCCTTTTAATCTGGTGCCGAGCGTTCTGCCGTCTGACAGCGCCAGGAAGGCACAGGCGTTGAATACAGGCAGATCTGAGTTCGAGGCTCAGGTGTGCAACTTAGTAGGCCTGTGGACCGGGGCAAGTAAAGGGATGATTTTCTTTGCTGTCGTGTCTTGATCACATAAACCTCCTTTGTGAAATTGGTACAAAGATTAAATAAAGATTTATGTAAAAGTATTCAGCAAAACACTAATAAAGTAGACAAATGTCTGACAAGTTTGATCATGAAACACACGCGCGCACATACAAATCAGCAACTTTCAGGACGGAAATGGGAATGTGACTGGTGAAGTAAAGATGATTTTAAAAATTATAGGAGAGTTTTACATGCAGCTTCACTGTAACAAATTCGAAAATCAATATGAAATAGGTGACTCCTTAAGAAAAAAAAAATAGATGACATTTCAATATGGTTACAAAAGTAAATCTCAAAAGTTCCCATCACAGAAAATGTCACATGTTTGAGGTGATAGATAGGTTAATTACCTTGATTTAACCATTCCTGGTTGTATTCAAGGATCATAGCATCACTTTGTACTCCATAAATACACAAAACTATAATTTGGTAATATATAATTAAAAATAAAGAAAAAGAACGAAAGGATCAAAGCTGATTAAAGAGATATTAAATCAAGGTCTATATGAGTCAGAAACCAGCCAGAATATAGAAATGTAGGTATCTCAAACCAAGGGAGTTTAATACAGGGAATTGGTTACATACAGCCAGGAACCTAAGTGGGTTACCTAGCAACAGTTGGAAACTGTAAGGAAAAAGAGGGGGCCACCTCCAGGAGGGGCTGGTCTGTCGTTGCCCCCCCCCCCACAGCTGGAGCCTCAAGGCACACAGCTTGAAAATGGTAATAGGAGTCATAAAGGGCAGCAGAGATGCCACCCAAAGCAGGGGGAATAAGAGGGACCCCTCACCCCGCTTCTCTCCACTTCTCTTGTTCCGTTTTTCAAGCCCTGCCTCCCTTAGACCAACCTCTTGAAAGCCAGAGGGCCAGCCTGCCGGAACGTGGATTCCCCTCCACACAGAGCAAAGCAGGAGAAAGGCAGGGAACAAATCTGGGTCAGACAGGACTATGGCTCAAGGTCGTGGCCCTGGGGAGTTCATGGCCAAGTTTGACTAAACTTTCAAGGAACAGCTTCTGATGATATATAAACTATTCAGCATAGAAGGAAATGAAAAAGTGGCAATTTAATTCTATGAACTAGCACGACCTCATTCCAAAAGCCAACTTTGTTATTAAAAATTAGAGGCCAAAAGATATGATGAAAAATCAAATTCATCAGTGCATTAAAAGTAATATATTATACTTAAGTTTAATTTTCTTTTAGGAATTAAAGGATGGTTCAATAGTGGGAAATGTATTAATATCATTTTCATATTAACAAATTAAAGGAAGAAGGATTCTGATCATTTAAATAGATATCAAAAGAGGTATGATAAAATCCAACACATTTTCTCATTTAAAAAGTGAAACCTTAGCAGTTATGATAAAGTTCCATTTTGCAGAATTCAAGGCTGTGGTGGGGAATGATTTCCACCCCCTCTTCTCAGTAGGAAAAAAATCAATCAACTTTGTAAACACCTCATCCAGCACTCAGATGGCCCCTGGTCGGGAAGGTGCTATGGTTTGAATGACAGAGTCCCGTGTAAAACTCTATCAAAATTTAATCCCCAGAGCAAAGTATTAAGAGATATGGCCTTTAGGTCATGAAAACTCAGCCTTCATGAATAGAATTAGCACCCTTTTAAAAGGGCTCAAGTTTGACAGTAGAGCTCTCTGGCCCTTCTCCCTTCTGCCAGGTGAGGACAGAGCTCCAGGGCATCATCTTAGAAGTAGAAAGCAGTGTTCACCAGACACCACAGCCATGCCTTGATCTTGGACTTCCAGCCTCCAGAACTGTAAGAAATACATTTATGTTCTTTATAAATTCCCCCAGTCTTGGATATTTTTTAATATCAGCACAAAGGGACTAAGACCTATCAGGTTTGAGTTTTATTGTTTACATCTACTGGTTTATTGGACAAACCTCTTCTATTTCCAATGAGTCTTATATTGAAATGTAATAATAATAAAATAATAAAAGATTGATGGAATAGAAGAAAAGTTGTCAACCTGCTGAAGTTCCCTTCCCACTATAGCAAAGCAACCACAAATATCATTCTTTTTTTTTTTTTTTAATTTTTTTTTTTTTTTTTTAATTTTTTTTAGTTGTTGATGGACACAATGTCTTTATTTTATTGCTTTGTATGTGGTCCTGAGGATCGAACCCAGGGCCTCACGCATGCGAGGCAAGCGCTCTACCGCTGAGCTACAATCCCAGCCCCACAAATATCATTCTTAATAGTCACATATTAGAGTAATTCTCACTAAAAACAGTTTCAATAAAAGTTTAAATGCTGTAATTCCTGCCATTTAACATTATAATGGAAGAAAAGACTAATTCAATGAGGAAATAAAACAAAATGAGGTATAAATATTGGTAAAGGAGAGACCAAACTGTCACTATTTGCATGTAATGATTATCAACCTAGAGAATACAGGAGAATTGACTGAAAAGATTTCAGAACAAATAGAACTAAGTTGAATTAAAGTCAACGTAAAAAGTCCAGTGCCTTTTCTATTCATTAGCAATAACCAATTCAGAACACGAATAGAAAAATGGATGCCAGTCTCACGAGGTCAGCAGAAGCTATAAAATATCTAGACAAATCTAAAGAAGCATACATAAAGAAAATTATAACACTTGATAGAGGAGCACAAAAAAAAAGCTTGGATAATATTCTTCCATAGGAAGACTCCACCTTAAAAATACATTGAAACTGCTTTAATATATAAACATAGCATGATCACAATTAAAATCCAGACAAGAGATTTTTCCATGTGTTTCAAAAATCCACATAGCAAAAAAAAAAGCCCAAAAATGGCTGAGAAATTTTTGAAAAAGAAGCCCAATGAATAAGGTCTTTTCCTATTAGGTAGTAAAACATACTCTGCAGGCATTTGTTAAGATGATGTGGTCATGATACAAGAATAAACAAGCAGGTTAAATAAGCAGAAGAGAGGCCAAAGCAGATACTCGTACAGGTGGTGACTTAGTCCAACGTGTAGGTGACATCTCAGCAGGAAAGAATGGTCAGTCAAGAATGTCCACCCCCTTAGGGGCCTTGGGCCCTGCAACATATCACACACCAAAATAAACTCAGAGTAAAGATCTAAGCATAAGCAACATCCAACCTTAGAATACTATTTTAAAAAAATTCTTATGAATGAGAAAGCTTTCTAAAGAAAAAACAGAGAGCCTAATAGTCACCTAAGAAAATGATGTGATGCAACAATTACGAAAAATCAGAGCCAAAATGACAATATGGGAGAAGCTATTTACATCAGAATTAACCCAAGAGAAGTATAGTTCATAGGCTGTCAAGAAAGAATCTACAGGATTTTAGGAAAAGCCAAAATAATTTAAAAATGGGAGAGAATTGACAAGTAATTCAGTCTTGAAGGATCAACAACAAAGCCAAGAAGTAGTTCTTAAGTGATTTGTTCTTAACTGATAATCAGAAAAATAGACAAAGATACAGAGGTAACTTTTTAAACCACTACCTCATTAAATGGGAATTATAGACTGCCCTCACCCATTACCTCTGCAAATCCTGGTTCGGGTAACTTGGTTTCATTTTGGTCTGTGCTGCCCAGGAGCCAGGGCTGTTTCCCCGTCTAAGATGGTGAGCTCTCACCTGGGCTATCTAGTCTCCCCTTCTCTCCATCATTCCCATCACCTATATGAAATACCTCCACCTTTAAATACTCAGTATTGCTCTGTTTTCCCACAGCAAAGTCATTAAAGTATGGTACATCCATATCATGCAATAAGTACTATACAGGCTTTTGTTTCCTCCAAAAAAAGGCAGACATATGTATCATCATGGAAAGATTTCTGAGACATATTGTTAAATGAAACAAGACAGAGAAAAATATGTTCAGAGTTTATCCAACTTACTTTTAAATGTGTGTGTGTGTGCTTAAGTGTGCACAGACAGGAAGGTGACAAAACCAACACGCCCCCAGTGATATCCAGAACCCGGGAAAGGGCTGACGGGGCAATAGTGAGAGGAGGGAGCCGTTTTTTCCTGCATATGTCCTGCTAGTTGAACCTTGAGAAATATATTTGAAAAGACAAAGAATAACATCTTCTGTCATTTTTTCCCCAAAGCAGAGCCCCAGACAAGGATTCTGTGCAAGTAACTTTTTGGGGCTGTGCACCTAGGAGGAGGAATTCACACGCCTGTGATCCCTGCAGTTTGGGAGGCTGAGACAGGAAGATCGCGAGTTCAAAGCCAGCCTCAGCAATGGCGAGGCGCTAAGCAACTCAGTGAGACCCTGTCTCTGCATAAAACACAAAATAGGGCTGGGGATGTGGCTCAGTGGTCGAGTGCCCCTGAGTTCAATCCCTAGTACCAAAAAAAAGAAAAAAAAAAAAAGAAAAAAGAACTGCAGTGCTGAAGCAGAGACATCAGACATCAGTTCTGCTAAAGCGTCACCTCTACCTGATGGCACCAGGTGGCTTGGAGCATGAAGAGCACGGCACAGAGCTTCCCTCTGTGAAGCAAGATCTCAGATGTTTGTGCCCCAACGACCTGTGTCATTTGCCACAGGTTCTACTCTGAGTGGGAAAGGTATGTAACCCCAGGACTGCTGGCCAGTTCCTAATGGCCAAAGTCAGTTTGCTGGACAAAGGAGCTGAGTGGCAGCAGTGGACACTGAAGGCAGCTGGGGAATAGGTACGTACACCTTCCTGGAAGAAAGGACCTGGGCCAGACACCAACAACACATGCGACAGCTTTCTGCAGAACTAAAATCCACCTGCTCCCACGTAGCGTCCACTCTATCTAGGTCAACTTCTGTTGGGTCACAAGTTATTGGAAAAGAGGAGAGTGAGTGGAACAAATACGTCCCTTACTATTGCAATTAGTCCTAAGTCTTCTTTCAATGTATAGTCCAGATTATCACTCCTAGACCACTGCTGGGTACCATGCTTATCAGGCTGCAGTTGCTGTACTTGCCCATTTCTCAACATGCATGGGAACATGAGAGCTGCCCCAGTGGGTCTCCTGAGCACCCCGTATCTTCCTCTCTGCCTCCATGATGTAGCCGCTGTCCTACCTCCTGATGGTGGCAGGTGAAAACACTCCCTGCTTTGCTTGCTGGCCTCTTTGAAGGAAGATGCCAAGGTAGCTGGAAGCAGCCGTCATAGCTTTCAATTCAGAGGGATCTTACCATGTGTCCTGGTGGAATCATCCTCCTGGGAACTGTACCCCTAGATCCATAGACTAAAGTTGCAGAGATAGGAAATACAATGGTCCGGGCAAACCCTTGGATAAACAGTGGCTAAAGCAGCCCCTACTTCTATCCCGTGGTTTCTGAGCCCATGCTTTACACACTGGGGACATGGCACTAGGCAATGATCATTGACTTGAGAGCCTTGGCACCCACATCCTAAAGACAGCACTGTTAATGCGTTGAGTGCTGAATGTCACCAAAAGGCCCATATGTTAAAGGTTTGGTCCAAAGTGGCACTAGAAGGAAGGGTGGACTATTTAGGAGGCGGGACCTAATGAGAGGTCCTTAGGTTATGGGGATGTGCCCTTGAGAGGTAGTGCTTGGGGCTTCTCAGGAGTTCTCACAAGAGTATTGCTTTAAAATTCTGAGTCTAACTTCTCTCTCTCTCTCTCTCTCTCTCTCTCTCTCTCTCTCTGCTCTGGTTCATGATGTGACAGCTTGCTCCCACATATACTCCCGCCATGATTTGCTACCATCTCCCTCCCTCACCAAAGGCCAAGCCAGTGTTGCAGCTCAATCTTGGACTTGTCTCTCTATAAGTTAGCCACTTCAGATAGTTTGTTGTAGTAGCTCAAAGTAATATGCACTCCATCCTCAGAGGATGTTGTCTCCAATCTGATGCTTTCGCTGCACTTTCAAGAGACCGTTCCACAGTTCTCTCAGTCTGGTGCTTCCTGGATGGTGCTGCATGCGGTGGGAGGTTCAAGGTGCAAACGTTTTGTTTTACTTTGGAGGAAATTTTCTGGCAGGTCTCAAAGCACTGGGTCACTAAGCGCTTCATTGATGTAGCAGATTCCCGAATTTTTGCTGAGTTATTGCCTCCCCTCTGGAGAACATGTAACCTTCTAAAACATGTAGACACTTGTACTTCCTGCTTACTGGGTCTAATTAACATGATGCTGTTCATGTAGACGGGTGTAATGTTTTATGGAACATCCAGACACCACTATCCCATTGAGACAGACAGCAGGAGAATTAACACAGCCCTGGGACAAGACTGTGAAGATTTACTGTTGTCTGTTTCATAAATGCAAATTGCTTCAGATCCTCAATCTTGAGGGGCATTGTAAAGAATGCCTTTGCCAGATCAGGAGCTGCGACATACCATACACATGTTGACCTGTTCTGTTGAAGATATGGCAGTAAGCCAGCAGCCCCAATTGAGGTTGGTGCCTGCCTGCGTTTGTGGAAATCCACTGACACTGGCCGTGATCCACCTGGTTTCACAGGGGTCAGACATGAACATAAGAAGTGTCTCCTCTGCAACCCATGGGTCTCCTCTTTGTCATTCTTCCCAGTGTACAATATAGGTTTTGATCAGGTGAGGGGTCACAATGGTGGTCGGTTTCAAGAATGTCCACCTGGCCATTTCTACCACTTCCTATTACAAAGCACCTGTTTCATAAGCCAAGAAGTGAACGTCAGGACTGTGCCAACTTCTAAGTGTGATTTATAGGTTCATGAACTGTGAAAGTGGCCACCAGTAAGGTCCATGGACTCAATGGAGCCACTGTGAGTTGACCTTTGGCTAGCACTCTGTTTATCGCCTGACCTCATATGCCTCTAGTCTAACCGAGAAGCCATAGTAGCACTTTGGGCCCCTGGATATCATTGTCAATTTGGACCCTGCTCAACCCTTGAAATATCTGTATATTCCCTTTCCTAATGCACAGTAAACTTAGTTAACGGACTTTCTTCTAACAAGGAGGTTTGGCCTCTGAAGTCCCTGAGGGTTCAAGAGAATCCTCCAAATTCCTGATCACAGCCACATAGATATTACATCCCTAATTTTCAGATCCTATCCTTTCCCCCCATTAGCATCCTGACTTTGGTAGGAGACTTGTCAAGGCTGAGAATTCAAACTTCTCTGAAGTTTTGTATATCTTAAAATTAGATTCTGGGTCTGGTTTTCAGCATGATCAGTCTTTCAGCTCCAGGAGATAAGGACCTCACTGCCAAAGAAATCCTCTTCCTTGCACACTATGTCCTGAGTTGGTATTTAATCAACTTGAGCCTGCATTCTCTTTTTGTGATGCTCCAGTAACTCTCAGAAATAGCCTCTCAATTCCACAATCTTTATAATTACTGTCTCCACCATATTGCTCAAATGCCAGAAATATTGCAAAAGCTAAAACATCCCTTCCAACTCTAAGCTGTCACAGAAATCACATCACTACCACGTGTCCAGAATTATCAATTCTCCCCTTGCCACTAGTGTTGGGGTGCTCACTGCCAGATGATCAAACCAACTCCAGAATCCTGTCCTTAGAGTCTGCTTCTCCTAGCACCAACTGGCTTAAGTCAGGTTCCTAGAATGGTGATCCTCGAAGTGTGGTCTCTGGAACAGGAGCATCAGCATCACTTGGGGACTTGCTAGAAATGCAAATTCTTGGGTCTCCCCTTTGACCAACTGAAACAGAAACTCCTGATGAGACCAAATAATGTATGTATTAACCCACTCTGTAGGTGATTCTGTGCATACTAAAGGTTGAGGACCATTGCCCAGAAGTGGAAAATGGGATAGGAATCCTGATGCCAGCAATTTCTTGCAGGAAGGTTCTCCGAGAGAAGTGAGGGGAGCAGATTAAGGCATGGAAAGAAGCTGGGCAGAGATGTGGATTCCATGGAAGTTCTGCTTCAGCTCCAAGAAGCTCTGGAGCATGAGTGCTACCACATAGTGGTCCCTGCCAGAGGCTCTAAGGCCAGCTTGGTACACCTGGCTCCCTTAGCCATGGGCCAAGGCATCCCCTGCCAGGAAGAATGGAGGACAAGTTTCAAGCACCTCTGGTGAGTCTGGTCCAAGTGGCAATTCTCTGAGGAAGAGCAGCTGTGGCCCTTTAGCAGGCAAAGCTCACTCTCTGGGAGATGGACACAGACCTGGGAAGGGCATTTGGATGGTACCCACAGAGCACCCAGAGCCTGTTGATTTTCTTCATAGAATAAAACACGGGGAGGAAGTGTGGGGTAATAGAAAAAGCACGGAACAAAAACCCAGGTGAGATTTGAGCCCCAGCACCAAATGACAGGTGGGTGGCTTTATATGTGGCCTCAGTGCTCTCATTTTTAATATCAGACTAATATCACGCTCCTATGGTTGTGAATGTCAACTTAGGTGATATATATAAAAATGCATTGTAAACTTTGTCATAAAGGAATATTATATATTTTATGTTTTCTGTTGAGTATAAAAAGAATACATAATTTACCTTTGGTGATAGGATTTATTATCTAGATAGAATTTCTGGGGCACAGGGCTGAGCATTTTTATCTTAAGTAGATATTGCCAAATTGCTCTCTAAAACGATTATATCAATTTGCACTCCCACCGGCAACAGCACCTCAGAGTTCCTACTGCCTGTGACCTGGACAGTTTGTCCTCATTTATTTTGGCCGGTATAATGAGCAAGAGTCACCCGTGCATGAGGAGATACACATTCAGTTTCACTTTTTCCAGTTGTGTGTGTGTGTGTGTGTGTGTATATGTGTGTGTGTGTGAGAGAGAGAGAGACAGAAAATTGGAGATAAGTCAGATGTAGCTCATTAAGGGAATGAATGAATCAATTGTGGCGTACTCCACCAGTGGATGGCTGTATAAGAGTTAAAGGAGTTGAAGCCGGGCTCAGTGGTGCACACCTGTAATCCCAGCACTTAGGGAGGCTGAGATAGGAGAATCGCAAGTCTAAAGCCAGCCTCAGCAATGGCGAGGCGCTGAGCAACTCAGTGAGACCCTGTCTCTACATAAAACACAAAATAGGGCTGGGGATGTGGCTCAGTGGTCGAGTGCCCCTGAGTTCAATCCCAGGTACCAAAACAACAACAACAACAAAAAAAAACACAAGAGTTACAAGGGCTGAACTGATTTATCACCTCTAGGCACACACATACATACACAACAGTGCCGACCGGAAAAATCTAAGTTGTACAACATTACACAGTATATTATGCCATTTATTTTTTAAAAATGCATACAACAATACCATTGTTTATAGAGATGCACATTTGTAATAAAAATATTAAAAACATGCGCTGAATATACATCAAATCACAGTAGTTACTTACAGGAAAGGATGGGGGATAGGCCCGAGAAGGAGACACAAAGGACTCAACGTAGCCTCCAAACATGTATTCCTTCATAATAGAATGATTATTTTAAAAATTACGTATGAAAAAAAAATGCGTACGTTTTGCTGATCTGGCAGAGCAGATACACATCTTCCTGCATCCTTTTTTAAAAAATGTTTTTTGTAATTATTGCTTTAATTGCCCGAAGCAAGTTTCTTCTGACAGTACAGGGTGTGGTGGGCACCTCCTATTATTTCGAAACACCGTGCTGAGCATGGGGGCCACACCAGCAAACAGAACAGCTGTGAGCATTGCCCTGGTAGAATGTCTGCCTCAAGGGGGAAGCTGGACGCCATCTCTGTGTGGTGAGCACCAACATGGGAAAGGAGAAGGCACAGGGATGAAGTAAGGGATAGAGGTTGCATGCGCGCCAGGGCATTGGAAAGGGTGTTCCTGAGAGAGGGCTTTTAAATGACAGCTCAGCAGGAAGCAGGAGGTGGCCAGGGGGGACCAGGGAAAGTGGGTTTGATGCCTGGCCTTGAGAATAGGCCTGAAGAAGCCCCCAGGAAACAGTGTGACATTCATTGCAAGGAATCTGCAGGACGCTTGCAAGACGCCTGAGGAAGTGGGATATGTAGTTCAAGAGAGGAGGCCAGAGCACAGACAGGGCAGGACCAGACAGGGCAGGACCAGGCAGGACGGCAGGCTCCATGACAGCTGTGCGGTTCTTTAAATTTTATGAGTAATGGGGTATCTTTGCAAGTTGTTTTTTAAAAAATCTTATGAGTAATGAATTCGTTTTAACTGTTTCATTATAAAAAACTTGAAACACATACACAAGTAGACTAGTACAACAAACGCCACGGGCCTTACTTCACCATGGCCCAGTTCTCCTTCCCTGCCCATCTGGTCTGATTTTGAAGAAAATCCAATGCATCACATCATCTCACATATCAATATTACAGCATGTGCCTCTAAAAGAAAAGGACTCTCTTTCAGGGGGGAAAAAAATAAACCAAGTGACAACATTACACCTTACAGAATAATCATTTCAGAATAACATCAAATATTGAAGAGTTTTAAGCGGGGGAATCTCACGACGCAATTTATTTTTAAAATATCATTCTGGCTGTTCTATGCAGAATGGACTGGATAAATGGAGGCAGAGTTTGGAGCCCATGGTAGAGGCTCTGGCAGGACTTGGAGGCTGGGTCAAGTGTGGCAGAGGAGAGGGAGGGAAGTACAGACATTGGGTCTATTTTGGAGGTTTAGTACAGTCTTGGTGATAGATGGAATAAGGAGAATAAAATGGTTTAGGTGGCTAGGAGGACCCTCAGAAGCATTAGAAAGAGTGGAAGTGCTATTTATTGGACAGGGGACTCGTGGGTAGGCATGAACGGCGTGGGTACAAGGGTTCAGCTTCAGCGTCTCTCTCTGCTCTTCTGAGCTTTCTCAGAGGGGTCATGACGAGGTGCCTGCCTTCCTCCACCATTACTCACCACCTCTGCATCTCTGATACGATCACATTGTTGAAGCATGTCCAAGAAGGAGGCCCTGGCTGTCAGTCCAGGAGTGAAGCAGCCACTAGCTGTCCAGAAGGGCCACAAAGTCTCTGTGGGCAGCCAAGGGATCAATCTTATTGGAGGAGTAAGTTCTTGCCACAAGATCCTCCACACCCAACTGGACTCTGGGCAGCCATCTCTGAAGGGCTGTCACATTCCATGTGGCCAAGGGGAATGGGGACTTGTCCTGGCACGAAGGCAATCTCAGCAATGGCCGCCAAACTGGAATGGATCCTGGAGCAAGCACAGAAGAAGACGCCTGGGCTGGGTCCTACAAACCCTCTGGATACGTCAGAAAGAAAATCCCTTCCAGGCTACATAGCCACCCAGCACATGGCTTTGACAGAGCCTGGCCATTTTGTGAAAATGTAGGAAAGATGTTCCTCTCCAGGGTGGTGCAGCCTCTTGTCCAGCTGTCCTTGGGCAGCAGAAGTCACCAAAGAGATCATTCACAGTGGCGCAAGACTTAGTCCTTACAATTAGTAGCTTTGAATCTGGTTGCTGGGAAGAACATTGCAATAATTAGATTGCTTTTTAAAAAAAACTTTTTTAGTTATAGATGGTCACAATATCTTTATTCCATTTATTTATTTTTATGTGGTGCTGAGGATCGAACCCAGTTCCTCACGCATACGAGGCAAGCGCTCTACCGCTGAGCCACAATCCCAGCCCCTAATTAGATTGTTTTGTTTTGTACCTTGGCTTGCACGTGTGTGTGTGTGTGTGTGTGTGTTTTCATCGAAAGGAGGGACTGCAGCAGGAACTGAGTGGATTCAGGGACCAGCATGGAACACAGTAGTCAGGAAAAGTCCCTCCCAAGTGCAAATTTGAGCTGAGCAACTCAGGTGAGGCGATTCCCACTCCTTCTCCAGCAGGATAAGCCCATACCAAGGTGGCCTGAAGGTCAAGGGAAGAGAACATTTGTGATGTCATGGGGGCCAGTCATAGGCAAGATGGCTGAAAGGACCTCAGCATAATAGCTGAGAGAAGATCTTTCTGGGAAAGACACTTAGCACAGTGAGTCAGATACTAGATTTCCAGGGGCTTAGGGAAGGACTGTGTAAGGAAACAGACGCAGAGCTTGTTTTGCATGAATTCAAGAAATTTGGCAGGAAAAGCCAGTTGAGAAATGGGATGAAAGCTGGCACAAGGCTAGAGGGTCAAGTGAAGCTTTTCCAAGTGGGGAAATACCTGTTTCTATTTAAAGGTGTTTTGAAAAGAGTCAGTGGAAAGTAAAAGACTGAATGTACCAGAGAAGACCAAGCACACAGAGAAGGACTCCTTGGGAGAGGAAGCTTTCTTAGAGAACCTTAGAGAAGATCAATGCCCGATTTCTAAGCCTGGGAAGATGTAAGGATGACATAGGGACAGATGTGGTATCAGTTAGGGGTCTTCTGACATGTATCCTTAATCGTTTCAAGCTCATACAAAGTGAGAATGAATTAAAGCACAACTTTTCAAAGTGGAATGCACCCACATCACCCAGGGATCTTGTTAAAATCCAAATCCTGGGAGATTTGGAGTGAGTGCTGAGAGCCGGCATTACCAACATGAGCACAACATCCAGCTACTGAGAGCTCTAGGGAGAGACAGCAGAGAGCGCAGACAGAAGAGAAGCAAATATCCAAAACACAGTTGAAGGAGTGTCTTAGAGGAGAATGAAGTCCACTCCTCCAGAGTGAAGGGGCTCACTAAGCAGCGTGGGTGGGGATGGGCGAGGCCAAAGCAGAAACACAACCTGGTGAAATTTCAGAAACGTATTTACTCTGAAATTTGGAGATGAGATGTTTTCTCCAGAGATAACAGACCTGCTGTCTGCAGAGCTATAAGAATAAAACTGGCACATTAGGTTTCATCAGAAATGCCCAGGTCCCCAGTCTCTACAGTGTTCTTACACCTAGGATTTTATATACCCAGCCAAACTATCACTCTCATGGGGAGATTCTCTGACATATAGCACAACTTTTTGAAGAGAATCTTCTGGGTTCTGTTTCTCACACCATCTTTAAGGGCCATAAGGACAGTCTGAGGTTCAGGAGAAGTGAGACCATAAACATAGTGTAGGCAGCAATGTCTGATTTCCTGACTTTTATCTGCAAGGCGAGTTGAATGCTCTAGAGAAAAATGGAGGCACAGTCATTTAGGAATGGGGGAGTGGCTCAGGCCATCAGTAAAGGCAAAGCCAGTGGCAGAGACATGGAACAAAAATAAGTAGAGGCAGGATGGGGATCCTCAGCCATGGAGAGACTGCACCGCTTGCCCTGTGAAGCGGGGGCAGAAGCCATCCTATTCTTTGGCAGCATCTTTAGGGAAAGTTCAGAGCTTGGTTAAGATAGGGAGGTGGAAGCAAGAGGCAAAGAATGGGGTTCCACAGAAGGTGGGAGAGACAGGCTGGAGAGATCTCGCCTGGCACCTGGGTGGCATGATGGCTCTGAGGATTTAGAATAGGACACTCAGGATAGAGCAGCCTTGGGTGGCATGATTGAAGACAAGCAGGGCAAGGGGAATGGGTGTCCAGGGAACCTTTCCACTTGCTCAGTTTGTAGGAGCCGTGGGCATTTCATCTTCCTTAGGGTAGACTGTAGAAGTAAAAGGGCAGAGAAGAGACCCGACCTCAACGTCCCCAGTCTCTGTGTTCATCAGAGCCCTAGATGATGGGTGGAAGTGGCCTCAGGCAGACCCAGGCAGGCAGACCTAAGCCCAGAGCTCATTTATACAGGGGTCTGAGTGGTGAGTGGGAAAGGGAAACCTGAAGAGGCCACTGGCCCACAGCAGTCAGGGCAAAGGAAGGGAAGAGGCTAGAGCATCAAAGCCGAGGAGGGCCGAGTTCAGAGGGGTCGGGGAGGACACGGCAAGTGTGCAGGAAGCTGGCGTCTACAGGGCCCTGGGGCCAAGAAGGAGGTCGGAGCCAACCAACTTGGTGCTTCTGGACCCAAGACAGGAGGTTTGCTTTTAGATCTTTGTAGATCTTTGTAGATGAGTCCTGCTGGGCGGCACTTTTAGCCAGATAAAGGTCAGGTGCAGAGGAACCAGGGTGATCTCACAGCATTGAGCTGATGCCCGGACAGCTTCAGGCAAGCCTGGAAGGAGCAGCTGATGCTTCTACCTGCAAGATAATGGGAGAGCAGACCCGCAGGTGTGTACTTGCCAAATCCAAAAGTCTAAGGATGTATGAATGACTCACCTTCATTTGCTTCTAGAGCAAGAATTAGCAGACTTCTCTGGTAAAGGGCTGTACAGTTAATGTGGAAAATCTGCAGGCCATGAGGTCTTTGTCAACCCTACTTGACTCTGCTATCAGAGTGTGAAAGTACCCACAAAAGCAACAACAGAACATGTAAACGAATTAGTGTGGCTGTGTTTCAATAAAACTTTACAAGAACAGCCAGCTGGGCAGATTTGGCCCACAGGCTACGGCTCACCAACCCCTGCGTTCCTTCCATTGTCTTGAGAAGTAATTACAGCATTGCTCGAAAATTCCAAGTTATCATTAAGGCAGACATTTTAATAACAATGGCGACTATTACTGAGTGTTTATTAGGGACCAGACTCTGTGTATTATCTCATTTAATCTTCACAACATTGGAAGGCAAGGACTTTCATCCGCCTTGTCCTATATATGATGAAATGGAGACAGATCTCTCTGGCACGACATTCCAGCTCTTGTCCGCCTTTTTAAAAAATACTTTCATCTTATCCCAAGCCCGGGTGAATGCCAGTGTTAGAATGGAAACAGAATAATATTTTATATGCATTGATTTTTTTTTTTTACAATTTCTGTAGTGTACAGCTTTAAAAAGAGTCCTTTTCAGAAACCAAGTAAGTCAGCCTACCTCACTCAGAGCATAACGAGGAATGTGCATATTGTGCATAATTAATGAGAAAGAGCCTCGTACCTAAAACGCATGCTACCTCTCGACTTAACGCGGCTTGCGAAGCCTCGCTTCTTAGAAACTGAATGAATGCATGTGGTTGTACAGTCAAACATCAGGTTAATTTTTAGAGATTAATGAATGTTTGCTATAAATCCAAATATCAGTAAACACACATTTGAGGTGTAAATAGCTTAATTTGAAAGGTCAGTGTAAGCAGAGACACCGCAATGAAATCAAAAGGTGGTTCACACTTGATGTACATTTTCTCTCATTGTTTTGATTACTTTGAACAGGTATCCGGCACAGAGCCAAACAGGCCAAGGTTCCGGCCTTCAAGATGCTTGCATTCCAGCAAGGGAACACATGCAGTAAATAAACTGAAAAGAAAACCTGTCATACAGTGTATTGGAGGGTGGGAAAAGTGCTAGAGGGAAAAAAGGTAGGAAAACATGCACGTGTGTGCCAAGTGGGCGCACAGGCACGCACACGCATGCTGGTAGGCCATCAGGGCGGTGGCCCACAGCGGCGCGTGCTGGTGGAGGGGCCAGGCAGCCGCTGGCCGTGGGTCAGCTCATCTTCCCTCCTATGAGGGCGACTGCTCTTTCCAAGTGACTGGCAGGGAGGCCTCACCGGTCAGCGCCATTCAAACACAGACAAGGGGAAGGTGAGGGAGGGAATCACATGGACATTGGAAGGGGGGCATTTCATGCATAGGGATCAGTGAGAGCGGAGTCCAGGGGCAGGTCTGCCTGTGGCGTGGCTATGCAAGGGCAAGGAGGTCAGCTCGGCTCACCTGGAATGGGCTCCATCAAAGGCGCTGGCCCTTTGAGGTGTGAGGACTTGGCTCCGATGACCCTGAAGGGCACATCACCAGCTTCCTCTTGTACTAAGCAGATTAAATAAGCCTTGTTCAAGTCAGAGTTCTTCACTCTGTGATTCTGAATGGCCCTAAATGATTCTAAATTCTTGTCCAATTCAAAGATCAATGTCCCAGCCTCCCAGAGGCAGACTTCTCTGTGGTGCTTCTGTATTTTATGGTAGACACATTAAAGGCATTTACGAACAAAATGACTCCTGCTTTTTGTTCCTGAAACTACCACAAAGTACACATTCTGTCCCCAACCAACTTCCTCCTTCCTGGGCCTTTCAGGGGCATGTGTATAGCGCCCTCTCCTGTCCATCAATAGCATAGCACTTTAGACGGCTGGGCACAGTCTCCAGGTAGGCTGTGCCTGTGGCTCAGAATGGCTGGAATAGACTCAGATATAGGATAATCCTGTATCTTCCTGCACTTCCTGCCCCAGGCTACCTACATTCAGTGGTTTTATTGTTTAAAAAGGTTGTCTCCCATGGTCTCTTAACCTCTATTCTCTCCAGCTTGCATCTGGCTGCCCACCAGCTCACTGCTGAGCATCCTGCACCAGCGCTGGTGGCTTGGAGGTATTCTCCAGCTCTCTTGAGTCTCCTTTCCGCCTTTCCTGGAGAATGGGTGGGCACAAGCAGGAAGGAGCACAGGAGTCTGAACCCCAGTCCATTTGGATATGCGCCCGATCAGATCCCAGGCCTTGGAAGCCAGGAGCTGAACACACGATGGTTTGGATCTCGGCACTGAGAGGCTAAAGGTGCAGGCTGCCCCTAGCCCAGCGGCCGAGAGGCTCTCTGCTCCCAGGCCCATTTTCCTAAGGGATTGAAAGTATATTTTAATGAACAGTTGCATGTGAGGGGTGAGGCCTGGATAAAAATTGCACCAAATGCAACAACTGAAGCTCTTCATGTGATGGTATTAGAAGGCAGGGGCTTTGGGACGTCATTCAGTTTAGATGAGGTGGCCTTGGTGTCTATAACAGGAGGAGACCCAACCAAGCTCCTTCTCTCCCCCTCAACTACAAGTCAAGAAGAGAGCCCTCACCAGAACGCAATCGCCGGACTTCCCAGTCTCCAGAACTGTGAGAAATAAGAGTCTAGAGCCGAAGCCACTGCCTGTGGGATTTCATTAGGGCAGCCCAAGCTAGACAGGGGTCCCAGGCCTCCTTCTTCCCATCCTACCGCTTCCCCTGCTCCACCTTCAAAACAGAACAAATGTAGAAAAGAATGTCACTCATCGTTTACTGGAAGCCCAGGCACCAAGGCAATTTGTTTCTAAGTTCCTTTCAGGTAGAGAGGCTCTGCTGAAAGTCCCTTCCCTGGGGTCCCTTGTCTAGTTCAGCCCACAGCACCCTTGAGCGCAGCTGGAGAGGGCAGGCACGAGTAGCCCGACGGTGGTGTCAGGAAGGACACCGGTGAGTCACACTTTTGCTCCAGAGCCCCAGGGTTTAAAGGCCATGTGGGCCTCACTCTCCTCTGACCTCTTGCATTTTCCTTCTGAATGGAGTTGTGTCCTGTGTTTTTGGTCACTGATTCCTTCTTCTCATCTCCATCAAAACGTCCCTGGGAATGACTTCTTGACTGAAGGTGGCACAGAATGACTTGGGAGCAGGGGACAGGGGAGAGGGCATGAGGGCCTGGTATGGGGGTTGGGGAAGCTTGCCCTGTGCCTCTGGAGGATCACGGCCACCTGGCTGGTCCTCCTTGGTCCCTGATATGAATCCCAGGCTGGTGGGGGACGCATTCTGATCCTGCATTTGCACGCTCTGTCCTAGCTACTGTTACATCTGAGATTGAAAATAGAAACAGATACAGAGTAACCACATTGAAAAGCTGACTATGGCTGGGTTGACATGGGGGCAGAGTCCCAGTGTGATGCCGGAGGATGGTGGAGTAGGGAGGATCTTGGCCTCCATGACAGTGAGCATTCCCCAATGCCTGTCCTGAGCTGTCTCCTGGCTGCTTGGCTGGGAACAGGGGGTAATGCACCTCCCCCTCTGAAGGCTCCCTGACAAAGGTCTACAGTGACACCCTCTCACTATGTGTGGCTTAACAGGAAAAGGAAGTGGTCCTGTTTGGGGTTCCCTGGAGGTTTTCCAAAGAGAAGTGTAACGTTTTCCACACGCAGCCCTTGAGAAAGGAGAGGGGAGGTAGAGCAGAAGCCCAGGCCTTCCCTCTCTTTCGAAAGGGATCCCGTTGCTCTCTGCCTTTGCCCTCTCCCTCTGGAGTCTGCAGACTCAAATGTAGAGAGAAGAGTCTTCCACAGGGGGCATTCCTGGGGATGGCAGACCATGAGACCTAGGTGAGCAAGGAGACCCCCATCCTGTCCCCAGAGCATTCTGGGAGAGCTAGACGCAGGAGTCCAGCCAGAAGGAGCAGGGTTGCAACAGGAGGCGGCACAGATAGAGTGTGGAATTGCTGGGCGGCCCCTCCTGATGGGGCCCCCACTGTAACTGCGCTGCCTGAAACCTTCTAATTATGCCGCTGGTGGCAAGAATGAGGTCATGGTGCCTGCAAATGACTTTCCCAGGAACAAGGCCCTCTCAAAGTGCAGGTCTCCTGCACAGTCTCCTCCTGGGCCAGCAAAATTCTGATAAGAAGCAAAATCCCTTCCTGTGTGTACAGGCAGAGGCCCCCAAAGGGCACAAATCCTCCTCTCCATCCCAGATGGATGGAGACAGATTTTCTGTAAGATCTGCTGGAGGATGACCTCCTCCTCTTTAACATGCAGGCCTGCCTGGGCCTGCCTGCAAAGACAAGGAACCCATCTCCCTCTCCCCAGGTCCTGCTTGGCCCCCTATCCTGGCCTTAGGAGATAAAGCTCCCAGAAGATTTGTCAGGCTGCACAGGCTATGCAAGGAGCCTGCTCCTACGACAGGAATTATTCAGGCCTCGGGAGCACTCAGCTCAGACTCCTGGTTTCTGCCAGGTCTAGGGACTGGACCCCAGCAAGCAAAGAATCCACCAAGGTTCCAGACATCTGTGTCCACAGGAACTCCCAGTCTCTGCAAGCTGTGACGCAGCCTCTCTGCTGTCCCTCTGCTAGCCGAGGAGAGGTTCCTGGCAAATCTGGCTCTCAGGCCCCCTCTGTGAGTGAGCTGGGCAACAGCACCCTAAAGACCAGCTGCTGCTGCTGCTGGGCTGGGAAGGAAGGGCCTGAGCTGGGGAGTGTGAGGTCACATCTGGACTTCAGTAAGCAGGTGTGAGTAGTGATGGCCACCTAGAGGATGAAGGCTTGTCACATCCAGGCTGCCTGCCCTCAAAGCCCTTCCATGCAGGAATTAGCCAGCCAGAAGGGCTTTGGCCGGCATGGACCACACGCTGCCAGGGGAAAAGTTCCACAGTGTTTTTCAATTAGATGATTGAAGGGCGGAAGGCAGGCAGACAGCTTTTCATCCATTTTCAGAAAATGCCCACAGCTCTTCTTGCAAGGCAGGTGAAATGAGAACATGTGTAATGAAATATTTGCCACGGCTGCGTCTATTTGGCAACCACCAGAAGGAATGCCCTGGGGACGGGAATGGGCATCCCCAAAAGTCAGTGAGGCAGGGGTCTAAAGTTCCAGGTGGGTGCCGAATAGGCAATCCAGAAGGAGAGAGGAAAAAACTGCTGGCAAAGTGGAAGGTCTCACCGGTTCTTTGTTTTCCTGCAGAAATATCATGCTCGCTGGGTGGACTTCTCCACTGAACCCAGCAGGCACAGGGCCAGGGACCACAGTCTTCTAGGGGCCCATGAAAATGTTTTAATTTCTTTTAAAATCAGAAAAAAAATGAATTTTTCGATGGAAGAAAATGTCTTAATATATAACATTTGTCACTATGCCAACACAGTTACAATTTGTTATTTTTAATATTTTTCAATGGAGGAAGAGGTGCAGGGAGGCAAAGGCGCCTGGAACCCAGGGAAACTTAACCAGGTCCTGCTGGGCCTGGGCTGGGCTCCTCGCCCTAGGAGTCTAGTTCTGTGAGCTCCCCTGGACCACAAAAGAGGACGTGGCCGGGCTCTCTCCTTTGTGAGTGCCTTGTTAATGTCCCTGTTCTTTCACCCTTTACAAGCGGGAGCTCAGAGGAAAGGAGAAACAACGATTTCATGAGCCTTGGCACCAACTTCACTCTGGGCCCTCTGTGAGTCCCAGGCCTCCCTTTTGTCTTGCTCTCCGCCCTGAGCGTTTCCAGACTTTTAAGGGAGACCTGGGAAGGGAGAACTGGAATCAGCCGGCTGACCGAACCCCTCTCCCCAAGCTCCTCTTCCTTCGCCCCTTCCACTTGAAGTCCAGGAAAGGTGTCGGAGGTTCCCTGAGACTGGGGGTAGGAAGCGGCCTCAGGCGCGGGCTGCCTGCCTGGCCAGGCTGGAAGGCAAGCGCGGCGCGAGAGCGAGGGCTCGGTGCGCCCCTCTCCCCGGAAGGTTGCACGGTTGCCACTGCTGCCCTCCGGCGGGTCCCGGAGACGCTGGGCGCCCGCGGCCGCGCACTCGGCTCGGGTTTCTGCGGGGCTCGCTCCCGGGCCTGGCTCGGGGCCGCCGCCGCCGCCGCCGCCGCCCCCTCCCGGCGCGCAGGCTGCTCTCCAGTCGCGGCCACGGGGTAGCGCTCGGCCCCCCTCTCCGCGTCTCCGCCTCCGCCGCGCTCGTCCCCGGCTCACGCTGCCCCCGCAGCTCTGGCTCGGCGCAGGCAGGAGCGGCTCTCAGGACGCCGAGCCCGGCAAAAGGAAGGCGGCGGGCTCGGCGAGCGGCGGCGACCGAGGTGGGCGGCGGCGGCGCGGCCAAGGAAGGCTCAGGGGCGGCCGCAGCTCCTACGGCCAGGGCAATCGGCGAGCGCCCGGCATCCAAGGGGACGCCGAGCCCCCGGGGCCGGGGCTGCTCGCCGGGCTCTCGGTGCGTCTTGCCGAGAGCTCTGACCAGGGCGCGGCGGAGGGCAGAGCCGCCGGTCTCCATCCTCGCGCCGGCAGGAGGCTCCGCACCGGAGCGCTGGCTTCAGCCCGGGTCGCCGAGCCCAGCAATCGCCCCCGGCGGCCCGCAGCTGGCGTGGACATGGGCGCGCGGGGCTGTGCGCCGGGCCGCAGGACCTGCAAAGTTTGCTAGCCCCCTGGGCGCGGAACAGAGGGACACCCGGTCCCGAAGCTCCCGGAGGGGACCCAGAATCTCGGGATTCGGCAAGAGGGCGGTGGATCCGCGAAGGGTGGCTCGGCCCCGCCAGATACCGCCTGCAAAGTTAGAGAAGAAAACTTCAGCTCCAGGGAGATTCGGACCGTTATGCTAACCGCGCCCCCCGAAACTGACGCCCCTGAACGAACCTCAGCACCCTCGTCTGCTGCCGCGCGCGGCTCCGAACGGGCCCCGGGGACCGGGCGCCTGCAACCACGGTGACTGAGTGGGCCCGGAGAACTCTACCAGGGGCGGGGAGGAGCGGGGGGCGGGCAACGTGGCCACGGGAGGAAGTTTCCTGAAGTTGTCCGCTGATTCCGGAGCTCGGCCAGCGACCCGGCCGGATCGCGGAGGCCGCCTTGGCTGGGAGAAGTCAGAGTTGGGGTGCTAAGGGAGGCGGGCGCCCGAGTCCGAGAGGGCGGCTTTGCCTCTTTCTCTTTGCTCGCCCCTCTCCTTCCGGGCGCGCCGCCGGCACCGGACTCGGACAGCGGAGGAGGAGGGATTGGGGTCGCCAGCGCGAGCCCTCCCGGGCATAGTACGCCTGGGACCCGGAGCCGAGTAGACAGTCTCCCGGGACCAAGCCGCGGGGCACCGGACCCCACGAGGATTATAAAGCAGGACGGAGGGGAAGGAGACCCTGGAGGACCCCCTCCGGACCGCTCACCATGTGGAGGCTGCTGATCTGGACTCTGCTGGCTCTGTATTGGATCCGCGAGGCCGGAGCCCAAGGTACTGGGGACCATCCCCACGTGGGCCTGGGAGGGGGCTTGGAGCAGGGGCGGACGAGGGGTGGCCAGCGGATCCGCGGGCTCAGCCTAGACAGAGCCCTCTCTTGGGAGTTTCAGGACTCCCCCTCCCCGAGTTTGGGGGCTCTCTTTCGGGTGGGGCATTTTCTCTGAGACTTGTGGCTTCTGAATGGCAAAGGTGGGGTCGCCCGAGAAGGCTGAGCAAACCCTAAGGTGAGGAGGGAGGGACGCTCCTCGCGTCCCCTGCCGGCTGCGGGAGGGTGCCCTCGGGCCGACGTGGGAGGGGCGCGCCATTCCGTGCTGGCTCTACGGCGGCTCCACTGAGCTCGGCGGCCGTGCTCCGGGTTCCCGCTTGGCTTCCGCGGGCAAGGGCAAGGCCCTGCTGGGCAGGCACTGGCTGCCCTGGGGAGAGGGAGTGGGACGCGCGGGCGCGGGGAAGGAGCCGGAGTGGGATGCTGGGCGCCGGCTTGGTCGCCCCTGGAGGGCAGTTGCCCTGCTTGGCCACGTATGGGAGCCCGCACCTCGCTGCCTGGCCGGCCGCTGGGACCCGGGGTTGCTCCTGGGCTTGGGCCTGGGGCCGCGGGGTGCAGCCGCGGACGCACCCGGGGGTGGTGCCCAGGGAGGGGCTGGGGCCTCCTCCCCACCCACCTCCAGACACGCCCAGCATCCCGCCCCTGCCTCCAGCCTCCTCTGGTCGCTGATTGTCTAGCAGCCTGTGCTTTGACCTGTGGCTGCCTGGAGCAGCCTGGTGGTGAAGAGCTGGCGGTTTGTGGGGTGGGAGTGTTAGTCTCTTTCTTGAGGGCGATGTCCAGACGTCCCCTCAGTTCCCCGGCGGGTCCTGGCGGGCAAGGGCAGCTACACCCGCGCTTCCTTGCTTTGGGGTTCGCGGATCCGCACAGCAGTGCCTGCGGTGTCCGAGCGGCGCCTGCTGGGGGCGAAGGGAGATGAGTCTGAACCTGGGCTCCGCTGGGCCTTGCTTCTTCCAGGCTCAGGAGGGGACCGGACCCACCTGGGAACTGTTGCGGACTGCGGGGTCTGCAACCCTGACAGGGTCCCACTCTACATCTGGGGTCGCAGAGCTTGAGGGGAAGAAGGAACCCCAGTGCGCCCAAAGTCCAGCGATCTCCGGAGTCAGGATCAAAGATAAAAATGATTGGGCTCTGGCTCACGGGGTTGAGAGGATGATTTTACGAGGTAATTTAGGTAAAAGCACTTCGAAATTTTGTAACGAGCTCCATAAATGTAAGGTAATAAAAGTTATTCTTTTTATGATCGTCATAAAAATTTCCAGCAGGCGAGGACCTCAGAGGTCATGGTATTCTAGTAGCCATTTAACAGATGGGGACACTGAGGTCCTGTGGCAGTAAGTTATTTTCCTGAGGCCATAGTCAGGGCTGGGACCAGGTGACTTCTGAGACCTTTCCTGGGCACTAGGACAGGGCCTCTCTAGGCAGGGTGGTGGGAAGGTGATGCTGGCAGAATAGGAATGGGCTCTAATCTACCCACGGGCACCTCATGAGTATGTTCTGAGATGCCCATAGGATTACTAGCCAGGAGACAGGGAGGCCTCTGAGGGGTGTTAGTCTGACTGGATCCTAGTTTCATGACTGTGTATCCATCAACAACCATGTGACGTCCCTGGACAGGTGCTTGTCTCAGCTCTTGTCCCATCCAGGACCAGGCCCATTTGGAGTCCCCAGGGTACCTGGTGGCTCTTCCTTCTGAATCTTCCTGTCCCTCCCTGCCCAGTCTCCACACGTGCCCCATCCACCTGAGGCCAGGATATCCACCAGTGTTGTTGAAGTTAAGGCCAGGCTGTCCGCTGTCCCTGCTTCCTGCGGGAGGGGCTGCGCCGGCCATCTGTCAGAGCAGTGCAGATCTCTGATTGATCCACCTCCTCTCCTGCTTCTCCAGTTTGCTGCCTTTTTGTGTGTCAGACTGCCCAGGGCCCCTGCTGCTCCGCTTTTGCTCTCTGGCTCCAAGTGTGTTTGTTTGCCAGCAGTGGCCCCCTCCTTCCATTTGTCTTCTGAGCAGCAGACCCTGCAGAGAATTATGGGAACAGGGAACACAGCCTCTCTGCCCCAGCTTGGGGGTCAATGCTGGGTTTGCCTGTTGGAGGGGTGGGGTTAGGATGCAGGTTGCTTTCTCATCTACTTTGGGGTCAGCAAGTGAGTTTCTTTGCATCTGAGACCGTGGCATGGATCCTTACCAGTAGATGGTACTTGCACTCTCTTGTCACTTCTGAGCACAGGAGCCTCACTCTCCCTTGAGACAAACCTCACACTGACCTCATCACTGGATTTTTGTCCAGACCTTGCTTAGTTTTGAGGGTCTTTTTTTGCAGGTGCTAGAACTGAGCTCCATCACCTGGGTGTACTGAAAGCCAGTATTTGACCATATTCCCCAAATCTGACGTCCTGGGGTTCAAACTCATTTCCCATGTGAAGTTCAGTGACATTGTAGAAAGAGAATTGTCTTTGGCTTTGCCTCCAGAAAGAAGGGGCTCTCTTGATCTGGCGTTGCCGCGTAGCTGCACAGAGGTTTCAGGAAGTCTCAGCCATGCAGAGCCTCAGCTTCCTCATCTGTACATTGGGAATAGTAGCCCCCTCCTTGCAGAGTTGACGCTAGGATTCAAATGTCCTGGCAGGTGTCCCCCACATAAAAGTGCTTCATGCTTGGCAATTACTATGAGCATTTTCAGTGTTTTAACACTGCACGTCAGGGGACCCTGGAACAGTGATGCCCTGTCACTCCCCAAAAAGACTTTTTATTGAATTCCTTTTTTTTTAACCCAGGAGCTGTCTTTAACTTCTTTTCATGACACCTTTGTGTGTCTCTGAGTGGCCCTTAAGCTCTTAGCTCTCTGGGGGCTGGTGACGGTGCAGATTTGTGTGCTCCCTCGCAGACACTGGGATTGGAAAGGTCTGGGCGAGCCTGGTGCCAGCATTCTGCCCAGTGCAGAGAGAGAATCTTCTGAGGCTTGCAAGCTTGCTTTCTGCTGGAGGTCATCCTGGCCACCCCAGAGGGCAGCAGGCATCTAACCAGCAGGTCCAGAAGATTCAAGAGAAGCATGCCTAGGGGAAGAACTTGAGGGCACTGGCGCTGAGCGAGCTGGGCAGTGGGAAAGCCCTGGGAGAGGCCTGGAAACTCCAGCTCTGGAAGCTCCTGGAGGGTTGCAAAGGGAGAAAGTTTAGTGCTGGGAGCTAATCACAATAAGAGCCAAACAGCACGCAAGGGAGCAGGATGAAAGTTTAATTACATGGTGTGGCTAAGCTGTAATTATTAATTACTGACAGCAAAAAATAACTTATTGATCAGGGCCTCTTGCTAATTACCAGGAGGCCGAGTGTCGTGCTTGCCTGGGGCTCAGCCGTCTAAAGCCCCACACCAGGGTCGGGTGGGGGGTGTCTGCTCCCCATTCCTGTCTCCCATGCACCTTCTCCCTTGCCCTGTGTGCCCCCTAGGCTTCAGCTGGGGAGTCTGGAACATTCTTGTAGCAGGTAGATGAGGGAAGCAGATATTTGCTGTTTCCACTGGCTACAGGTGATCCCCCTGCTTATGATGAAGAGTTAAGACCCCACCTGAAGGCCAGATCACGTGGGCAGCCCGCACCTGCCTCAGGAACCCTCTGTTTCATGCATTTATTCTGCAAATATTTATCGACCGCCTGTCCCTGTGTCCTCTACTGGAAGGCTAGAGTAGGGGCCAGGAACCTCTTTCCATCAGGGAAGGGAGGCTGGGAAGGAGGCCAAATGCTTTACAGTAGACCTCTGTTTAAACAGTGCCCCAACGGCAGACTTTTAAGATGATGTGTTAAACTGCGTATTGGTGTGCATTTGACCTTGTGCCCCAGGACATGGCTGGGCTGTAAGCTAAAGATAAGGGAGAGTGGGCTGGCTCTCTGTCCTAAAGACAAGTGGAATCCTGGCATTGGACTTGAAAGATACAAAAGTCATCCAGAACTGTTCTCTGCCCACAAACCCTGGACAACTGGCCATCTGGTCTACTTGCACACCCTTGGTGACCGAGGAGGCACTCCTTCCTACAGGCTGGTGGTTAGATGGTTTTGCTATGCTTTGATGAAAGGTGTTGATGAAAGGATCGGCCTCCTTGTGACTGGTTATTCCTGGCTTTGGCTTAAAGGGCTTCGGATTGGCTGGAGGCCCCCTCCCCACTCCCCCTGGCTCCTTGCCCCAGGGGGCATCAGGAGACTGAATTAGAATTAATGCTGGGTATTACCCTGCTGCCTGGGATGGGGGGGTTCTACCTCGGCTCCTCCTGAAGCACATTGCCGAAGACTGCCTGGGGCCTGGACCTGCCTAAAGTGGTGGGAATTAGTCATCATAATCTGGGGCCTTGGGATGGCAATAGCAACAAATGGGCCGGCAGCAGCTGCCTGTAATGGAAAGGAAACCAGTCTGGCTGTTGAGACAACCCGTGCTTCCCGCCTCCCAGCGCCTGCTGTCCACACGCTGGGCAGGGAGCTGGCCAGGGAGCCACACTGGGCTATGGACTGTCCAGGGCAGCTCGGGGTCTTGGGGGAAAGGGAGAGGGGGAAGCTGCAGAGCTGTCTCATCAGACGCCCTGGGCCAGGAGTCCGGGCCAGCGAGCCACTGAGCCTGGGCACTCTGCCAGGCACTTCTGATGGGAGGTGCCAGTAGGGCGATGGCTCCGGGTTTGGTCTGCCCTTTTGAGATCTGCCTCTGCTGCTGGGCGATGGTGACTCGAGCCTCAGTTTCCTCATCTGTAAAATGAGTAAATAGAACTAAAAATTCCCATATCTGCCTCTCAGGGTTGTTTGGATGATTAAATGCAATTATCCAAATTGCTTTAAAGATGCTCTTAATAAATGTCATGTTTATTAAATACTAAGCACTAAATATGCTGGTCACATGGCTCCGAGGATGTCCACTGCCCTTCCTCTTCCTATACAAAGCCTCCCCTGCCACTGAACGGCCTCATTCCCTTCTCTCACTCCTGTCCCCACGAGGACTTGCTCCTGCTGGACCTTCCTAGGTGCTCTGGCCTCCTACCTGGCCCTGCTGCTCCTGGGGTGTGCCCGTTCCTCCCAGAGGTCTGCAGAGCCCACTCCTTGTTTCCTTCGGGCCCCTGTTCTTGTGTCCTTCATCCATCTCTGAGCACGCACCCCTTTCCCAGCAATGCCTTCTGTGCAGCCCTGGGCCCCACTGATGTCTTGACCTGCCTGCTGCTTTACTCTTGGTCTCTCCCAGGAGGGCAGGGGCCTTATTGCATTCCTAATACAATGTTCCCAGCCTCTACAGCAGTGCCTGGCACAGACGGAGCTCAACACACATGAACAAACGAATGAGTGAATGAATGAGCACTTTCCTGAGACACACAGCCCCTTGTCACTTGGCCCTGCCTATTTCTTACTTCCTGTTTGGCCTCCTCTGTCTCACCCTCCCCACCAAGCTGTGGAGCTCTGCTGACAGCCGAGCCTCCCCATCGTGGGAGCCCTGCCCCAGCAGTTACCTCCTGGGCTTATGTAGGATGGAGTGGTGCTGCGTGGCCACTGAGACCGCAGCCCCTGCTCTGGCCCCACAGGTGAAGCTGCCTCTACCAGACCTGGCCTCTGGGTTAGGTGGCTCTGGAGTCCTGACTGACTCTCTGCGAGCTGCACTCTGCCTTTATGGCGTGGAGGGCTAGGGGTGATGCCCCTCCGTGCCCATGGATGCACCATTTGAAATACATGGGGCCCAGGAGGGAGAGGAAGGCTTTGCTCACAGGTAAAGGCTGCAGCCCCTCTCTTCCAGTGCAGCCCTTTAGCCAGAATTGATCCCACGGTCCTGCCCATGTCAGGGGAGCTGGGAATTGCAGGCTTCTGGGTGCTGGAAAAGAGCTGAATCACATGCACTGGCCATGCCTGGCATTTCTTCGTCACCACAGAGAAGAGGCCACAGGCTCTGCATTTCATACAGGGCATTAGTTTTCATGAGATGGAGCTGCTTCGAAAGCAGAGCCCCAGCCTCTGTTGTCACTGCCTGTAGAGAAGTGGTACGTGGGTAGTGATCAGTCCCTTGGAATTGGGGTGACCTAGTTCAAGCTCTGTCACTCGCTGTCTGTTTCACTCGAGGTTGCGTAGCATTCTCAACCTCTGATTCCTTGTCTGTAAACAAGGATGAAAGCCCGAAATAAGATAATACCAGCAGAGTACTCAGAATAAGGTTGACATTATAAGCACTTAATCAGTTCATTAAACTATATTTGTACAGTTGTGCGTCACTTACCCACAGGGACGCATTCTGAGAACTGCGTCACTAGGCAGGTTTTCATCATTGCGTGAACATCCCAGAGTGTGCTTAGGCAAACTAAGAAGCCGCCACATCACTAGTAGTTTTATGGGACCATCAGCATGGTCTCTTGTTGACCAAAACGTCCTCGCGTGGCACCTGGCTATCCCGTGGTTGCCCCTCCAGGTGGTCCCGAGGTTGTCAGCTGGCATTTGGTTTTCCGATTTTCTTCCCTGGTATCTTCACTCTAGATTTCACCTATATCTTTCTTACCCCACTTCTTTGTGCTTTTTCCCAGCTGAGAATCTCAAGTGCTTGCTCCCCATCCCGGAGCTCCACGCTGCGTTCGGCTTCTCAGACGTGCGCAAAGCCAGTACCTGTTGCGGTGCTTCCTGTTACTCCCATATGTGGGTAAACCGAGGCTCCAGCTGGGAAGGCAGGGAGTCAGGATTTGAACCCAGAGCTCTGTGGTCTTCAAACCTCTCTACTTCCCACTACCCCGAGCTGCCCTGCTCCTCCGTGGCTTCCTTTCCGGTCTTCTCAAGGAGAGACAGCCATTTACCAGTGAGATGAGGGACCATTTTGCCGCTAGGAGACCAGGGCTGGCCCAGGAGAGGTGGGAGAGTTTGAACATAAGCCATGAGCTCACTCCTTCTCCTCCTGCTGGTCCTCTGGGCTCACACCTCCACCTTGGTTGTGTCTGCAGGGGATGGAGCTTGGCAGAATGTCAAAGGGCTCCCCCTCACCTTTCTTCCAACCCTCCCTGGGGTCAGGAGGTTACTGAGCTATTGGAGGAGTCTCCTTCAGGCCGCTCAGGACACTTATGGCTGGCTTACCAGTGACAGAGCCCACACAGAATCTTGTAAACTGAACAGGGCATGGGTGGGGGAGGCTACGGGAAGAGAGGCAATTAAAGTTTGATGCCACTAGGATGCTATTAGTGACCCAGAGGGACCATGAAATTTTGATGATGTGATAATCCTGAGGGAAGGAAATGTTACTGGCCCTAATGGGGCCTGTTCAGGGGGCATTCAGCTTCTGAGTGAACCCAGGTGGCTCTCAAGGATGTGCTGGAGCCAGGACCCTGGACACCTCCATGGGGCCCATTGGGAGGTACAGATTAGACAGGAGGTGGCTGTGTTATCTGGAATCTGCATATGGCCAGGGATATGGCTGGGTATCTAATTGTGTGGGTCACTGTGGCATCATGGGAGTTGGTGATGAATCTGACACAGATTCTCCACCCCTGCTTTGAACTATGAGAGCCAGTGCCAAATGTGGCTTTGGAGGGCCCATGCGAGACACCCCTCCGAGGAACCTGAAATATGTACAACTCTCTGGGTTCAAATTCTACCTGCCGTTTACTGCTTGTGTGACCAGGGATGAGTTACACAGCCTGCCTGCCTCTGTTTCTCCATCTGTAAAATGGGGATGACAGCCCTGCTTACTTCACTGGGTCATGACAGGGTTCAGCGCTCAGCTCTTAGAGCAGCATTCAGAGCATGGGGAGCTCTAAGGAAGCATAAGTGCTGTCCGTCACTGTTATCCTCATTTTGGAGACTCAGAACCAAGCTCAAGGCCTGCCATTTGATGGGTGACCTGGCTTCTCCAAGGCCTCAGTTTCCTTTGTTCTTCACAATGTTCCAGTGGCATCTAGACTTCTGCTATTAGGGATTCATCTGTTAGCCTAATACATCTTCCGTCTCCGCTTAAAATGTAAATATGCTGTAGAGAACCTGCATGCTGAGCAGTCATCAGCTGCTCAGGACTTAGGGTGAATATTTTCACTGGAGCCTTTCATGAGACCTTCAGATTTATCACAGCCGTCCCATTGGCTCACAGCCCCAGAAAGGATTAATACTGTGTTAATATTGGTATTGATATTGTTAGTGTTGAAGTCCAGAAACAGTAACTTGCCAAGGTCACTTGATTTGTAGGAAAGGGACCACGCCTGCAGGGCAGCTCCTTCCCAGACTGTTGCTTCTGACCTGGCCAAAGTATCCATATCCGGGAGGGGCTTGCAGTGCTGCTGTGAGCCTGCAGGCCCCGGGGGTGCGGGAGCAGTCTTCTCCCCAGCTTAGGTAGTCACAGGGGCTGGGCACTGGTTCCAGCCTAGGACAAGCCTTCCCTTGGTGGCCCATACCATATCCCTTGAGACCTGTCACATTACCCCCCTGCTCACACGCCTCCCGTGAACCCCACCCCCACCTCCTGTACACGGTCCCTGTGTCCCCCTGCCGGCCCTGCCACCCTGCACCAGTCTTGCTCTAATCCTGCACCAAGCTCAGGACACCCTTTCTACCCAGGACCCAGAGCACCCTTCCCTTTCCTCTCCTGGATCCTTTGCCCCCTCCACTGACCCAGAGTCCACCTCTCCCCCTCTGTCCACCCCGAAGCCATCCTAACCACCCAGCAGAACACAGTCCCTGGGGTTCCAGGCTGTCACGATGCCAGCAGCCACAGGGCTGGCTTGGCACTTTGGCCTTGTTGATTCTGAATGATCCTGTAATGGTGTGTGAGACTGATTTCTTTAATTATAGACTCCTTGAGTTTAGATAATAACCCTTCATCAACGAGGATTGAGGTATTAGACATCAATTATTTTTCCCAATTAATGAACTTCACCCAAAGGGAGCCGTGGGGTAACGTGGAAACCAGAGAGAAGGTAACAAGTTCACCATGCTGTATGGGCCTCAGAGGCCGCCGAGATTCTCAGAAGTTCCCGCTGGGCAAGACCTTATAGCCTCTGTGGCTAAAGTGTCCTCATTAGGAAAGCGTGGGGGACATTAAGACAGTACTTCCAAACTCGACCACAAGGCCTCTAATTGGGGAGGGTGGACACCCACCCTGGCCATTGAGCCCAAGCTGACTGCTGTCCATCTACATGCCCTTTTCCTTTCTCGTATTTTACTTTTTAAATATGTGGAAATTTGCATTCTGTCCCATCGTCTCTCTGAATTCTACTTTAAACCGTAAAGAATATTTTAAAGCCAGTGGGTGAAGCTAGAAGATGTGGCCTGTCTTTTCCATGGTTTCCTGGGCCCCCCTGGGATGTATGTTGAAACTTGCTTTGAAGAACTTGGATGAACTGGGTTCACATCATCTGTGAGACTCCAAGATGCTTTACATATATATTTTAACCATTTGTGTTTAACATTTTTGATGTTTTCAGCATATACCTACCTTCTGAAGCACTTATATGCTAAACACGATGGACTCTGGGCTGCTGGAACTGGTGTGGGTGATAGTCCCCATGGGGAAGGGGTGGGTTCCCACAGAGAAGGCTCCCATTCCTCCCAGGTGACCCTGCTGCCGGGGAGGTGGGTGTTTTCTGGGTTCAGCTGCATTACTACTGAGGCCTGTCGCCTGGCTCTGTCTGCCTCTCCTCCTTCCTCCTTTTGGTGTGGACCAGGCCCATGGAGCCATGTTTGGAAAAGAGTGGGCAACCCACTGAGTGAGTCTGAATCACCACTCTGGGCTCTGGGTAACCATCCTGGACACAGGGCCCTTCTCCTTTAGCTGTGCAGGTGACCCAGGGGAACTGAGGTCACTGGATGTGTTGGCCAGGTCAGAAGCAGTGGCCTGGGAGAGAGCTGACCTGCATTCATTGTCTCTCTTCCAAGTCAAGTGACCTTGGCAAGTCACTGCATGTTTCTGAACCTCAATGCTAATAATATTAATAACCTGAATCCTGCTAGCCAACCTCCTTCATAGGTAGAGGTAAAGGGTAAATGGGATATCTGTGGAAACCACTCACATAAATTTGAGGTTTTATGAAAGAATCTAGTAAAAACATTCACCTTAAGGCCTAAGAGCTGATAATCACAGAGCACGTAGTTTCTCTGGCACGTTCGCATTTATCTTCAGAAGAGGCTGCCCTCCAGCAAAGCAGGCCTTACTGTGGTTTGCAGCTGTGAGCACCTAGCTCAGCCCAGACAGCACTAGCTGTGTGTTTTTTTGTTTTTCCTTTTGTTTTCTTTATACTGGGGATTGAACCCAGTGGTGCTTAACCACTAAGCCACATCCCCAGCCCTTTTCATTTTTGTATTTGGAGACAGGGTCTTGCTAAATTGCTCAGGGCCTCCCTAAGTTGCTGAGGCTGGCTTTGAACTGGCAATCCTCCTGCCTCAGCCTCACAAGCTGCTGGGATTACAGGTGTCTGCCACCGCGCTGGGCTAGCTGCATGTTCTTTATCCGGCTCAGTCGCTTCCTCTCCCAGAGCATCCAGCCGGCTTTCCAGGCTCCCAGTGGACAGCCAGCCTGGCGCATCACTGCTGCCAGCCTCTGGCTGCCCCAGCCCTTGGACTTGGAACCCAGAGTGGAGGAAAGAGCTTGTGCCCTGAGGCCAAGCCCAGCACTACACCACATTGCTCAGTCAACCCTGAAGTCTCCTCCCCACGGGCAGCATGTTCATTGGCTTTGAACGGCTCTGCTGGCTCAGCCGAGTGACCCTTGACCTCCTCATTTGGAGCCCCTTCTCCCTACCATGGTGCAGCCTCTGTAGGCAGGGGGTGGGCTGCAGGGAAGGCCATCTCAGGCCAGAGCTGCTGAGGAGGGCCAAGGGGGAGTTCCTCATTAGCTCTGCTCCAAGCTCATTACCAGTCCGTGCATCACTGGGTGAGAAATGGCTGTCGTCAGGACAGTAATAAATACGCTGCTGTCAGAGTTGATGTGATCGCACTAATGAAGAGAAATCAGACACCAAGAGAGGAGACGTCCGGGCTGCGGCTCTGGGTGGCTGGAGAGCTCTGTCCACTTCCCGTGCCCCGATCCAGGAAGAGAGAGGCTGGATGTGGGGGAGGAGAAGAGAGGTGACATCTAACCTCTCTTTCTTAAGGCCTCGGGGAATGAAGAACCTTCTAGAAGGTTCTGGAAACCATCAGAATTAAGGAACATGGTATGCTGAGAGGCTCCCGGCCTCAGCCTGGGCCTTGGGCAGAGGCAAGCAGGACCAGTCCAGTGGACAGTGGTCCTTTTGATGGCTCAACCTCCCTCGCAGGCCCCGGTTCGAGAGCCGTCCCGCGGAAGGCGTGGGGAGGAACACAGACTCACTGTCTGTGCCGCCTGGCTGCCACCTCGCCTGCGATGTTAGAACTGATTGTGTCTCCAGGAACTTGGAATGCTTGGCCCAGGGCCTGGAGGGCCAGCCCGACTCCAGCATCTCTCCCTCCTCTGCAGTGGCAGGGCCCAGGGGCCTGGGGCTGAGGGTCCAAGCAAAGTCGAGATCCAGGCGCTGGCGGAGGGGGAAAGGAAGGCTTCGACCCATCATGGCCCATCATGGGAGGCACCTGGGGATGCCAGGAGGGCTGATGGAAGGAGCGCAGCTCTGTCTTTCTGTCTGGGGCCCAGGTGTCACTGCCTGGTGAGAGAGGGAGGGGGTGGCCTGGAGGAACCTGCTCCAGCACGGAATCTCCTGGGGGCCTTGTTAGAATGCAGATCCTGGTCTGCCACAGAACTTCTGAAGCATAGGTCCAGGGTGGAACTTGGTAATTTGCATTTCGAACAACTTCCCAGGTGCTATTCGCATTGGTCCGGGGACCACACTTTGAGAAGTCTTGGCATAGAAGTTTGACCCAAGTAGGGGTGTGGTGTTGTGGTGCTGGCCGGGCTGAGCCACTGCCTTGGTGGGTTCTGTCCGCTTCTACCGCAGAGGCTGATTGAATAATGTGAGAACTCGACATGTGGCCTGGTCCCAGGGAGTAGAGGGGCAACTCCCACTCATTCTTCTGTTCTTTCCTAAAAAAATTCTTGTTCTTAATGTCTGTGTTGGATAGTTTTCCATTACTGTGATAGAATGCCTGAGATAATCAACTTAATAAAGGAAAAGCTTTACTTTGGCTCAGAATTTTGCAAATTTTTGTCCATGGGCGCTGAGCCCTATTGCTTTGAGCTGGTGGCAGCCCAGTATGTGATGGCAGAGCACTTGGAGAAGAGGCTGCTCACTCCATGAAGGCAGGAAGCAAAGAGAGGAGGAGGCCAACTTCCTCCCACTAAGCTCCGCCTCTTAAAGGTCCCATCACCTCCTGATAGTGCCACAGCCTGACACCCAAACCATCAACTCACAGGCCTTGGGGAGACACTGACCCATAGCAATGTCCTTTCTTAAAATAAAGCAAAAACCAGCCCAGAGGCTTCTCTCCTGTGGAAGGATGGGCACCGGCGGAAGCTGTAAGTGAATCTCTAAGCGAGTCAACAGGTAACAAAAGCCAAGAACTACTGTTTGCTTTCTGAGCCTTTTCTAAGCACCTGCTGTATGCCAGGCACCATGCCTAGGACCCAGCAAGGGTTGAGCGGGTCCCTAGCCTCAGGTTGCAAGAGCGTGTGTGAGTCACGTGCGACAGTGGGAGAGGCGCTCAGTGCAGGTAGGGGTCAGGGCATCTGGGAGACCAGTGGGGACCTGAGAATGCTGCCCAGAGGGGACTTCAGTGGGTGTGCAGGGTGAAGCTGAGTTCTGTGGGACAGGAGGAGCCCCATCTTCCCTTGGGGACATTGGGGCTCTGTCTTTATCCCCACTGACACCACAGAGCATGTGCTCCTCCTGGTACCTAACCACTAGGGTCAGCTTGTGCCTGGTCACGCAGAGTGGCTTTCTCAGATGTGGCTTCCGCTTGGGGACCCTCGCGCTGACTCATAAAGCTATGCCAACCTCAGGAGGGACGGGGCAAGCAAAGCCTGGGGAGTCGTCAGACTGCACCCCTGCGACTGGCAAGTGCGTTTGGGGCTGTGCTTCCTCCCTCTCTTCTTCCTCTGGCTCCAGGTCCTGGAGCCTCCAAAAAGGGCAACAAGTGAGTTAAAAGTTTAGGGGAACTGGAGAATCACTAGGGTTAGATTACAAAGGGCCTCCTCCTTTTATAGAGGAGCATGTGAGACTGAGAGAAGCAATTGAGCTGTCTCAAGCCTTAGAGCCAGAGCCTGGATCTCATGTCCCCTTTGCAGGCTCTGTCCACTGCGGTTTTGGGCCCTCGGTTTTTTTCCTTAGCTGGAAAGCCAGCCTGGTGCAGGACTGAGATTTCTCTGGTCCCTCTTTCTCGACTCCATTCCTCACGCAGGAATCTGAGCTATGGGGACAGTGGTGTCAGCAGAATTGGGAGGGGGAGCTGCAGAACAGCTGAGCCAGGAGCCAGGGGGCCCAGCTGGAGTCCAGCGCCCAGCGTGGGCCTCAGCCTGGGAGCAGCCACCAGCCACTGCCAGGGGGAGGGGTGGGTCCAGAACCTGCCCTGGGGGTGTGGTGGGTTTGACTGTCCTCACAAAGTTGGGAATCAGGCCCCAGGAATGGCCAGCCCTGGAGCAGCACAGAGGGACCTTCCTAATGCCTCACTCTCCTGAAGCCAGGGACTCGCTGTGGTTTAGGGGTGGAGCTCCCCAGCCACCCTCCCCACCAGGCAGTCCTGATGCCCCTCTTTCACCCCAGCTCTCAGTCCCAGACACAAGGGTCCCGAGAGTGGAGCTTGGGGGCCTGTAGTACATCCCTGGATAATTAGCTTTTGGAGCCACCAGGAACTCAGCACTCAGTGACAGCGGCCACATGGACAGAGCCTCTACCATTTGCCAGACCTCACTCTGTGAATTTCCTCCTTGCATCCTCACAGCATGAGGAGGTCTGCATTTCCCATTGTATGGATTAGGCATCAGGCACAGAGCGCTCAAGCAGCTGCCCTAAGCTTGTGCAGGGTGGACTCAGAAACGGACACAGGCCTTGGGCTCAGAGGCTGTGCTCTCCACGGGGAGGTGTGCAGGGGCCACTCTTGCCCCTCCTGCTCCTCCTCTAAACTCTTAACAAAGAATGTTCTTAGGGCAGCCTATAAATTGGCCTAGCTCTGCCACTTAGAGGCCGGATGGCCTTGGCCAAATAGCCATGCCTCAGCTTCCCCATCTGTTATCTGTGGGTTTGAAGCAAGAAACAAAACTCCCGCACGCTCACCCTCCTAGGGACTAGCCCAGCACCATGCTTGGTAGGTGGGGAGCTGCCATAATAGTCCCCAGGTCTTCTTTGGGAGGCTTGTTCTACCTGACTGAGGCCCAGCGTGCTCCTGACCTACCTGTAAGGCTCAGCCAGTCTGTGCAGCCTCTGCCCAGAACCTTGTGCTTAGCCGTCCTGCGCCTCTCCAGCTCCCTGGGGTCTCCATGCCAGTTTCCACCCAGAACACCCAGAACTGAGCTCACTCGGAGGGAGGCGGCACTGAGACCTGGAGATGCATCACCACCATCAGTGTCATCTTGTTTTTCAGGATCTCGACCCAGGATTGTTCTAAGGCATGCCATAATTTTATGTGTCCCGAAGAAGGAAAAAAAGTTATATATATATGTGTATATATATTTATATTTATATAATGGTGCCATTTAATGCACAGAAAGATGTGTTCTGACTCCAGAGATGTCAAAATGAAAAAAAAAAAAATGCATTCAGAGTGGGTGAGCAGCGGAGGGGCCTCGCTGTCTCTTGCTAATCCTCCCTGGGCTCTGTCCTCGGTGCCTCACGGATGCATCGAACCCTCAATACGATGGCATTTTGGATGTGACCATCCTAGAAAACAAAAAGCAGACCAGCAGAATTGGTTCCAAAATTACAGTTTGCTCATTTCACAACTGTCCAGTGTTTTGAAGATTCCTCCAAATCCTGACCAGCCACCAGTGCTATCTGGACTCAGACAAGCCAAAGTGGAGGCGGCACCCAGGGCTAAGAGGCCCCCAACTCCCTGAACACTGGCCCTGTCCCCAGCATGTGGTCCCAAATGCACAGATAAGTCGGACCCGCTGTGGGACCAAGCCTCTGCTGGACTGAGACCCGTGTTTGCCCCCAGGACCCGTGTCATTCCCTCCCACACCATCTTTCTAGAATGTGCTAGGCTTGAGGAGGCCTCTCTCCCTGTGTTTCCCCAGGCTGTACATTCCTACTTCTGCTCTTCCTGATGCCAGTGCCTGTCTCCTGGGCAGGGTGGGCCCCGAGGAATGGGTGGCTTAGCTTCCTGCCTCGGGCCTGGGCCTGAGCAGCTGACGGTGAGGGAGCCCGGAGAGCCCCACCCTGAACTGGGCTTCAGTCCAGGCCAGAGCTTCTGAATGGAGCCACTTGGCTTTTGCCTTCCCCTCTGGCCAGTCCCAAAAGAGAAGTGAAGGGCTTGGCTCCGACTCCACAGAGCCCTGGGGACAGGCTGGCACAGCTGAGCTTTACCCGTCTGCCCTGCAGGCTCTGGTGTCGAGACAGAGGTTTCCTTGGGTAGGACCAGGCCCAAGGCAGCTGGCCCCGACTTCCCCTCCCCAGCCTAGCCAGCTGGTTATTCTGTCACCACAGAACAGGGAAGACAGGGGGGCAGTTTTCAGGCCTGAAAACCGGAACCCTGCGCTGTCCCTCTTCCATCCCTGCCCAGGAGGCCTTTCCTCACTCTGCTCTCCTGACAAGTCCTTGGGGCTCTGGCCACAGGGGGTGTGGGGCTTCGCCAACCTGCCTGACAAACCCAGGCCGCTACACCCCAGAGCTGAAAGGGCCCCGCCCTGGAGAGTGCATCCTGTCCCACTGGCAGGACCAGCAGTATGACTTGTAGAATCTGGTGTGAAATGAGCACACAGGCCCCTTGTTAAAAACCGTTAAGACTTTCCAGATGGTGACAGAGAGTGTTAAACCAAGGCCCAGTGCATCTGCACAGGTCTACCTGTCCAGGAAGCCCACCTGTCCGAGCCTTCCTGCTGCCCTATTCCTAGCCCTGCTCCCTCTCGGAGGCTGACATGCAAGCAGCCTCTCTTGTCTGAGACCCCAAAGGTGAGGTATGAGGCAGAAGAATGGTCAGCAAGCCTAGAAACTTCTCCATGAAGTTCTCCAGTGTTGTCCAGGAAGCCAGGGACTGGAGGAGCAGCATTTGGAATTCAGTGCCCTGGGGCCTGCCTGTCTGATCCTGTCTGGTGTGCACCGCTCTGTCCACCTCTGGCTCCTTACCTCGTGAGAGGCGGTATACAAAATCCCACAGGCTTTGAAGCCAGCACACACCCTGCAATCACCAGGAACCACAGCTGTGGGACCTCAGCAAGATACTGAAGCTTTCCTGGCCTCAGTTACCTCATCTGCAAAGTGGGGTGGCCACACATGTTGCTCAGGAAGTCAGTCAGCTTCCTGTTACTATAGCACATGCCTGAGATGATCAACTTATAAAGACAAAGAGTTATGTTGGCTCACAATTGAGAGGTTTCACTGCATGATCAGTTGGTCCTATTTCTTTGGGGCCTACAGTGAGACAGCACATCGTGGTGGGGGTTGTGTGGCACAGCAAAAGTTCACCTTGTGACCAGGCAGTAAAAAGAAAAAGAAGGGGCTGGGGTTGTGGCACAGTGGTAGCGCGCTCGCCTAGCACGTGTGAGGTACTGGGTTCGATCCTCAGCACCACATAAAAATAAAGATATTTTGTCCACCTACAACTAAAAAATAAATATTAAAAAAAAAAGAAAAAGAAGACACCAGGGTCCCACAGTCCCCTCCAGGACATGACCCCGGTGACCTGAAGACCTCCCACTACACTCCATCCTGAAAGTTGCCACCACCTCCTGAAAGTGCCAAGCTGGGGACCAGGTCTTTTTCATATGGGCCTTTAGGGGACATTCTAGATCCATCCAGAGAATGGGAACCATCTCATATCCAGATTCCTCCCTCTCTGCTGATTGGCTGATTCTTCGAGGGAGTTTGAGAAGGTCCTGCCAGGCTGGTTCTCCTGTCCTGCTACAGTGGCTTGGAGCGCCGGGTTCCTGGTAGGTGCTCAGTGGACGCCTCCTGGAACAGCAGCACAGCTACCGCCTCTGGGGCTCCGGCTGTGACTCCCTCAGGTTAAGCTGGCTTTGCTCAGGGTCTTGGGTGCACCTGTTCTGTGAGTGGCTGGGAGCGGTCCTGCAGCTGCGCGGCTAGTGCTGAGAATGCAGATGCCCAGCCCCACCCCAGTCAGTCTGCTCTTTAGATCCTCAGGTGACAGGTGTGCCGGCCTCAGGGAAGCCCTGGGCTCACTCGCTGCCATCGCTGTTTTGGAGAGGAGAGACCCTCTCCTACACCCCAGAGCTTTCACCTGCAGCAGTGTGCGTGGAGAAGCTGCTAGTTGCCTAACACTGGTCACAGTTTTCTATGCCTCTACCCCAGCCCACAGCAAGGGGACCCCTGGGAGGCTCCTGGAGCCTGAGTGATCCCGCCCTCCTGAAAGAACAGCACAGAGGCCCTGCATGGCTAATGGGCTGTCTGCAGCGCTGTCTTTGACAGGAGAACATGAAAAAGAATTACCCCTTCAATAAACAAAACCAAAAATTCCCCAGGGGACATGCGTGGGAGAGCTCTGGGGGGTGCACTTCTTATTTAAGGGCAGTTTCCTGCAGTGTTATCCACTGCACAGCCAGCCTGGACCTACTTGGAGGAGGGACCCCAATGAGCCAGGGTCTGCAGCAGAGCTGACCCTGAGGGTCAGAGGCCAGCATCAGGAGATGGAGAGGTAGCCAGGCGACTCTTGGAAAGCCAGCCTGAGCTGGTGCAGAGCAGTACAGCAGCTGAACTGGGTCAGGGCATCCACTTATCCCCCACTGACCTCCTTTCTCTTTCTAGCCCCTCAGGGCCCTGGGCAGGGGAGGGCTGGCATTCCTTGTTCCTCTGCTAAACCAGTGTCCAGGGCAGTGGGTAGTGGGTGGAGATAAGAGCCGGAGCCAGACTGCCTCTGCAGCCTTGCGCAAATGACTTAACTTCTCTGGGCCTCAGTTTCCCTCTCTGTAAATCAGGGTTGACTGAGCTCCCTCCGTGATGTCGTGTGAGGGTTGAACCAGTGATTATTTGTAAGAAATCTTGGTCGAGTTTCTGGCACAGACTTAGCATTACATAAATATTTGTCAAGCAAGTTGAAATAAGATGAGACGCAGTGTTCCAGTGGGGAAGAGATGCCTCCCTCCTAGGGAATCAGGAAGGACTTCCAGGAAGATGGGACATTTGAACTGGGAGCGGAAAGATGCATGGTTGTTGGGATGTAGAGACGCACGCTCAAGAAGGGTGCTGGGGCAGAGGGTGCTGCAAAGGCCTGAAGGCTGCACTACTTCTCAAGAGTAGGATGGGTGCGGTAGACGGCTGGAGGAAGGGGTCAGGGGTCATGGCCCTTGAACTCCAAGCTGAGGACTTTGGTGTTCAGGATCCCTGAAGATGAAAAGCAGAGCTAGCCCCGCCCTGCCCATGCAGGCAGGAGCACTGGAGCGTTGCTCTTGGGTCACGCTCGATCTGGAAGGTCCTCTGTGCTCCTTCTGGGGCCCTTTACTGGCAGAAAGACACCCAAGGTCCCCTGGGAGGAGTGAGGCTGGGTGAGAAAGGCGTAGTCAGCTCTGTCCCCAGGTGAGGGGGTAGTGGGTTTCCATCTCAGCTTGCTCCCCTCCTCCCTCCTCAAGTGCTGAACTGAGAAGAGAAGGAGCAGGAGGGGGAGAGGGAGGGGGAAGGAGGGAACAGACGGAGCCAGCCCTCCTTCCCTGAGCTAAGAAAACTTGTCTGGGACATGAAAATAATTCCAGCTCTGGAATCCAGGAGGGTCAAGCTGCAGGTCAAGAGGGCATGGCAGAGTGGGTAGGGACCCTGCCCGTGTCCACTCGGGGAATCAGCCTATACAGAGACAATGGGGGCATGGGGCAGGGGCCAGGGTCACATTTGCAGTAGCTGCTGGCTTTCTGCGGCCCAGGGATGGGAAGAAGCATTGCTTTCCTCTGCAGCTGTCCTCTCTGCTCAGCAGGGGGGAGAGCCCTGGGCCCTGGCTGACATGAGTGAGGCTGGGAGCCTCCTAAGGCTTGGGGATGTAGCATAGCACCCCTGCCTTGTGCAGGAAGCTGTGGGGGACATCTCTGGATGGATCCATCTCTGGATCTGTGCAAGCCCCTCCTCTTAAGGACAGCTGCCAAGGGGACACACAATCCCTTGTCCCCTTTCTTTCTCTGATCGGTTTTCTGAAGTTTGCCTATAATGTGTCTGGACAGGGTTTTCTTTGTATTTATCCTGTTTGAGATTCCCTGACCATCTTGAATCTGAAAAACGTGTGTCTTTCACCAGATCCGGGAAAACACCAGCCATTAGTTTTTCAAATTCTTTTTTAGCCCCATTCTCTCTTTCCTTTTTGGAGCCTCTCTAACAGCTGTGTTAGATGTTGTAATATTGTCCCTGTTCACTTTTTTTGATCTTTTTACTCTGTTCTGTATTTCTGTAGATATAATTTCAAGTTTATTATTTTGTTTATTGTCTCCCTTTTTTTGTTATGCCCACCCAGGGAATTTTTAAATTCCATACACTTTAATCTCCAGTTCTATATATGGATATATATGTGTGTAGAATTGTGTGTATATGTATATAATCAAATTTATAGCTCTCTAAAGATGTACTGTCTGCTCATTAATTGTGAGCATGTTGTCATTTATCTCATTGAGCTAATAGCTGCATTAAAATTCACGTCTGCTGACTTCAACATCTAGTCATTTTGGGGTCAGCATCACTGAGTGTCTTTTATCTTGATGACAGGTGGCATTTTTCTAGTTCCCTATTTGTGAACTACTTTTATATGTGTCCTGGGCATGGAGAAACTAGATTTTGCTATATTTATTCAAAGAGTATCCATTTTATATTTTATTTAGTGGGAATTAACTGAACTATGTTGATGAGCTCTCTCTTGGGACAGGAGCTCAAATCTCAGTCAGTTCTTTATCCTCAGCTGGGTTATTTGTAGTCTCTCCTGAGTGTGCCTGGTTCAGGGTCAGCCAGAGATTCGGGGTTCCCTTTGGTTCTCAACTTTCCAGGACTTACCCTTTCTTTCTGGTGACCAGGTTTGTACTACATTCTATCCTGAGTTTCCTTTTTATTTTAAGTTAATGTGAAATCCACATGCTATAAAATTGTCACAATACAGTACAACATGATACAGTGGCATTAAGTACATTCACCCTTCATACAACCACTACCTCTGTCTAGTTTCAATACCTTCCACCACCCCAAAAGAAAACCCCCTATTCACTAAGCCGCTGTCCCTCATCCCCTCTGTCCAGTCCCTGGCAACCACCAATTGGCCATGTGTATAATGGATTTACCTATTCTGGATAGTTCATAGAAATGGAATCATTATGCATCTGGTTCTTTTCACTGAGCATCGTGTTTTCAAGATCTGTCCATGCTGTAGTATATATCAGCCCTTCGTTCATTTTATGGCTGAATAATATTCCATTGTATGTGTCTATCGCCGTTCATTTATTAGTGGACATTTGGGCACTTCTACTTTTTGTCATACTGCTGCTATGAATATATCTGTGCATAAAATTGTTTGAGGACCTGTCCTCAATTCTTTCAGATATATAACTAGGAGTGTAGTTGCTGAGTCATGTGGTAATTCTATGTTTAACTTTTTAAGGATCCAACAAACTGATTTCCACAGTTACTGAACGATTTTACATTCTCACCAGCAATGTACAAAGGTTCTGTTTTTTCACACCAACACTTGTTATTTTCTATTTGTTTAATTATAGCTATCCTTGTGGGTGTGAAGTGGTGTCTCATTGTGGTTTGGATTTGTATTTTCCTAATGACTAATGATGTTGACAGTCTTTTCATGTACGTGTTGGCCATTTGTATATCTTCTCCAGAGAAATCTCCAACAAAGTTTTTGTCCATTTTTATTTTTATTTTATTTATTTTTGCAGTTCTGGGGATGGAACCTGGAGCACTCCACCACTAAGCTACGTCCCCAGTCCTTCTTACTCTTGTACTTTGAAACGTGGTCTTGCTGAGTTGCTGAGGCTGGCCTTGAAGTTGTGATCCTCCTGCCTCAGCCTCTCAAGTTGCTGGGATTACAGGCATACACCACCACACCTGGATCCTTTGCCTATTTTTAAATTTTGGCTTTCTTCTTCTTCTTTTATTTATTTATTTTTTTGTCTCTATATATTCTGGATACTACACCCTTGTCAGATATGTAATTTGCAAATATTTTCTCCCATTCTGTAGACTTTCTTTTTACATTCTTGATTACACCTTTTGATGCATTAAAGTTTTAAATTTTGGTCACATCCAACTTAATTCTTTTTTTTTCTTTTGTTATCATATCTGAGAATCCATTGATAAATCCACAGTCATCAGGATTTAACTCTGTTTTCTTCTAAGAGGTTTGTGGTTCAGTTCTTCTGTTTTGAATGTTGATCCATTTTGAGTTTCTGTGTATGGCGTGAGGTAGGGGTTCAACTTAATTATTCTGCATTTGCATTTCCCATTATTCAAGCTCCATTTATTGAGGATCCTATTTTCCCCCATACTGAGGTTCTTGGCAACGTTGTCAAAAATCAGTTGGCTGTGGTTGTGTAGGCTTGTTTCTGGACTCTGGGCTATCGGGGCGCTCTGTGTGTCGGTCCTGTGGGGGTACCACTCTGTCTTGAGACTGCAGCTCTGTTCTGTTGGAAGTTGAGCTCCCTGTGCTAGGCTGACGTCACCAGGCCTTCAGGTTAAAAGCCATGAAAGCCAGCACACTCACATATGCCATCTGTTTTTTCTGAGCAGCAGGTGTGCTCCAGAATCTTCTTTCAGGTAGTTGCTTGTTAGGGTCCTGTCCAGAGTTCACAGTCGTCATCTGTTGCCCTGTTGCTCTTGTGGAGTCTACTCAATGGTGTCAGAAGCAGACCCTCCACCCACCTGTCCTAGCGTCACCCACCTTGCTTTCGTTGGCTCTTAGTGAGAATGGCAGGGGCCAGGAGGGAACAGGAATCACCTGTCTGGTACTCACACTGTGGAAGACTTCTGCGTGGCCCCTACTCCCCTGAGTCCCCTGTGCTATCAGACACTAAGCAGACTGTCTATTCCAGAGAGACACACCCTTCCTGTTAACAGGGCAGAAGCAGAGATGCTGCCCTCTCATTTCTCAGCCATGCAGTGGGTTTCAGTAGTTCCTCATTGAGTAAGAGGCTGTGACTCCAAGAGGGCAAAGGAGCGGTACCTGGGGCTCCTCCTCCTGGCTCAGCCCTGGGGTTTAGCCCAGGCTGCCTCCCAGGAGGGTCTTGTTTGAGCCACAGGAAATGAATCAACAGACACATTGAGCTCTCCCTTGCCGCAGGGAGAGGAGTTGGCATGAAGAGCTAGGTGCAGGGCTAAGGAAGAGGGGCCTTCCAGGGATCAGAGCTGGATCATTTACACACTAATGAATGGATTTTGCTTAGCAAATTAGCATTTTCCCTGCTCTCAGGGGTGGAGACTGCTTCCTGCCCAGCTCTCCAGCTGCCTGGGGTGCATTAACACCCCTCTGTCCCTGCCCAGCTTCCCTCCCTGGCCCACCACACCCAGGGACCTCCTGGGCTTCTTGGCTCCTTGGACTCCAGCGAGTTAACTCCTCAGAGAGCACCTAGCCCTGCTGGTGGCTCATCTTCCTTTGGTCTCCTCGGTTTCCAGGAATGGCGATCTTGATGTTCTCTCAAGCCAGGGCTGTTCATTGGTAGAATTTGGTTTCATTTCACCACATCCAGGGACCGGGTTAAGGGGCTGGAGAGGTGACTTCCAGAGGTCTTTTCAGGCTCCCTGTTATTACTGAGCTTTTCTTCTGAAGGTGGATCAAGAATTCTTTGGCTAATAGGCATAAAGTGCTTTGAAAACACAAACTCTTAAGTAGCATGCATCAGGACGGGCTCACTAATTATTTATGATTTCAGGAGAGCCGGTTAATTCCCCAGGAGAAGGACTTGTGTGGGTGGAGTGGGGACGCTAAATCATTCAGGAGGATACGAATAGTAGCATCCCCATCCCCGCTGCCACCACCGCCATAAGCTCCCTGTCCCTAGTGTCTAGTGTCACTAGTCAGGGAGAGCTCTGCAGCCAGGTGGACGGGATTCATGGGCAGGGCCACCTGCAGCTCCTCCTCCCGCCATGTTACTGGGAGTTCAAGGTCAGAGCCAGAAGCTGCAGGGGCCTCCAGAGGTCCTGGTTCACCCCCTGGCCTTAGAGTGAGAGTGTGGACACCATGGTGGCAGAAGCTTCCCTGAGAAGAGCCCTGGGCACTCCCAGGTCTAGAATCGGCAAGGCCTCAGTGGGGACTCAGGCCCTTGCTGCTGCCATGGAACTTGTCCCCTGGCCCGCTCCCCTCCTTGCTCGGCATGGGACCAGCTCTCTTGCTCATTGGGCCCATGGGTGCTCATACTTGTGGCCATCCATCTCTCCATGATTTGATACGTAGTTGTCGACCACCGCCCCCCCCCCCACCATGCACCCTGTGAGATGCTCCCTGCCCTCCTGGCTTCCTGGGAGACCCCTCCTCCACTCACCCCACCCGCCTCCTCCCCTCTCACTGTCCCACTTCAGAGGGGCCTCAAGCTCTGAGCCCTGACCTTCCTCAATGTTCCCTCTGGGCCTGGAAGGGCCACCTCCCCTGAGCCCTGACCCCAGCCCACTCTTGGGCACCTGGCCTGGGTGGGCTGGGGAGAGTGGCCTCCTGTCCCACGACTTGCTAGCCACGCTGATTTCTTCCCTTCCTTCTTTTAGACCATCTTGGAGTGTGCATTTTTCCCAGCCCCAGACTCCCAGGACTAAAACTCCATTATACCAGGAAAATGGTCTGCCACGTGGTAATTCAGCCAGGGGGGAGGCACCAAACTAAACCACACACCCAACACAGATGGGCACGCAGGGGCCCATCCCTGCGGGCAGTGCCCTGGAGGCCAGGGTTGGCTTCCTGGATGGGAGCAGATCCCTTCAGCCTGTGGTTGTCCTCCCTGTCCTGTGTTGGCACGTGTGCCTGGGACTCTGGTCTGTGGCTGGGGTGCTGAGGGGCCATAGGGGTAGAAGTCTGTCCTGCTCAGAGTGGCTTGCCTTTCTGGTCCTGTCATGTCACCCTAGGGAAGATGAGAGAGGAACCCATTCCAGGGTGACATCCCTGCTTGGTGAAGACTGGCAAACTGGAGGCAGCGAGAAGAGGTGTGCACGTGTGTTCACGTGTGTGTGACAACACATCCTTGCACACGTGTGCACACATACATGCAGGTGGCACGTGTGTGGGTGTATGTGTGTGTCGTGTCTGTGTCCGTGTGTGTTAGGGTGTGCACGTGTCTATGCAGGTGTGGCCGTGTGCATGGGTGTTTGTGTGCACGCGTTGCGTATTTCACGAAGCTGGCCTGTCAGTGGCTGCAGGCCCAGCTTGTCCACCATCCCATCTTCCTGCTCCTTCATCCTGGGTGTCCACCAGCTGGGAGTTTTGTTCCAGACTAGTCCCGGAGCAGCCAGGTCAGCCCTGGGGTCATGCCTGATAGCTAAGACTCAGCCTGGGGGTGGAGACGGGCATGTCAGGTTTCTCTCATTTTGGTGAGCAGCATGGACAAAGTGGGCCAGCCTCACCCCAGATATTCCCTAAGTGCTACGCAAAGAACTGGATTCCATAAGAACCCTGAAAAGACCTGCCTGCCCACCAGGAGCCTGTGGTCCAAGTGGACTTCTACTCATGGGCAGAGGGCAGTAGGTTGCATGTCATTGGGACATCCAGAGGGTCCAGTCTAGGGTCAGCTCTTCTGGTGACCAGATTAGGAACCTCAGATAAGTTACAGTCCCCCCTCTTCTCTTCAGGGAATATGTTCCAAGACCCCCAGCAGATGCCTGAATCTGAGGATAGAACCAGCTCCATGCATGCTATGGTTTTTCCTGCGCATACACAGCCGTGATGAAGGTTAGTTTATAAATCAGGCCCAGGAAGAGAATAACACAGTAACATAATACAGAACAATTATAACAGTAAACTATAATAAAAGTTATTTCAAACTTACAAATTGTGTGTTTCTGGAATTTTCCATTTGATATTATCAAGACCATGCATGACCTCGGGTAACCGAGACAGCAGAAAGTGAAATCGTGGGTAAGGAGGGACGGTTCTTCACCTCTGGGGCCTTGAATTCATGGTCAGCCACAGGAGGACTGTAGAGCTGGGGGTGTCTGAGGCTGGCCTTTGCTGCATCTTCCTGAGGCCCCAGAACGGAAGCCCACCTTCAGAGGCAGTGGCACCTGGGCCAGGGTGTGCTCACGGCCTGCCACACGATTCAGAAGGCTGGAGAACAAGGACGGTATAGCACTAACCAACAGCAGCTCTGGCGCCCAGAGAGCGTGCCAGGTGTGGTTTACACTCGACCTGGGACACATAGGACGCGTTTTCTCCTTGCTCACCTCCAGCCAGCCTAGACCCACAGACCGGTCTGGGGGAGACAGACCATAACCAGGACATCCAGCAGGACGCTTAAATCAAGGGCTAAGAGAGAGACGTGTGAGACGGCTTTTTAGGAAAGTGGAGGCAGGCACGTGGTCCATCCTGGACCCATTCCTGGGCTGTCCAGTGAAGTGGCCAGTGAGGATGGGGAGGCTGGGAAGGCTGGGGCCACATTGAGCATCGAGGGAGGCCAAGGCCAGCGCAGACTGGGCTGGTCTGGAAAGCTGGATTTTATCTTCCGTGTCTTGTGTGCCAAAGTTGTGGAGATGGGGGCCTATTTGTTTATTTATTTACTTATTTATTTAAATTGCTAGGTCTCTCTGGCTGCACTATGGAGGGTGCATTTGATTCAGTACAGGTCCCTCAACTTCTCAGAGGTCCCCCTTCTCTCTACCCTCACCTACAGAAAGTAGCTGAGACTTAATTCCTTCCTGCTGGAGTCCACGAGGTCCCCTCCTGTCCCGCCCCTCCTGCTCCTCCTCTCAGGGGGCTTGGCTGGTGCACCCAGCCCTCTTGGTTATAGCCCCAAAATAGAAGGGAAGGTGGGGCAGCTGGTGGGGGGGCAGGGCGAGATACCACGGGGAGGGTGTTGGCGGCCAACAAAGGGGTCCTGGACAGAGTGATGGATGGCTGAGCGCGTGCCGGGGAGGGATGGCACAATGGCTCCGGTTGCAGAGACCTGCCCCCAAATGCCTGCAAACAGCTGACTGCCCTGGACAACGGCTGAGCTGGGATTAGAACATCCTTTCCAAGGACAGCAGGACTGCCCAGCGCAACAATACGGGCCCTGTCCTGCTGGCTCCATGGCTAATTCCACAGGCCTGGAACCATCTCTCCCCAGGGGCCTGGGCCAGGGGACCTGGAAGGAGGGGGAGGGAAGGCAGCCCAGGAGAGAGGTGAGCCGCCACTCATTGGCATCTCCAGGGAGACAGGTTTGGAGCCACGGAGGGCTTGGACTTCTCCGAAGGTAAACCTGTCCATCCTCTTGCCCCTGCCCGGCCACAGGATTATGTTCTTGTCCTGTCTTGCTCTCTTTAAGGCTCACTTAACTCTGCAGGAGACACCCTCCAAGTACCTCCATCCCTCGGGCTCCTTGGCATGCCTCCTTCCCAGCATGACCTTGGGCAGGCCCTGGCATCTTCCTTGGTAAGATGAGATCATTTTTTCCTACCCCATGGGGTGGGTGGGAGACCTAAGGACACACAGCAAGGCGCTGGTGTCTAGAAGCACCCCTACACTGTGGCTGGCCCCCACTCCCACACCCTAAAGGGGTCAGGCTGGAGTGAGGGGCCTGAGCCAAGGACTCCGGCACCTTCGATGGTCACCCTGGTGTCACCATGGCCCCACCCCAGTGAGACACCCCCACGGTGGAGGTGATGGGCTTCTGCCTGGCCAAGTCTCTGGCCACGTGCAGCTGGGTCAGGCCGGCTGGCCTGAGGATTTTTTTGTATCTTCCCCTGCTTGCAGAGGCTGCAGCAGGGTGAAAGGAATTGATGTTTATTTTGATAACGAGTTCCCAATGCGTTTGCAAACTAATAAAATCAACTCATTAGGCTGCATGTTTAATTCACAACTGTACTGTGGGGAGACTTCCCTGGTGGCTGATGGGTAACACGGGCTCCCTCCTGAGATGGGGGAGGGTCTGCTGTGTTCAAACTCTCTGCGACCGGCAGCCCACGAGTCCTGCTCCCCCCAGCCCTGTGCCAGCTCAGCCCTATCCCTGTCAGAGCCAAAGCCCGGTGACAGCTCCGTCTACCCTTGGTCCCTGGTGCCATCTCCCTGCATGTGGGCTGCAGGGCAGGAGAAGGGCAGAGACCTGGCTGGACTGCTGCCTCCAACACTGGCAAGGACCTGGGTCCTGATGCCAGCAGTGATGTGGACCCAGGCTGGGGACCTTCAGTAGTTCACTTGTTGTCCAGGACAGAGCCAGATCTCACAGCAGGTCTCCATGATATTCCTCAGGTGTTACACTAACCACGTGAGCAAGGGCCACAAGAGACCCGGGGAGGACGTTCCAAGCGCCCTAGGTGTCCAGGAGGGAGGAGACACCTGCCTGCCTTCCTGCACCAGGGCCGTGGGAAGCACACCAGGCCCTGACTCTGCCAGAGAGAGGATGCTGTCCCACCTGGTCCTCTTTGGAAAGTGCCAATGTGGGGAGCAGAGGCCCTCCTAGGTGGTCCTGCCCAGAGGGTGATTCAGAGGAAGCCAATTTCACAGCTGGGCCTCCTGCCATGCCCCAGTGCCAGGACAGGAGAGGGGAGCTGTGTCCCTCAGCAGTGTCCCAGCACAGAGAGAGAGAGAGAGAGAGAGAGAGAGAATGTAAATCCCTCTCCTTGGGTGTTGGTACCCTTCCCTAGGGGAGAACCAGAAGTTGGTGCCTCACAGAGCTGTTGTGTGCCTGGGCAACACCACAGCCTCTCTGAGCCCCTGGGCCACCCCTTTGCATAATCACAACAGGACCATAACGTCTGGCAGAGCATGAGGACTTGGATTTCTTGCAAAATGCAACTTCACTCCATGCAGGAGGTAATAGAATCAAGACTTGGAGCCAATTTCACATCCTTTGGAAAGTTCCACCACATCTGGTGGAGCCTGGTGTTCACTGAAGTCGGGCATTAGTGGCACATCTCCTCATGCTCTGCTGAATGCCGTGTTCCTGCCCCTCCCCCACACCCCCATATACTCATGCACACACCTCTACTACATGCATGCCTAAGGCATAGCAAGACATATACATGAACACGTGTGCACACATAAGTACATATGCTCCCCCCTCCAGTCTTTCCCAGACACAGCACACCCAGGCACACACTATTTACATGCATACCATTACACACGTGAGCCAGTTACACACACGCACATGTGCCACACACACATGCCCACACTCCCCACCTGGCTCACAGCTGCCCTGGGGGTGAAAAGCCATGTCCCAGCTCTCCAGGCCACCAGCTCCTAATTGCAGGGAGGCAGCCCTGAGAGTAACAGAGACCCAGCGGGTGACCCCGATATGGAGAAAGGCTACTTGATGGATCCCCCTTCTGTGCTTCTGGGCTTGGGGTGGGAGACCAGGTGCATCTCAAGGCTCCTGAGTTCCTCCTTTCTCTCCTGAGCGCGTGAAGCACTTCAAAGAGCTAAGGACACCTGGAGGTCCCCTCCCAGAAGACCCCAGGCTTGCGTATGAGCACACATTACTAGGGTATAATTTCAGGGAGTTTCCACCCCTGCCTGGAGATCCCCTGGTGGGGGCAGTAACTGCAAAGCACCCTGGGCTTCTTTTTACTGCCTTCCTGGAGACTGATGTCACTGCCCCTGAGATGGAGTTCTTCCTCTCCCGTCTCAGGGCCGACGGTGTGCAGGAGGATCCAGGACGCCCTCTTTCTCACTCGTATCCCAGGGCAGGTTTTCACGTGGCCGCGGGGCAGGCACTGACCCTGGGCCTCGGGAGCTGCTCAGTCCCGGCAGCTGCCTGCTAGTTTAGTGTGGGGTGCTGGCTCCCCACACCCTGGCACTGGAGGCTTCCCGGCCCAGGCCCCGCCGTTCCTTGCCTCCTCCCTGTGCCTTGGCCCCTTTTGGGATTTGGAGAGATCCATGCACTGCTGCCCACTGCACAGGGGCCTCCCTGAGGGTCACTCCCAGTAGTGGAGAGAAGCTGTGTGACCTCTCTGGGCTGAGAAGCGCACCTGCTCTGGAGCCATGGTCCCGACACCGACTGCCACATTTCCTGGCTCCCTGTGGACACAGTGTCTGGAAAGATCTGCCAGTGCTCCTGCTGCCTCTGGCGCTTGCTTCCCTGCCCTCCTAAGCCCACCTGAGGCTTGGACCCTGGTGCCCACCAGAGCTGCCCTTGTTGGGTGGGTCCTCCGTCCTTGGACCCCATCTGTCACCATCTTCTCCAGGCTTGCCTGGGCTTGGCCCCTGCCCTGCTGGCTCCTCCTGCAGGTCCGCTGTGACAGGGCACCCTGGGGCTCCGGCCCTGGGAGTCTCCTCTCCTGGTACATGCTCGCCTCTTGGTGATCTCAGGTGTGTCCTCCCAGCCCAGACCTGTCTCAGACTCCGGACCTGCCTGTCCAATTTGTCATTCACTTGGATGACCAGAGCATCCCAGTCTAACACACTCACATCTTGCAGACACCTGATCTTTCCCTAAATTGCTGTCCTCTGCCAGGCTTGATGCCAAGAGCATTTGCTGATGGCCCAAGCATGAAGGCAGCCTGGGTGGCACCCACGCCCAGCCCCCAGTGCAGCCTCTGCGTGGAGTTCTCACTGGTAGTGCCCATGCTCTCAGCCGCCTCCTGTGGCCTTTCTGTTGCTCATGGGCCCCAGCCACCACCCTCTTGTCCCCAGCTGCTGTGGTAACCTCCTCATATTACACAAGACCCTTTAAAAATAGACGGCTCCCCCTCCCCTGTGTGTGGGCTGCACTCTGCCTTGTCTACTGAGAGCACAGCGTGGAAAGGACACTCACAAAGCCACTCAGCAGTAGAGAGGCCTGGCTCACCTAGTCTCATCCAGTCCTCTAGGTTAATGTCATCTATGATGAGGCACGTTGACAGCACGTGCCCTGGCATGACGTGATAAGGCCCTGTGGCCTTCCTCCCCAGCACCCATGGCCTCAGTCTGACCATGGTAGACAAGCCCAGATTGTAGGGTGTCCTGCGAGGTTGCTGACTGGTACTCCTTCCAGCCGTCAAGGTTACTGGAAACAAGGCCCACCTGAGACGCTGCCAGTCAGGAGCAGCCGAGGGGGTACAATGACTAAATGTAGGGAGGGGTCCTGGGTGGAACCCAGGACAGGAGAGGACACTGGGAGGCACTAGGGAAGTGTGGGTACTCTGTGGGGTGCAGTGGGTAGCAGTGGATGTGTGTCGGCTCCTGAGCTGTGACAAATGTACCATCGTAGGCAAGATGTTTGCAGAAGCTGGCGATGAGGTGTGTGGGACTCTCGCTCTCTCTGCAACTGTTCTGTATAAAGTTGTTCTGAAATAAAATACTATTAACGACAACGACAAGTGGAACTCAGAGCAAGAGCATGTGTCCTCCTAGCCTGCAGCGGACGAGCTGGGAGGAAATGCCATTCCCCGCCAGCAGCTGGCGAGGCCCCTGAGGTCGGGCCCGCTGTGCTTCTCTGAGTGTCTGCCTCGCGCCATCAGCTCTAGCTATGTGGCCTCTGTTCTGTCCCTCACGCCCGCCATGCAGCCCCCACTGTAGAACCTCAGGTCAGCTGGTCACACTGCCCTGAGACATTCAACCCTAGGTAACTCTGTGGAGACCTTTGTGGGGTCTAGCCTGCCTCCCTTGGTGAGGTCTAACCTGCGTCCCTAGTCAAACATGGTAGCTTCTGCCAGCCCTGCTGCTGTACCCAGATGCCCAGTGGTTTCTTTTTTTTGCACAACACATACGGCCGTCTAATACATCAGATCGGTTACCTATTTGCCATGTCAATTGGTGATTGTCCTTTCCACCAGACTGTAACTTGCAAGGGCAGCTAAGTTCCCCAGGGGCAGCGACCTTGGTCTCAGTGGTTCGCTGGTGGCTCCCAGATGTCCAGAACAGTGCCTGGGACTTGGTAGGTATTGAACAAATACAAGTTTATAGAATGAATAAGTGAATGAATGTGGGCCCAACTTGCACACAGGCCCAGGCATGGTTAAGATGGTGCTGTAGTTTGGATCTGGACCATCCCTCAAAGGCTTGGCCAGACATTGGTGCTATTGGGCAGTGGTGAGACCTTAGGAGATAGTCCCTACTGGAAAGAAGCTGTTTTGGGGGTGGGCCCTTGAAGGAGACACTGGGACCCCAGGCTCTTCCTCTCTCTCTTCACTCTTGGCCACCGTGAGGACCATGAGGTGAACAGCCCGCCTCTGCCATGTGTCCCCACTCTGATGTGCTGTATCCCACAGACCCAACGCAGGGCCAAGTGATCACGAGCAGAAACCTCAGAAACTGTGAGCCGGAATGAGTCTTTCCTCCTCACAAGTCTGTGATCACAGGTGTTTTGGCCCAGTGATGGAGAGCTGACCCACACGGCTGGGCCAGCAGTCCATCAGCCAGGGCACCGGCCAGGGCCAGGGTGTCCATTACCCATGCTCCCTCAGGGCTGCTTCCCATCAGGCTCCTCACAGCCAGGCCATCCTGGGGCAGACATCTCTTCCTTCTCGAGTGGCTAGAGATGCCAGGAGCCCCCTGCGTCCCCCTCATTCCCTCCTCCTATGTGGTGCCTGAATCACTAGATCCCTCTTCCCAGGGAGGTGTCTTCCTTTCTTAGAGAATGTGGGACGAAGAGGCCACTCCCAGACAAGTGTGAGATGAACAAGGAGGCAGGACCGTCCCCCTCCCTGCCCAGCCCCATGGTCTAGTCCAGAGTCTTGACTTAGAGAATCTCAGGACGCGGGGGCTACCCTCTGCTTTTCCATCATGGCAACCTGGAAACTCACCTGTGCCGGACCTTTGGCCAGTTACTGCTCCGTTCCCCATGGCACGGGAACCTTCCCACTGTACCCAGCCCTTTCTTGGACCCTCGGCCTGGGTGCTTCCTCAGTGAGGAGCGGTGTCCGTTACTAAGAGAGGCCGTTCCAGTTTCCTTGACTTTCATGTCTCCTTCATTCCTGGAATTGAAAATCTGGATTCTCCAAAGAGGGACCATCTAGTGGCTCTGGAGCCAGCCAGACCCGGATGAGAAGCCCAGGTTCACCACTTACCAGCCCCCTCTGCAGAGTGGAAACAGTGACCCCTGCCTGCAAGGTCTCTTGGGGGCCGCGTAGCACAGCGGAGGACCCGCAGAGCAGGTGCCGGACAGGGCAGCTGTGGCTGTTTCTTGTCTTCCCAAAAGTCCCCCAGCTGTTACTTGCCAGCCCCTCACCCCTCAGCACTTCCCTGCCGGACCCAGAAGAGGGGCTCAGTGGGCCACCTGGATCCTGCCTGTCCAGCCTCCCCACCGGACCATCCTCTGGGCTCCGCTGCTGCCTCTGGGAACCTCAGGCCCCTGTCACTGGTCCCTCCATGTTAGTCCAGGCGTGAAGCAAAGTAATAACAAGAAACAAGCCTGACGTGCCCCCCACAGCACCCCACAAATAAATAGGATGTTTGTGAAGGAAAAGCAGCACAGACCCCACTCTGCTGATTGGATCTCAGCATTCCAAGGCCACCTCGATTTGTTTGGTCTGAGTGGATATGTTTTTCCCTCTCATTTTTCTTAAAACACAGCAAAGAAAAGGCCAAGTCCACAGTTTTCTGTGGTCTCCCTGCATTGGCAGAAGGGTGGGATGTCAGCTTTCCCAGACTTGGCGGAGCCCCAGAAGCTGAGATTATGCAGACTGCGGTCTGTCAGTCACTCAGCAAGCATTTGAGGAACTGTCAGAGTTGGGCGTGCACGTGTGGATGGCTCATGCACGGAGTCCCCGAGGAGCCCACACGTGCGTGCAGTGCTCCTGGGACTAGGTGACGAGGCAGCCCAGCCAGGGACATGGCGCTGGGCTGGCTTAGATAGGAAGCCTTGTCCGGGGCGACTGGCATTCTTATCACCTCCACCCTTTGCCATGGACCCAGTACCTTCCCCCCGGAGGACCCCTCAAATGGGGCTGTCCCATGCCAGCCTCCAGCAAGCCTGTGCTGCCCACTCCCCTCCCCCATCTCCTAGCTCAAGGCCGGGCCTCCACTAAGCATGGGGCCAGCCCCTCGCTGCTCAGATGCCCCTCTCCCCTGCACCTCAACCTCTCTGTCCCCCAGGGCCTGCCACCACACACAGCTGCCAAGTCTCATCCCAGAGATTCCTCTTGGTTGCACTGGACCCTTCCCTGTCCTTCCTGCACACCTAGCCTCCTGAAGGTGCCGTTGCCACATGCCCATACCCCTTACTGCCTACCCACCCTACTCCCTGCCCCTCCCTCAAACCTTCCCACTCAAGGATCCCTTTTTAAAAATTTTTAGTGCTGGGAATTGCACGCGGGGGTGCTTAACCACCGAGCCACCCCCCCGCCAGCCCTTTTTATATTTTATTTAGAGATAGGGTCTCACTAAGTTGCTGAGGCTGGCTTTGAACTTGCAATTCTCCTGCCCCAGCCTCCCAAGCTGCTGGGATGACAGGTATGCTCCTCTGGGATGGGTCCCAGGGGATCCTCTCTAATGGCCTTGTACTCTTGCCCAGAGCTGGCCTGCCCAGCAGTGACCTCTTCTTTCTTCTTGGCTTTGGAATTCTAGTCTCCCAGGGATCCTTCTGCCCTAACTGTCCTTCCTGAGCCCTTCCTGGGCCTCCTCTTCCTGCACTGGGCTGACAGATGTGAGTGCTGGCTGTGGCCCTCACTCCATGGCTCTGGGTGCCCTCACTGTGCCCGTGTTATGGTCTCCTGGGCTCCTGTAGGGGTGTCTGTGATGAGCCTGGGCCTACTGGGTGGCACCAAGGTCATCCCCCATTCCCTTAGCCGCCCCCTCAGCAGTTTCCCTGATTTCTACACCTGTGCACCTGTGGCCCTGGGGGAGACCCACCCTCACCCAGCGGCTGAGGCCTGAAACCTGTGTCAGCCCCTCGTCCTGTACTCCCAGCCAAACAACTCAAGTTCCCCACACTCGGGGACAGGCAGCTGCCTGTCCTGCCTGCAGCCTCAGCACTCAGCAGAGGGAGGAAAAAGAGGTGTTGGTGGGGTCCTGGAGTACCGCTCGTCCCCAGGGCAGACTGGAGGCCACAAAACCAGGTCCGCTGGCCTTGCTGTGCCGGACCTCCTACGTCCTCTGGGAGGATGAGGAGGGTGCGGGGCTGGTGGCCGCGGCTGGCTCCCCCGCCCCGCGTCCATCTCAGTTGACTTTTCCACCCTGCCGGGAACACAGCCGTTCGGTGCCAGGCTGCTGAATGAGGCTCTGTTCTGAGGGAGACTGTGAGCGTGGGATTTCCACGGACCCCCACCTGGAAACCACTCCTAGTCTCGCCCTGGAAATAAACAGCCCCGTGGCCAGGGGAGCTCATGTGCTGGCGCCTGTGCCCGGGAGCCGCCCAGCGGGCGTTCCCCACATGTGGCCGTCTCCAGGGGACGTGCTGCCCATTTGGCCCTGGGTCCTGAGACAGGCATTGTCTTCCTGCCAAATGACGTTGTTGGCAGGTTCTGGACCTCCCTTCTCCCTCCCCAGCCTCCTTTCTTGGAGAGCTCTGGTTGACAGGACATTCATTGTGACCACTGGCTTCTCTTCCCCCAGGATGTAGCCCAGGTAGGATGGAGGGTATGCCCAGGCTTGTATTGTAGAAGGGGCCAGACAGACCTGGTGGCATCCCAGCTCTGCCCCCTATAAGCTGTGTGACCTCTGGAAATTGTCTTAACCCTCTGTGAGTCTTGGTTTCCTCTTGTTTAAAGTAGGGCTCATACTGCGTCTCAAATAGAGTAGCTGTAAGGAGAAGGGATAATGTGATGATGTTGGAAAATCCCCGAGCACCATATTATGAAGCTACTGCCCTGTTTATAGATTGAGAGGTGAAGGGTGAGACAATGGGAATCCAAGCTCCCTGCACCCTGGGAAGGCCCCCCGCCTGGTGTAGCATTGTGGTCACCCCAGGGTGTTTGTCATCTTGGCATCTTAGGGTCTCTGCCTTTCAGAGGAGAAGGAATCCTTCCTCCCAGCCCATCAGCATGGTGGGTGCTTGGGATGTTGGAATCTTCTGGGGGGGAGCCTTTGTGCTCAGCAGGAATCCTCCACCCAGAGCTGAAGGTGCACAGGATGCTTCGTGGCCAGGCTGGCCCCTCCTGCCAACCTCATCCCGTGCACCCAAGACAGAGTCCCCAGGGGGGCAGCCTGGCGCTCCTCACCTCTGCACCACCCAGGGGACACAGGAGAGTGTCTGCAGACACATGGTTGTCACAGCTGAGTTGGGAGTACTGCAGGCTCCTGGCACTGAGTAGGTGGAGGCCAGGATGGAGCTCCCCAGCCATGGAGGCCGAGAACCCTGCCAAAGCCAGCATCCCGCTTTACGGGCAGGCCCAGGCCCAAGCGCAGGACTCCTGTGTGGGCTTCTTGAGGTTTAAGAAACCAAGAATGGGAAAAACAGTCATCTAACTCCATTTCCCTATGGCTTTTAAAAGGGAGGATTTTGCAAACAAACTCCATTTAAAAATCCCAGATTTCTTCTTCTTCTTCTTCTTCCTCCTCCTCTTCCTAGGGATAGAACCCAGGAGCATTCTACCTATTAGCTACATCCCTGATCCTTTTCATTTTATTTTGAGACAGAGTCTAAGTTGCCCAGGCTGGCCTCTAATTTATGATCCTCCCACCTCAGCCTCCTGAGTCACTAAGATTGTAGGCATATACCACCGCATCCGGCTCAGATTTCTTTTTCTTCCATCCACATATTCATTTATTAGCACCTTGTAAGCACTAGGCACTAAGTTCTAGAGATTCCTAGATACTTCTTCTGAAATGAGCACCCTGGCTACAGCCCAGTGACAGGGACTGAGAAGCCGGGGGACAGAAGAGGAAATGTCCTCTACCCCCATGGTTTTCAGGCCTCCAGGCCTGGCCTCCTTCCTAACAGAAGGGCCACAGTGTGGGGGCCTGAGCTCCAGTCCCAGGAGATTCTGGGTGGGCAGGGCCTCTAAATGCCAGCCTCGGTGCCGCCGCTGCCTAGATTTTGTGATCTTGGGGTGACCCATCCACCATGTGGGCCTCAGTTTCCCAAACCTACCGGGCCCACCTACCCCCTGGTGGTGGTCTCCTGTGGTTGCCACAGTGAGAAATGTGCACTGGATTCCAGCACAGTTCTGGGGCCCAGAAGTCCAAAATCAAGGTGTGGACGGGGCTCTGGAGGCCCCGAAGAAGAATCCTCCCCGGGCTTCTCCCTGCTTTTCCGTCATCTGTGGCTGTCTGGCTCCGGTCCCTACCTCCTCCTTCACCAGCTTTCTTGCCTCTGCGTCTCACGTCAGCTCTCTGTGCGTGTCTGTGTGTCTGTTTTTCTCTTAGAAGGACACTAGTATCAGATTCTCCCGCCCATTCCGGTATGATCTGGTTTAAACTTCTTTGCATCTGCAGGGACCCCATCTCCATATAAGGTCATGTTCTGAAGTTCCAGGTGGATATGAATTTGGGGGACGCTGTTCACCCCAGGGTACTCCCTCAGGGGCTCCGTGTGGCTAAACCCTCATAGTTAATGAGGAGCAGGATCAGAAAGCCCAAGGCCTCTCAGGTGGTCACTGGGCACAGACCCTGTACCTGCCTCCTGCCCCCCAGGGTCCCCAACCAACTTGTGCAGAGATTGGAATGCAAAGGAGTGAGTGGCCTGGATTAGTCTCTGAGAGCTGCTCCAAGGACAGGCAAGGGTACCGGGCAGGGAACGGAGCTGGGACCAGCCAGGCACGGGGGAGGGGACTGTTTGTTTTCAGGACAATAAATGCCTCTTGATGGGCTGCGGTTTGCACAGGAACTGGATGCCAGATCGAGTTGTCCGCATTGATTGGATCACCACAAAGCCCTGTCACAGAGCAGGAGGGGAGCTGGCAGGGCTGCCTGATGGCCTGTCCCCAGCCCATCCTCAGGCATCTTTGGAGTCCTCCAGGTCGCTTTGCAAGTCAGGGGCCAAGTGACCAGAGCAACAGGGCTCCACCCTAGAGAGGCCCTGTGTGTGGCCAGGGTGGAGAGCTCTGACCTGGGACCCCAAGGCCATGCTGCCTCCCCTCCCCCAGGGTAGGCGGCAGTTCCCAAGGCCTGTGGGAAGGGAGCCCTGTGTTTAATGAACACGTTACCATCCTTGTTAGCTGCACGGACAGTGCTTTGGGAGATCAAGGGAGCCAGAGCTTGGGAAGCAGCCACTAATTTAATGAAGAGGATGAATTCCAGATGTGGCCTCTAGCCAGCAGACATCTGCCTTCCTCGGGTGCCTGGGGAGAAGTCCCAGAGCTACTGGACAGGACAGAGCATGCCGGGGGAGCCCCAGCAGCAGGAGAAAGGTTGGCCACCGAGGCTCAGGCCACAGGGACCAGCATCGCCTCCTGTTCTAGCACAAGGGTCCCTTTGCTAGAGAAACGTGGGCATTACGGCGTGCTCTGCTGTTTACATAGCAACCGCAGTTTGAGAAAACACGGACAGCAGTGTGAAGTGCTTTGCCACCGGTGCAGTACCACTTTTAAATGGGCTTTTATGGAGTCATCGCAGCAAACGCCAGTCACTGCTGACAGATGACCACAGGTGTGGGAGACAGGCCCATTCTGTCAAACGAAGTTTGACACCCGGCTGCACTGCAGACCCCAGAACAGCTCTGGGACCTTGGCCTTTGTGTTGAAGGCCACTGAATTAGCTCTCCTGAGGCCAGAAGCCGGCAGAGTGCTGGCAGGGCCTCAAGAGGGGCCTCCAAATTTACCCCAAACCCAGGAAGCAGAGGAGTTGTAGTCAGGGTAGAGGAAGGAGCTTGGAGCTGAGCATGAAGGGAGAGAGAAGGGAAAGTGGGTTCCAGCCTGTGCCCTGCCTGCCTCCCTCCTCCCTCCCTCCTCCCTCCGTCCCTCTCTTCCCTCACTCCCTCCTCCTCTCCCTCCCTCTGCACACTTCTGCTAAGCTCTACTAGAGATGCTTTGCCATGCTGCACCATTGTGTAGGACCGAACAAGGAAAAGTGTCCAGTCTTAGTCTTCTAGAAGCTTCTTGACTTCAGTTGAAAAATTTTTTTAAAAGGGGTGGTCCTGGGGCTGGGGCTGTAGCTCAGTGGTAGAGCGCTTGCCTAGCATGCATGAGGCACTGGGTTCGATCCTCAGCACCACATATAAATAATAAATGAATAAAATAAAGATCCACCAACAACTAAAAAAAAATTAAAAAAAAAAAAGGGGAGGTGGTCCTGTCCAGGTGAGTGCTACACGTCCCACTAGCTCCTTAACCAAAAATGTGTGTTTTTGTCTGTTGGGGACCTGTCTAAAATGTTACATAAAGAAATGATTTCACTATTTAAAAAACAAAAAGAAAAATACCCAGGCAGAAGTTCACCTCAGCCTGACCTGCTTCTTGAGCTGCAGAAATGGGGCAGAGGCCAGGGAAGCACCCTGACTTACCCAAGGCCACACAGTTTATGAGCATGACAGGCCAGGCAGACCCCAGGTCCTCTGCCTCCCTGCTTGGGTCCCTCCCACCCGCCCCTGTGGGCAGCAGGTGCAGACTTCGGAGGACGCCACTGCTCCCCACAGGAGAGGTTGGAGCCCCTGCTCACGGAAGAGGCCAGCCAGCCAGGCCGTGCCTGGGGCTTCATGCTGAATTGGCAGCATCCACTCCGGGAGGGTCATTTACTGACAGTGACAGGTTCAAAGTGGTCCAGCTTAGCAAGTGGTTTCTATAAAGAGCAGAGCCTCATCCCTGGGGAGCCAGGCGGGGGAGCCGGGAGCAGCGCTACCCGTGTTATGGATTTTATCGAGTCATAAACGAGGCTGGAGAATAAACAATTAAAACCGGCTGATGCACGGGGCTGCCTCGGCAAGCTGGCTCTCAGGAGGCCTGTACTGCTGGAGTGGCCCTGCCCAGTCTGAGCAGCCACTATTGGCTACCCCAGTGGCCTGACCTAGGAGGGTGGGAGCGAGAGCCTAGGAAGCCCCCAGCCCAGCCCCAGCCCCAGCAAGCTGCCTGGGCCAGGAGACCCTTTTAATTCTGCATATGCTCAGATGGCTCTTAAGTGACAGAGCAGATGGTAGCATGAGCTGCTGACCAGGGCAGGGGCCCAGGATCCTAGCACCCTCCCCCTGGGGAGACATGGTGGGAAAGTCTGAGTTTAGGACCCCCCAGAGTGACTCTTCACTTGACTACCTGTTGGCTCTGTGACCTCAGGGTAGTGGTCCTAACCTCTGAGCCCGTTTTCCATCCCTGAAGTTGAAGGAGAGTGGTTAGCCATGGAGGGGCGTCATAAAAGCTAAATAACCTAACAATCCGCTCCTGGTAGCAGGTCTCCGTGAGGACTGGTGGAGGAGCATGGGAAGGGGCCGTGGCTTAGGTCTTGAGAGTGGGGACAAGAGGATGCTGGGGACATCACGATTCTGCGCCTGCCGTACTCAGGGACTTTGCCAGCCAGTTACAGATGTTATCTCGGAAAGTCCTACAAGCAAAGGATCATGATTCCCTGTTTCACAAAACCGAGATCAGAGAAGCTGAATAATTTGCCTACGGTCAGACAATTAGGTGCAGGACTGAGGTTTGATCACGGTCTGGTCTCTTGAGTCCAGTGTCCAGAAGCCTCAGCACATCCTGGGTCATCTTCCTGAATCAGTAGTGGGGATTTCTGGGGGCTGGTGTAGGCAGAGACCCCACCCTGCAAGCATCTGAGAGGCCACGAGAGCAGAAATTGCCACTCAGTCGGGGAGGGGGGGTTACAGCAGAGCCAGGGGGACCCTGGGAATGGCCCAGCTGTTGGCAGGAATGGACCCGGGTACCATGCAGGTGAGGCAGTGCCCAGGTGTGCTGGGCCTGGTCCCTGGTCTGGAGTGGGGACAGATTGAGGAGGCACCCTCTGAGACCCTAGGTTGCCCACCAGGGTCCTTGGGACAGAAGAGGTCAGGGCCCTCCTGTGCCTTCCTGGGCTAGGAGTGGAGGGGCAAAGGTGGCCCCGGGGTGAGGCCAGCCCCTCACATTCTCGGCCAGCCCGGTGTCCCTTCTTCACCTAGATGCTGCCTCTGGCGGGAAGCAGCCACCAGGGCCCTGTCACGAGGCCACAGATCAGAGTGGTCATGGAGACTGGAACCAGCTACCCTGTGCTGTGTCCCCATTCCTGTCCCTCCTCATCTACCTTAGTAGGGAAGGAACATCAGGGACAGCTGTGGCCCCACTGCATGTGGGGGACGATTGGGGAGGGTGCGTCATGGGCTCCTGGGACACTGTTGTGGGAAACAGAGCCGCCAGCCAGTGCCCTTCTGCCAAAGGCTGGACACTAGACAGGGCGCGAGAGAGGATGCACAAATGCATCAAAACAGTGACAGATGAAGCGCATGGTGTACACTGCTTTCCTGCATCCTGCATCCGAAGGACAAGGAAACGGAGGGTTCCAAATGTCCAGTGCTGTGACCTGCCCGAGGCCTCCAGGTGGGTGTGCCAGCTGACTTTTGTACCACGCCAGGCAACCTCTTCAGGGGTAGAGGGAGGCTTCCTGTGGCCACCCTCCCAGTGGGCTGGCACCAGCTGTGCTGACATGTCACCA
>CM053402.1:6542197-6778533 GCA_028644305.1 Xerus rutilus
GAGCTGGGCAAGGGCCTGGAAGGGCAGGCAAAGATGGCGGCAGTTGGGACCAGGGCAGTGGCAGTGGTTGGGCCGTGTGGGGATGCCAGAGAGAGGAGGTGGCACTGATAGGGCCCAGGAGTTGATGAGGTACTGCGGGTGGGAGGGCTTGAGGTGGCTCCAGGGTGGGACACCACACTGGGGAAGATGCCCAAGAACAGGAGGTTGAGGTTGGGATATGGTAACTCTGGTGCCCTGGAGACACCAGGTGGGGATGAACAAGGGTACAGACCCAAGGACAGGGCATCCAATGGGGAGAGGACAGCTATGCTGTGCCTCAGGAGGGCCAGCGCCAACGGCTTGGTGGAGGAAGCAAACCCGTGCTTACATGTCCAGCACGTCCCGGCCGACTCCGCTCCTCTGTCTGTGGGCACAACCCCAAACCTGGCCCCTGCTCTGTGACCTGGTGTCCCACTGTCCCAAGAGCTCCTGAACCTTCACACTCTCTCCAATAGAAACCATTACCCAGGCCTGGCCCACAGAACCGTGTCCTCCCAGGTCCCTGAATATTAACACTTGAGTGCATTCACGGTGTCCTGAGTCACTAATTGCCAGGATCTCCAAGGTCGGCACCGTGGTCATAGATTTTTTGTGTGTGTGGCTGCTGTAGCTGCAGCACATCACCACGAGCTTGGTAGCTCAAAAAACACAAATATCACTCCAGAAGTCCAAAATGGGCCTCACGGGATTGAAACCAAGATGTCCAAACCAAGATGGGCGACTCTCTCTCCTCGCCTTCCCAAGGTGTGGGGGACCCACACACCACTTGCCACGCCAGCAGCAGCCACTTGTCTCTCTCCTGATGTCTCCTGCCACTAACTCCTTGTCCAGTCCATTTTCTGTGGCTAAAGACACAGCACCACAGACTGAATGAGTGACAAAGGGAAGAGGGTTATTCTGGCTCATGGTCCTGGAGGTCCTTAGGTCATGGGGCTGCATCTGGTGGTGGCCTTCTTGCTGGCAGGGTCCCAGGGTAGAGCAGGGTATGGCATGGAAAGTGGCAGGGCGTGTCTCCTCTGGTCAGTCTTCCTCTGCTTACACAGCCACCAGGAGGAGTCAATCATAGGGACTCCCCTTGATGACCTTATGTGATCCTGATCACCTCCCTAAAGCCCCTCTCGACACCAGAGCCCAGTCAAGGTCCCGCCCTCTTAGTCCCACACCAAGGAACGAAGCTCCAGCCTGAGTTCACACCACAGTTGCTCTTCTGCTGCCCCTGTGTTTCAACCCCTGGCCGCAAGGCACGCCAACCAGGCTGGCCAGGGGGCCTCCCTCTGTCACAGTCAGCCGAGGAGTGTCCTGAGTTCCATCTTGGCCGTGTCACATAGCATTTTCACAGGTTCTGGGAATTAGGGGAGTAGTGGACATGTTTAGGGGTTATTATTCTGCTGACCACATCTGATCACCATCTCTCTGTTACAGATTAGGAAACGGAGGCTTGAGTGGATCAAGGATGTGCCCATCACCCCCTAGCTAGTAGGGGAGTTGCCTGGTATATGGGCTTTGAGGCCGTGAGCTCAGGGCAGGCTGGTCCCAGATAGTACAGGTGAAGGACACCGTGTGCTCCCAGAGGAAAACAGCTCTGTTGTAAACATCCTTTCCTGATAAGCTCTGAGGGCAGGGGCCTCCCCCTCCACACTGCACACCTCCAGGGGACCTGCTCTCCTCCACTGAAGGCTGAGTGTCCTGGTAATGCACCCACATGTTTGTGGAACCAATAAGGAACCGAATGGCCAGGCGTGGCCTCAGGACTTGAGTGCCAACAGACTTGAGAGAGTTCTTTTGGATAAATTGAATAAAGACCTTGTAGGTCTCTGCTGGTGGACGCTCCTGCTTCATCCTCCACCAGCACCCCTGGACCTGGGTTCCAGCCCCCAGGAACTTTTTTTTTTTTTTTTTTGGTACCGAGGATTGAACTCAGGGGCACTCGACCACTGAGCCACATCCCCAGTCCTATTTTGTGTTTTAGGTAAAGACAGGGTCTCACTGAGTTGCTTAGCGCCTCGCCGTTGCTGAGGCTGGCTTTGAACTCGCGATCCTCCTGTCTCAGCCTCCCAAAGTGCTGGGATTACAGGCATGTGTCACCACGCTCGGCTTCCCAGGAACTATTTTTAAGAGAGTCATTCCAAAGCTCTTTGGGTCTACACCTCCGTTTCCCATCTGTGTCCCCTTGTAGGGGACATGCTCCCGAAGGCAGCACAGGTGGGGTTGTGCAGGCCCCAGGGCAGTTGGGGGCTCTGCTGTACTCAGAAGCCCTCTGCTGTTCAGAAGCCAGTTTGTGTCCTTGAAGGCTCCTGTGGAGTCCTCTGGGCCTTGGTGATCAAGGACCTGCCAGAAGGCCTGGGAGGCTAATGGGGCGGCATTAGTGGTACCCTGGGGTTGGCAGCCCCTGCAGAAGGAGGTAGTTAAGGCTGCAGGTTTATAGCAAAGGCTATAAAGACTCACTGCCAGTGACAGCTGGGCAGAGTCCCCCAAGGTGAGGAAGACCTACAGGTTCTGGTGGCCCTGTCAGGAATAAAGAGCAGGGGAAGAGACACTTGGTCCCAGGGAGCTCGCCGTCCTGAGCTGCTCAGAACCTGCAGGAGTTATAGAAAGCCCTTGGTGTTAGAGACGAAGGGACCCTGGAGATAATGTGCACCCGGCTCCTTCAACCCAGAGGGCATGGACAGACAGCTCAAGGGCACCCACCAGGTGGGCCCAAGGCCAACACTGGAACTCAGGTCTCCTGACTCTCAGCACAGTGCTCTCTTGGTAGAGGGTATCCTGTTTGAGGTGATGGAGGAAGCAGGGCTACCAGCACCCTCCCAGCACTGTGGACCCCTTCTCCATCACTCAGGCTCCTCCCCATGAGGTAAGCCACTGGACAGAGGCTGCAGGTGCAGAATGTCATCTGGAGGGGACAACGGGTAGACCTTACAAGCTCCCAAGCCCTGAGACTCCATTCTCCTTTCCTGCCTGGGGTCTCCTGGGCTGACCCGATGCTCTTTGGATGGGCCCAGTCTTCTGCCTTTTTGAATGGGAAAAGGGCACCTTCCTACCTGAGGGTGTCCTGCCTGTTCTGTCGATGTCTGTTCTTGTCATCCTGCGTTTTCCACAGCCACCTTTGCCCCAGACATCCCAGGCAACCCCCTTTGAGCCTCAGGGATCCTGCTGTTGTTTGGTTGTGTTTGATGGGAACACAGTGGCCCTGCCTAGGTCCTTGGTGTGAACCATTTCATCGCACCTCAGGCATTAGTTACCCTGCTGAAGTGGTCACCAGTTCAGCGCCAGGTGTGGGGAGACCCACGCTGCAGGCTTCAGGTTGACTTTGCTCTTCACTGTGTATCTAATCCTCCCCACCTCCGTGGCTGTGAGCCCCTCGAGGGCACTCCCCCACCCAGAGAGCCTCACACCCAGCTCTTGTTCCCAGTCCTGACACTCTTGTGCTCCAGCCGCCGGGGTGCACGCTCCGTCTCCCATGCCAGGCTGAGCTCCTGGGGCGCAGAGATTGTCTATTCATCTTTAATTCCATAATTACAAAGACAACGATCATATCATGCTCGCCAAGTGCCAGACGCTGTCCCATATGCTTTACACACATTAACGGGCTTAATCCTGACCCCACCCTGTGAGATAAACGTGATGACGACCCCATTCTACACATGCAAGAACCGGAGACTGTTCTGCAGGTCACATGGCTACCAAGAGGCAGGGCTCTGGCCCCACATGGATCTTCTCCAGAGTCCAGTTAGCACTCGGCTTGGCCTTGACTGTTACAGCAGCCCCACAGGCAGATATCAGCCTTACCAGGCAGCAGAGCCTGGAACTCAGAGAGCTTCAGTCTCCTGTCCTGGGTCGTCCCGAGGGTAGGCAGCACCAGGAGGCACATGCCCCAGATCCCCAGACCTGGGTAAAACCCAACCTCCCTCGCAGGGGCCAAGAGGTTGGTGTCTGAGGCTGTAGGAACCAACCCTTAGACCACTTGCCACTGAAACCCTGTGCAGAGAGGAGGGTGGCTTCCCCAAGTCCTACGTCTGGTGTGTGCCAAGGTGCAGGATGGCACTCTCTATTGCTGTCTCCTCCAATCCCAGATGCCTCTGGAATGTTCCATGGGATTCCCCCAGGGAGCTGCACTTCCCAAGACTGGGATTTACTCTGTTTGTTCAGTTGGACTTGGGCCATTTGACCATAAGCATCTGATCTCCTAACACAAGCTACTTGATAGGAGGTGTCTAGACACGTGTGGAGAGCCAGGACAGGAGGGGGTGCCAGCCTGGCACGCAGTATTCATTAAAGAAGCTGGGACAAGATGTGGAGAAGGGAGATAGAAGGGGTGCTGTGTTTGTGGGACTTCTGGGCCACCTCCACTTGCATTTAGCACACACACACACACAGTGATCCCTGAGAGCTGCTGCTATTGGTAAAGGTGAGAAACAAACAAAGCTCAGAGTCTGGATGGTGCCAAGGGGGTTGAAGGAACAGATGAAGGAAGAGAAGGAAGAGGAAGGGGACCAGCAGTTAGGGGTTTGTGTGTGTGTGTGTGCATGCACATGTGTGTGCACGTACTCCTGTGTGCATATATCCGTGTGTGCCTGCGTGTGCCCGTGTGTGATCTGGGCTGGGATAGATCATATCAATGTCTCTCCAGGAAAATCTGACCAAAGGGGACCTTGACTAATCAATAGTGGATTTTAAAAATATTAATGTATTCATCGAACAACAATTTATGGAGCACCTTCTGTGTACCAGGCACTGGAGGGGCTAAAGGGACCAGGGTGGAACAACCTGGGCAAAGCTCTTTACCTTCATGGCAGTCTTACTCCAGGGGTGGGCAGAGAATCCCAAAGCATGTGTTCAGATGTGAGAGGTAGCGGCAGAAAGGGCAAGGCCATGCAGGCCTTGAAGATCCAGACAGGTGTGGCGTTGGAGAGGGCCTCTCTGGAGAGGTCACAATTGGGACAGTGACCCAGATGAAGGCGGAGGGAGGAGGGAAACTGGGGACACCCTGAGTTGAAGGCTGGGCTTGGCACTTGCTGGGAGCAGCACCAGTGGAGGAGAGCCTGCAGGGAGGGACCAGGGCCAGTTCATGGGGGCTGTGAGGTTTGCAGCGTGGACTTTGGGTTTTGTTCTGCATGTGGGGCTTTACGCTGGGCAAAGGTTTGATGTGCGCATAAAGTTGAGCCCTCTGGCTGCCATGTGGGGGTGAGGTGCAGGGACAGAGGGGCACATGGTGAGGGGGCTGTGGTACTGGCACCTAGGCATGTGTTGACATTAGAGACACCTGTCCTCTGCCTCAGAGTCCAGGAGAGAGAGACAAGTAGGAAGCCATTAAAAGGAGTACACTGGGGGGACTTGAGTGGGGCTTCCTGGCGGGACTGTCTCAGCATTCAGACAAGGGACCGGAAGGGGCGGGTCCCAGGTGCACAAAAAGTTGACCATGAGGACTGGAGACCTGGGATGGTCCATAGTGGTAAGAGGCAGATGCCCCTTCCCCAGAAGCCAGCTGGCCACCATCTGCTCAGATCAGCCACTCACTCATCCATCAGAACTTGACCACTGCGCACTCTGGGCCTGGCCCCAGGATACTGTTGGAGATGAGGAGATGAAGCCAACATGGTCGCCACTCGTACAGAACTCAGAGAACCATAGGGAAGGCAATAAGCAAAAAAAGGCAAAAACAAAACCTACGGAAATAAAAATATAACTAGAAAATGAGATGTTAAAAGGGGTGGAACTGCGTGATCAGAATGGCAGAGGCAGGGAGGAGCCCTGGAGGGACTGTCGAGATCTGGAGGGTGGTAGAGGTCAGCGTGAGGTGTGGGCTGAGCGGTCCAGGAGAGGAGATGGCATGTATGCAGGGCAGTGTCACGAAACCCTGTCCCACGGAGCCCTACACCTGCACCTGTTCAAGTTGCCCTGGCCCTCGTGGCAGGAAGAGATGGAGTAAGACATGCAAGGACAGCAACACAACCCCAGAACCCCCATTGTACCCCTATCCTTTGTCTCCTGGAGCCTTGAGTAGGTTGTGTTGAGACCAAACCTGAAGCCATCTGGACAGCTCTGACTGTAGAAGACACACCTGGGCCAACCTCCAGTTGCCTGAAGTTTGAGCCCTAGAAATGACCATCTCCCCCAATGATAAATTGAACACTCCCACGTGGAGGGGAGGGGAATCCATGGGGGACCCTCCTAGGGTAGGACGCTGGGCCTGCCCCACAGGAGGAGGCCCCACCTCAGGCCTGGGAAGCCTCCCCCAGCTGTCAGAGGGCATCTCACGTTCTTCCCGACCATAGCCTGTACCCCTGCGGACTGGGGAGTGCCTGTGGAAGGAGAGGGCCACTGAGTGGGTGAGACCCGTGGGTCAGAGAGGGCAAGAGAGGGCAGGGCACTAGCTGGGCCCCAGTCGGGACATCTTTCCTGGAAGACAGACCGGGCAGCGGGAAGCTGTGCTTCCAGTAAGAAGACTCAGTCTGACTTGGCGTACACACCCCTTCACTCAGGAGCAGCGAGTTCTCAGCGCTCCTCGGTGGCTATGAGTGCTGTGGAGAGCTGTTTGCAGCTAAGTGAGCTGTAATGGCTTTCTGCGGTCATTAGGCACAGGCTGCTGGGAGCCCTGAGAGTCCACCCAGGCTGAGCTCCCACACCTTCTCCCAAGACCCAGATCAATGAGCCCAGGATGGGCTGGGTAGATTCTGAGCTCCCTGAGCACAGGCGGCCACTAGGGACCATGCCAGGACTCAAAAGTTACCCTTGCCACCAGGCCACACACCTATGGAGTGCGAGAGCTCCCAGGGGCAGGGACTCCAAAGGGCACTGGACATGTAGGCTCAGCTATATTCCTGGTGTCCTGGGCCCAACCTGGCGGAGGGGACCATTTAATTAGTCTAGTGAGTGTTGGGAAGAAGCTGAGAAAGAGGAGACGGGCTGTTCCCAAGGGCTCCAGTGTCAGGGACAATCTGACTTTGATCTCAGTTCTCTCTCTCTAAACCTCAGTGTTTCCATCTCTAAAATAGAACTAAAGTAACACATTTTGTGGGCTGGTTGTGAGAACATAGTGAGGTAATGTGTGTTAAGTGCCTAGCATTTCTCAAGCGTTCTGTGGAAGGTAACAACTATATCATCATCATCATCACCACCACCACCACCTCTACCATCACGATCACCACCACCATCACCATCACCATCACCACTACCACCACCACCACCACCACCACCATCACCATTACCACTACCACCACCACCACCACCATCACCGCCATCACCACCATCACCATTACCACCACCACCACCACCATCACCACCATCACCACCATCAGCATCACCATCACCACTACCACCACCACCATCACCACCACCACCACCATCACCATCACCATCACCATCATCATCGTTATCAGCACCACTGCAGGAGAGAGATTTGTTGGGTCTCATTTCTTTGTTTGCTTGTTTCTTTTAGTAATCTAGTGAAAATGGCAAAGCTAAGCGACCTGTTCACCCTCCTAGCAGTGGCACCCGCCTCACTCACAATGGAATGCATGTGGAGGCTGTATATTGAGCATCTCCTCTGTAATGGAATTAGAGAAACAGGAGCTCAAAATCTGTGATGTGAGCTTCTGGGCAAAGTGCAGGGGTGGTAGGAGCTTTGTCCTGAGCTGAGACCATGTTTAGGGGGCCAGGATGTGAACAGTGACAGGGAGGGGAGGAAAGGGGAGGGGCAGGCTGCACCCATGAAGATGCCCCATGTCCCCTTTCCCAGTATGGTATTGCTCTCTCCTCAAGACCTCCAGGTAGTCCCGATGGATTCTGTGGAGAGGAATGGGAGCTGTCTGACTATCTTCCTTCTCCAAGCTGAAGCCTGGAAGAATTAGGGCTCTGAGGTCTGATTGTTCATCTTTCACCCAGAATAAGTATCCTGTCTGCTGCTGTGGCCTCCTGTAACTCAGGCCTTGCTGCGGAGAGCCTCATGGGACACTTTTATCACCCCCATATCTTCTTGAGCTGAGAGGAGGGGACAGCTGTGTAACTGGGAAAGAAACAAGGATGGAGAGTTACAGTCTTACAGGTTGAGGCCTCTACAGAGGGTTCTAACCACCTGCCTATCAGTGAATAGGACTGACCTAGTCGCCTCTTGTTGGAATTTCCCACAACACACAGCATAGTGTGTGACAGTGGTTTTCAACCCACATCACACCTCAAAATCACATGAAGTGTCTTAAAAGGAGTCCAATCCCTGGACCCAACCCACACTGGTTCATTCACTATGTCTTCCTGTACGCCCTCGAGGGTGGTGAGGAGAGCTGCTTTACGGCAGTCCGTACTGCCATAGTTTCCTGTTTCCTCAGGTTCCTAGAAATTTTCGACTGTATTCTGGTCACTATGAATGGCACATTGTACACTCTCTGGATTTGATGATGTTAATCTAAACTATTATTGACATTGATTTTAAAAAATTATTTTAAAAGCAAACAATTAACTTATCTAGACTCAAATTCCAAACTCTGTTTCCCTTGGTGAACAATACCAAAAATCTCTGGTTCCTTTTGCTTTGTTGGGCTACTTGGCCTCTGCCCCATGTGGTGCCTAAGATTTGGGTAGAGTTTATATACAGAATTCAGGTCTCCTCCCTCTGCCTCTTCTTTCTGTGGTTCCCACCCTCACTTTCCAACATTTGGGATTGCCCTAAATCTGTCCTCTGGTTCTTCATGTCATTGAGACTGTGGGTTTTCTATCTGGATTTTAGCCTGACCTCAAACCATACCCCTAAATATGGAAATCCACCCAGTACTGTTCCTGTCTTCTCCATCTTGCCTTCCCTCCAGTGGCTGCCTACTTTTGATCATTCTCCACTCTCATCAGGCAGTTGTTTATAGTTGTATTTGTAGGAGAGGATTGAACTGAGAGTTGCCACTCCATCCTTACCAGAAGCCCAAAGCCCTGCTATTTGCTCAAATTCACAGAGGTGGGAGGGCAGGCATCAGGCACCTCTTTGGATCACATCTACACCATGTAGGATGAGGTGTATCAGTTACTGAAGACGCCTGTGTAGCCCAGGGGAGGATACAGCTGTGCCTCATCTTCAGCAGAAACAGACTGAAGTGGACCTTATGCACTAAGCCAGCACTGTCCAGTAGAATTTTCTGTGGTCATCATGGTTTGCATCTGGTAGTATCGCCCAAAAGCTCATATGTTAGGCAATGCAAGAATAGTCAGAGGTGAAATGATTAGAATGGGAAAGCTGCAAACTCATTAGTGTATTAATCCATTTGATAAACTGCTTGGTGATAACTGTAGACAGGTGGGGCATAGTTGGAGGAAGGAGGTCCTGTGGATGTACCCTTGGCCTATATCTTGTCCCTGGCTTCTTGCTCCACCTGTCTCCTACTTGCCAGCTGCCATAAACTAACAACTTCTCTCCACCATGCCATCCTACCATGATGTTCTGCCTCACTTCAGATCCAGAGCAATGGAGTTGGCCAACCATGGACTGAGACCTCTCAAACCATGAACCTGGAATAAACTTTTCCTCTGCTAAGTTGCTCTCATCTAGTATTTTGGTCACAGCAGCAACAAAAAACTGACTAACATAGTGGTTCTATTAACTGCACTGCCCAACTCAGCAGCCACTAGACATGTGGCTTCATATATTGAGCAATGAATTTATAATTTTATTTCATTTCAGTTTAAACTGCAATGACTACATGTGGCAAAGTGGCTGTCCACTTGGGCAGCACAGCTCTAAGCAAACTCAAGAAATCAAAGGCTGGATTTATAGAAATACATAAAGCAAGGCAAATGTTTAAAAAAAAATAAAGTTTTCAAAAAGATTTACTGTAAGAAAAAAGAAAACTCACCCAGGGCATTTGAAATAGCATTTTATTGCCCCTGAAAAATATATGTGTGCCAAGAATGAACCCTTTCAGAGCCCTGCTATGTCACAGTCACTTGTGGGATTTCAAACTGAGAGCTAAATTAGAGCACAATTACAAAGGACACAAAATAAATTTTTTAAAGTTGTGAATTACCCCAAGATATTCGAGATGTAATGTGCTTTATAAAAACTAGATTTACCTGTTCCTTCTGGGGAGCACATTCCTGCCTGGAACTGAAGTCGCCTGTCACTGGCATCACCTGGGTCCTGCCTTGCGAGGGGTCTCCTGGGCGGTGGACGCCTGCCTGAGTCTCTGCGCCAGTGGTGGGCTGAGGGCTAGGGCAGGGCATGTGGCAGCAGGTGACATGTGAGCAGAGCTGTCTTCCTTCCTCCCTCCAACCTCCTTCCTCCTCCTGGAGTGGTTTAGAGGTCTGACTCAGCAGCCTGGCTGGTGCTCAGCACAGCTCTGCAGCCGTGGGTGCCTCAGTCTCCACATCTGTACAATGGGGAGAAGAGGTATCCCCGCCTCAAGGGGCTCCCTGTGATGCAGTGAGGTACAGTGAGGTCACAAAGCTAGGGGACTTGGACAGAGCGTTCACAGCTGCCGAGGCCCGTTCTGTGCAGCTTCTCCTGGAAACTGTTCTCAGCTTCTCTCTCCACTGCCTTTCTGCCAGCCACCAATACCAAGGCTCAGCCTCATCTCCCTTGTCCCTGGCCCTTGTCTGGAGCCCTGGACAGTCACTTAGAACTGCCTGCCCAGCCTCCTCTCCTGTGGAGCCTTTGCCTCCTTTGAGGAGCCTCTGCCTGATTCCCTGGGGTTCCATCAGACTCTTCTTGCATATTCTCAGCTGGGGCCTCTTGGTGGGGGTTGGGGTTGACTTAATTGAATCTAAAAAAAAGGGGCACAGGACAAGACCACTCATCATATTTAAGGGGTGACCCCAAGTCAGTAATCAAGACAAATAATATTTTAACACAATATTTTTAAAAATCCAAATTGATGCACAGTCTGCAACGAACAAAATATTTAAACGTTCCATGAAGATGGGATCCATCTTCTACTTTCCTGGGTGCCCTCACTCTGCTCCCCAAGTCCCCACCTAGTTGGAGCACGTCTTCAACATTTCGAGGTTTTGTTCATCATGCAATCTTTCACGTTAATCTGGACTTTGGGGAGTATTACTTTCAGATGTCATTTACCTTGATCCCTGAGATTTGAAGGCACTCCTCCTTTAAGTTTCGTGCCTGGTGCTTTATTTGCCTCCCCCCTCCCTCCCCCCTGAACAGTACATCCTCAAGAGTAGAGACTAGTTCCAAGGGGAGCAGCTCCGGGTCTCCACGGTGACATCCCTAGGGGGCCCTCTAGCTTCACTTGTGCCTACTCCAACCTGGTGGTCTTTGGAAGCCATGGGAGAGCCCAACCCTGACTCACATACGGGAAGAAGGTGGCCCTTGACAGTGTGGTCCCAAGCGCCCGCAAACAACCCATGTGGTGCATCTCTAAGGCCATGACGACAACCACACAGGGCCGCCTGAAGAAGAAAGCCAAGCTCTCCTTTTCCATGGCAGCCCGAAGAACCCGATCTTGGCTGCTTCTCCGCAGCCACGTCACCCTTCGGAGAGTTGTACTGACATCATCTCCCCCTGCCCAGCCCCCTTCCTGCCCTTCTCCCCGGCCTCCCGCTTCCCCTTTGGCCTCATCTCATCAGTCAGTGCTGAGGCCAGATTGAGGACTGCCCACAGGGCAGGGCGGGTGGGGTGAGCAGAAGGGGCCAGCAGGAGCAGGCCCAGCCCTGCCAGCCTGTCACTGTCTCCCTGCCATGCCCACCGCAGCTCTCTTTCCAGACCCAAAATAGCTCCCAGCCCTCCCCCACCCCGTCTTGGTCTCAGCTGGCAGTGCCGCATGGTGGGGTCCGGGTGGAGCAGTGACCAGGCCTTCAAAGGCGTGGGCAGAGTGACCAGGAATGAGGCGAGGCCTCTCCTCTTTCCTGTACCTGTGGGCAGGGGGGCAGAGGAGAGAAGGCACCAACGTTCCACTAGCTAGGTTGGGACAAGCAGGGTCACGTCCCCACAATCCTCATGCTAATTGGGGGGGGACAGTTCCTGGCTCCCACAAGCTCCTGCTGGCCACCAATGGGGGTGGCCTATGTGCTCCTGAATCAGAGCTGGGGAGGGGTCAGGGAGCCAGAGAGGCAGTGTGTGCACACCCCTGATCGCGCTGGCCTTCCTGTTAGCCCTGCAAGTGAGGCCATAGCCCCCCAAGGGCCCCCCACCTGTGGATGCACCAAATCTTTGCATTTTGAAGTTCTGCCTTTTTGAGTCAGTCAATAACCAGTGTCTGACAGCTGTGGAAACTTCCAGCTCCTAGCACTGGAGGGTCAGTGCCTGGCACAGCTGTGAGGCAGGGGTGTCCAGCCCCACCCCAGCCCCATAGCCCAGGTGTCATTCCAGGCCAACAGTGTCCACTAGCCATGACTGCCTCCTACAGAGGAGGAGCCTGAGGCGCTAAGCCCCTACACCACACTCCCACAGCTGAGTCTGAACCTGGCCAGCTCTGCATGGGTCCAGAGCCCCTGCACTGTCCTCCAGATGACACTGCTGGTCAAGGCAGGGCCAGGGCAAGACTCAGGGCACAGCTGCACCTCCATGGCACAACAGCCTAGAGGACCCTCGGCCCCCTGTGACGGTCCACCCTGGTGACCACCGCTGAGCCCAGCAGGCCAGAAAATGACAGGCAGATGCTGGCTGGGGCACCCAGCCACAGGGAAGCTAGGCCTGTGCTCCGGCTCCGGGTGGTCTGGCCCCTGCCTCCCGTCTGATCTTGGCAGGGATTCCAAGGTGCATGACCCCGGAGCACAGGCGTCCGGGCACTTGTATCTGCAGGACAGGCAGATGGGGAGGGAAGGAAAGGGGAGGGGCTGGCCTTACCCGCCCCATCCTGCTCCAGCTGCCCACCTGGCCATGGTGGGACAGACAGGGGAGGCAGTGGAGGGCGGGAGCCCCCAGCACCCTGCAAGCTGCACAGGGTGTGGCTACCCCCCTCCCCGCTCCCTGTTGGCAGAGTTCTCAGTTCAGGAGCCACAAAAAGAATTAGAAACCCCATCCTAACATAATGGCCTATCCTGTGCCATTGAACATGTGCCATGTCCTACCCTAGTGCTCTGGCGCTGCGTTCTGCCTTGACTTCCCCACCCGTGGCAGCCCCACCCCTCCGTGACCCGTGTTACCAGGGTCCCTCCTTCCCAGTGAGCAAACCCACGCTCAGGAGGTCAGCCAGCCTCCCCAGAGCCAGGCAGGAAGGATGTGAGCTCCAGCCAGCCACTGCCCCCTTCTTAGGGTCCCCTACCTTGTGGATGGGCCAGGCTGTGACCCGTGGCTCTGGTGCAGCAGGGGTCCCAGGAGGCAGCACAAGGACAGCAGCCTTTCCTTCACACTCTGTCCCCAGGAAGGGGAGGGGCAGAGGTGGAAGGCACTTCCTGTCCTCACCGTCTCACCCGTGCTTGTTTCTTGACTGACTTTTCTTTCTTTGAAGTGACACCCAGGCGATGCCAGGCAGCAGGAGAAACAGGCACACTCTCTGCAGCCTGGCATGCCGTGAGTGGGATTCCTCTTGCCCCATGGTGGGCCCTTTGCTCCAGGAGTCAAGCAAGGAAGCCCCATCCAGGAGAGGGACAGACCCCACCTGCAACGTTCCCTCGGGGACCTTGGTGGAGAAGATATGAGGCTCGTGCCTGGGCCCCCAAGTCTTGGGCTTGGCCACTGACCCAACTGTGGTGTAGGGGAGGCACTGGGCCTCAGATTCCTCATCTGTCCGATGAGCTACTGATGCCCACACTGGGAACTTCACAGGCTGGATGAGAAAAAGATATACAGTTAATGTAAAAGTGGTCAAGGTGCCGCACAAACCAAGAGCTGGACTCCATCATTGCTTTCCTTCCTCCCTTCCTCCCTCCCTTCCTTCCAAGTTAGTTTCAGAATAAGGCATCCGAGTCCCTTTCCATCTCTGCCTGGACAGGGTCATTGTCATTAATGTAGAAATTCTGGAAAGTTCCAGAGGAAATCTGCCAGAGCCATGTGCAGAGCTCACCACAGCTACATCTTCCCAAGTTCCCTGGCTCCTTCCACATTCGCACAGTGGAGCTGGAGGCTGGAAGTCTTTGCTCCAGCCTGACAATCCCCTGGCACAACTGGGCACATTCCCTTTGTAGCTCACCACATCCCTCCTGCTCCCTCCTGCACTTGGAGATGGAGCTGCAGAGCGCCACTGAGCTCTCAGCCTGGCAGCAGGATGCAGGACCAAGCAGCAGGGAGAGGGGGCTCCTGGAAAGAAGGAGATGGGCTCGGCTGTCCCGGAGCCCTGGCTGAGACATGAGAGCAAGAGGAAACCAGGGGACCACGCTGACTTTCTACTGCCGGGTCCCTGGTTGCCCATGTCCGCTCTTTGCAGTGAGGCCACAGGCCACAGGAAGTTGGAACCCCCAGGGTTAAGAGGCTCTGCTCAATGACAGGGAATTCCTCATGGCAGCATTGAAGCTGCTGCTCAGCCAGTACTCCCCAAGCCCTGTGGGAAGAGCAATTTCAGCCTGGAAGACAGCAGGTTAGTAGGGGAAGAGGAAGAGAAAGTGAGAGAAACAGAGAAAGAGATGAGGAAGAAGAGGAAGAGAGACTGGAAGAATGGAAGGGAAAGAGGGAGGGAGGGAGGGAAAGGAAGAGGGAAAGGAGATGGAGGAAGAGGAGGGAGAAAAGAAGGGAAAAGAAAGAGGAAGGAGGAGGAGGAGGAAGAGAAACGGAAATAATGTAAGGCCTTTGAGGAGGCCTGGGCAAGGTGGCCTGGGCAGTGGGGTCGGCTGGCATTCGTGGTGAAGCAGGTGTATTGTCATTCCATGAACTTCAGCCACTTAAAACTGACCTCTTATGAGGAGTGTAGCATCCTGACTCCTAATTCATAGATGAGGAGGCTGAAGCCCAGAGAGATTTAGTGACTTGCTCAACTGCACACATGCTGGAATATTCTGGAGTGTGTACCTCAGAGTCTGCACTTTCCAACTGCTGTGTAGCCCTTTCCCAGCTGAGGAGAATGGAACACGCTGAGGGTAGAGTCCGAGCTCCCTAGTGACCTTGATCCAGCTCTGCACTGTGACACCAGATGGCTCATGTGTCTCAACTCACAAGCCCTAGGAAGGAGTGTCCATTATAATCACTGCCCCCTCGGATGAGGGAGTCACACCTGGCTCTTCAAACAAAGCTGAAGGACCCCGAGAGCTGCCCTGCTTCTTTCCCATCTGGGTAGGGTAAGCTGTGTCCAATGCAAGAAGGTCACCCTTCTTTATTTAAAAAACAGCATATACGTAAGGCCTCTGGTCCATGGCCAGCTAAGGCACCGGCTATTGCTCTTTGGATGTTTTTCTGGAAGGAACATGCCACTCCTCATCTTGGTGATCTGCATCAGTGGCTGCACCTCTATCCTTTGTGTCTGATTTCACTGGAGGGAGAGAAAAGGGTCCCTGCATGTGTCATTTCTGGGTGATGACTTCCAATGAGTGGTATTCCCCACTCCCAGCCGCGGGAAGCTCTGTGTGTCCACATCCTCCCTCCCTGCAGGGAGGTCCGCTGCATCCAGCCAGCAAAGAGAAGTACCCTCCCCATCTCTCTTGTCACTTCGTCTCGTTCCCAGGACCCCTTCCCTGAGGTGCAAGGTTCCAAGCCTCCCCAGGTGTTGGGAGTCTGCAGCATTTCAATTCCATGTTTGCTTTTTATGAAAGGGAAGTGATCCTGTCTACAGAATACTAAGTGGCTCGCGCGGCTTTGGGCGGCAGAGCTGCTAATCCACCGACATCTGCTCTGCATGTGATCTTGGCGCCCAGCAGCCCTGCCATCGTCTCCCCCACCTAGGCTCTTCCTCAGCCTCCCCAGTCGAACTCAGGACTTCAAGACAAAGAGGGATTCTGGTTAGCATAGCCATGCTTGACTGATGGCAGAGGCTGGGATCTTCCAAGGCCCCTCTAGAGCCCAGGGCAGAGGCCTGGCCAAGACCAGAGACCTTGGGCAAGGCCCTTCCCCTCGTGGGTCTCAATGTCCCTATTACACTGAGGAGGGGACAAGCCACCTGGCGTCCACTCCCCACATGCATCTCCTTGGGGATGGTCCACCAGCCTCCTGTTCACATGGCCTCCCTTCCTGGGCTCAGAGCACCTAGAGGGGCCCCTGAAGAAGGAAGAGACACCCACGGAGGCAGTAGAAAGCTCATAATTTCGATCTTATAATGAAACCCACACTTGATTCACTTAGTAACATTACAGAACAACCCACGTCTAAGGGCAGATCAATACTGGGTGCATTGGGCAGCCAGAGCTCCCCAGAGCCCAAAGGGAGGAGTAGGTCCAGTCGGAGGGGCCTTCCTGGAGAAGGTGGGCTCAGAGCCAGGACTGGATGGACAGAACCCACACTGGCAGGGAAGGAGACAGTCCAGGAGAGGGAGGGGACGCGTATGAAAGGGTATTTGTTTGCTAGGGAATCCATATCAGACTGAGCGGCTTAAACAGTGCCAATTCACTTTCTCGCTGTTCTGGAGCCTGGAAGTCCCAAATCAAGGTGTGGGCAGGGGAGGGGGTATCTTGTGAGGCCTCTCTCCTTCCTGCCTCTATGTAGTGACAATTAGCTGCTCCTCATGCACAGCACTGGCTTCCAAAGGTTAGCATGACTTGGCTGCTGTCCCCAGGAGACCAAGGTCACTGGAGAGCCCCCTGGAAGGAGCAGAAGACCCTGAGAGGGAACAGAGGTCAGGGGCTGATGCCAGCCCCAGACTTAGGTACAGCTGGTCCCAGCCCCATAGGGAGGTCATAAGACCTTGTGGCCTTAGCTCCCCTATGTTCCTCCTCCCTCCTTCCTTCCATTCCCTCCTCCATTGCACCCCAATAAGAAGGAACAGGGACTCCAAGAGGACATGTTGGGCTCACTAAATGTGTCCCCTTGAAGAGGCTTCTCCAGGCCACCCTAGGGAGGGTGGGCCCCAGCACCCCTTGTCCCATCCCCTCTACCCAGTACTGGGAGTTTCCAGAAGGGCTCATAAAACACTGAGGCTCAGGCTGGGGCTGAACGTGCCCACTTTCTGCACCTGCTGGAGAAGGTGATTTGTGTCCCCGTCACTATGCAGAGGGCACAAGCAGTGTAGATGGCATGGTGACCCTGGGCTTCAGACCTCTGTTCTTTTCTGTCCATCCCATGTCACTCTAGCTTTTCAGAGAGCAGCTGCCAGGAGTGGGTGCCATCAGGTGGAGGGCATAGGCACGGAGCGAACTCCCTGTTGGGAGGCCATTGGCCCCAGGACCTCGGGCAGGGCCTATCTGATCTCTTGAGGCCTCTATTTGCTAATCTTCACCACAAGCATAATATCACTTTCCAGGGTCAGCCGGGAGACCCTCGTATTAAACAAGTCATGTGTGTAGGTAAAGCCCTGACACCAGGAATGGTCAGTTAACACCAGTGTCCCTACTGGCAGGGCCTCAGGTTCCTGGCACTCACCACTTGTGGCCACCCAGCCCCTCCTCCCTCTCTTGGTCTAACACGCCCTGTGGGTGCTTCTGTGCCCCACACCCCTCCGTGCCCAGAGTAGAGACCAAGGGCTCCCTCTAGCCCTTCACTTTAGGCCCTCACGTCACCTTCCACCTCCATCTACATCCTTCCATCCCAAGAGGCAGCCTGGTGCTGTGACCACCTGCCCTGGCCCAAAAGGCAGAGACCAGAGTGCCACCACGAACACACTCAGGCTGTCCTTGAGAGCTACTCTCCCCACGGTCCCTATCTCCAAGTGCCAGCCGGAGGCTCAGGGAGAGGGCTCTCGAGAGCCTGCCAAGGAGAGCGCTTGGAGTGCAGAGTAAACGGAGCCTGAGTAGGGACAGCAGATGAGCGGGTTCAGGAGGAAGTCGCCAAGGGAACCCTCTCTGAGAAGCAGCCCACCCCAAGGCAGTCGGCGAGCCAAGTTCAAATCCTGTTCCCCATGTCCTACCAGTGCGGTCTGAGACAGAGGACTCGAGCTGCATGCCTGTTTCTCATGTCTAAAGGGGGTGGGACCCCAGTGCCTATTTAGTTGGGTGCTGGGACATGAACCCAGATGGCACATGATGGTCACCCAATACCTGTCAGACATTAGAATGATCTGACCAGATGTTGGGAGGCAAAAGATGGAGGCCCAGGGCCCCTCAGTGGGACCTGCTGTCCATTCTCCTGAAAAAGGCCATCCGCTCTGCATAGGGCCTCTGCCCACCTTTCTCCACTCTTCCAAGTGGCCCCAGACTTTGGTTGCATCACAGCTTAGCAGGGCGACTATTTTGAAGGATCTGAGCTCCTGCCTCCTCCAAGTGCAGACCGCACTGCTTTGCAGGGGGTCCTTCCCTGACGATCAGGAGCTTGTCAGAGTGAATGGAGGCTGGGCCAGGAGAGGCTAGCCATCTGGGAGGGAACCTGGGCAGGGCAGAGGGCGGATACTCTTTGCGCACTCCCAGGTTTGGTCCTTCGCCACTGGGCGTGTAGATGACCACCCCCTGGATCCTCTGCCCCTCCTATTCAACTCATGACAGATGTCATGAGTCCTTGCCAAGCTGCCTTAACATGAGGGAATTCTATCTCAAATATGTTGCTCAAATGAATAATAAAAACAAAGGAAAATTACCCTCTTTATTGAAACTCATTTTATGAATAAAACAATTATTCTGGTAATTGAAAAAATGTGTCGTTAAATTAAATGCAGTGGTTCCTATTAAAATTTTAGTGCGTTTTTGCTGCTGCCGGCTAGAGGCTAGTAATTATAGTCAAGAGTTTCGCTTTCTCTTTATTGTTTTTTAATCTCTCTGTGCTGCGGCTCTCCAACGATATTTTATGTCAGAGAGATTTAGAGCTGCGCCCCAGACTAGGGGGAGAAGCTGGCCGAGAGGTGGGGGCGGCAGGGAACTGCAGCGGCATCTGCCTCCGACTCCAGGTTGCCTGTCACTCCGGCTGTCCAACAGCCTTGGTTGGTCTCTTCGCCCATCTGTCAGCCTGGCGGCAACCAATCACAGCTCTCTAAATTCAGCGCCCTCCCCTTCCCTTCCCCCTGATTATCCTCTACTTGAAAGGGGCTCGGAATTGGGGGGAAGCTTGGAATTGGGGCTGGAAGGTGCCTGGGTGTCACGCCCTCCCAGCGCCGCGTTTGGAAAGCTGCAGTGCGAGGTGGGTGGGGCAGACCTTCTGAGGCTCTTCCTGCCCTTGGTGTCACAGCTCTTAGTATGTAAGCACGGTGAGGACAGGGACCATGCCTGTCCTGCGAGCCATGCATCCATAGCATCCATGGGAGCGGGGGAGAAAGGAAGGGCTGTTACAGCCTGCCTGGTTCGGGATGGGTTTGGCAGAAGATAACAGGGCAGGAGGATGGACTAGAAGAGCTCCAGGTTTCCTTTCCAGCCTCCCACCCCGCGACACACCCACCAGAGACACTAGAAGAAAACCTGCAGCCTCAGCCCTCCCTCTCCTTTCCTGGCAGGCGCTGCGAGGCTCCTGGGCCGACTTGGACGGTCAGTGGCTGCCCTTGATGTGTTATATGTCTCTGGCTGCCTTTCTGTGCCTTGTCTGGGAGATGAAGCTCCTGGTGGGCAAGGTCTCTGGCCGCAACGTGCCACTGGGAGCTTGATGGACTGGCTGGGGTGGGAACTTGCGAGCATTTATCTCCGCGGCACCAGGAGCTGGTGAGGAGCCAGGTACCCTTGTCCAGCAGAGTCAGATGAACCCTGGGCAGGAAGGAAAGCTGGGTGAGCCCCAAGTCCCCTGCCTGTGTGCCGGGCCCTTGCTCTCAATCCCTTTCCTCATCCTTGTTCTGTTCTGGCCTGAGTTGCAGGGGGCTCCGGGGTCAGCAGCCTTCAGCCTGGGTTTGCTAAAGGGAGGGGAGAGGGAGAGGCATTTTCCCTCTTCCTATTTCCCCTGTCACTCCTGGAAGTGGCTGTTTGGTTCATGACACTAGCTGGTGATACACAGGTGACTCTCTGGGCTCTCAACCCCACTTCCTCCCTGGACCCATCCAACCCAAGAGTGGTAGAGGCATCCTGAGTTGCTAATCTCTGGGTGACCTAACTGTCCCTCATTGGGCTTCTCGGCCCTCCCATCACCTGTAACCAGTTCTCTGTAGCAAACTCCTGTATGAAGACAAGTGGTGTGTTTTCCTCACTGGGCTCTGACCAGATGTCCACCCTGCTAACATCCTAGGGAGAGAGAGAGAGCTAGCTAAGGGCTGCAGGAGCCAGGGTGGGTCAGAGAGGTTATAAGTTCCATGGCCTCCCTGGCTCCCTCCCAGCCTCCTCCCAGCCACCCCACTCCCACCCAGGGGCGGTTGCTGTGTGCAGCTGGTCTCTGCACTGTGCTCCCCAAACAAGTGGCTGCTCATGTCCAGCCCATTCTAATTACCATTAGATGCTGATCCATCCACACTGGGACAACTCCTCGTTTTGCAGTAATTGAGCTATTTTCCCAGAAGGGCAAAGGGTTAGCAGGTTAAGGGTCCCTTCCTTGGGATGCAGCATCCAGCAGAATATATTTCAGATCCATTAACCCTAGAGCAGAGTGGCCAGGAGGCTACAGGAGCTGGGAGACAGCAGCTCCTGCCCTGTTAGCCGGCCACCTCTCTGCCCCTTGGGCCCTGCCACATCCAGTCCAGAGTTCCACCAAGCACATTGCTTGGTCAGCCTGACTCACCCTGATCTGGAGATGGCCAGGGGCATGAGACCTGGAAAGATCAGACAGCCAAAGAGGAGGCGAGCTATAAAGAGCAGGACTTGGTGGTACAGCCAGATGCCCTGGGAGCCCCAGATGCCCAAGGTTCTGCACCGGAACTTGGTGCAGAACCGTGGGAGGGTGAACAGTGAGGTCTTGAACTTATCTGCCTCTCTCTGTCCCCACTGGCATTGCTCACTGTCTCATTCTGGATTTTGGTTCCTTGATCATAGCTAGTCCCCACCTGGTCTCCCTCTCCAGTCTCCAAATTCCAGCCAGTGATCCAGCCAATGATACAGAAGTCTCACCTGTCACCCTCTGGTGCTTCCCTGTCACCTTGCTTCCTTGTGTCCTTTCTTCTGGCTACTCTCCCTGAATCTCTGCTTAACACCCCCCACACACACACACACACCCTGGCACATGGAGTTCCCTTTGCCCTCTCCCTAGAGCATGCCCCCACCTCTGCATGGTGATGCCTGTCTGTCTTTCCTCTAGGAAGGCCTCCTGGACCCTTCTGGGAAGGACCAGCCCCCACCCCTGCCCCTTGGCACTGCCTGGTGCCTGTTTTAGTTTGTCTGCTTTTCCTGGTCTGGGAGGCTAGGGTGGGTCTTGGAGGGCCCTGCACATGCTGGACACTAGAGAATGACTTCAGGTGAATGAGTGAGGCACCACATTACCTAACTCAAAATTAATCAAATACAAACCGAAGGGCAAAGAGAACCTGCACAGTCGCGAGCAACGAGACTTCTGTGTCAAGTGTTCTCCCACTCAGAGGCGCCCGGGTGGCTGGCCAGTTGCTCTGCTGCAGTCCAGGAAGGCTGGCTGGAGGGGGAGCCACCTCCTGTCTTCCACCACTCCTCACTCCTGCCTCCTCTGTCACACTGGGAGCTTCCTCCTGAACGAAGGCTGCCTTTTGCTGGGTTTTTCCTGAGAATGGCAGAGAATCATTCCTTTATCAGCCAGCAACAGGGCCAGGGCAGGGCTGCTGGCACCTGGTGCCTTGGTGAATGATGGGAGACCGATGGCATCACGGTGACAGGCGTCCTTGATGCATCTCTGTAGGAGGCTGCCGGGGTCATCATTGAAACCCAGAGTGGAGCTGAGGCGACAGCTGACAGCCACAGCTGCTGGGGATGCTGACAATTCTAGGGGTGTCTGAGCCAGTAGCTGGGGCCAGAGAAGAAGTGTGCAGGTCAAAGGTGGCCATCGCTTTTGAGAGGGAAGACGGCCTGATTCCCTCCTGCTGCAGAACCAGTGTCCACCCAACTTCTGGGCAGTGTCCAAGGTCTTGTTCTCTCCAGGGAGAAGATGGGCTATTCAGGACCTCCTGGGAAAGGCCACACTGTCCTCTGAGCATCAGGAGCTAGGCCATTGGGAACCCCCGCAAGTGTGGTCTGCAGAGGGACAGTGGGGGCGCCAGTCAGCAGAGAGCCCAGCACTCCTAGCTTCTGTGGCAGTTGGACCCTGGCCTCAGTTTCAACATCCCAAAATGGTATTGGGATTAAATGTCACCTTATCCCCAGGAAGCTGCCGGGAGAACTTAGAAGTGGGGAAGTGGGTTCAGTATTTCACTGACAGGAAGATGTCCTGGATTTCTAGAGGCCCAGGTGCCACTGCAGGCCAGGGGCTTCCTCCCAGCAGGAGCATCCCTGGAATTCTCCAAGCTCGGGGCAGCCAGAAGGGCAAACATCCAGGACTGAATGCATTAGGCAAGCGACTTGACCCCTCCCAGCTTCTGTGGGGTGATAATGCTCCTGCTGATGTGATGTGAGATCAGACAGAAAAAGCATCCAGTACTGCCCCTGGTGTCCCTGCCTCCTGACTGATGGAAGAGTCCAGTGACAGCCTTGCAGGAGGTCATCATGGCACCTGCCCTGACTGGGGCATCTGGCCGCCTTTGCCTGAGGTGGAGAGGGTGAAGGGTTGTTGGGCTCCTACTGCCTCCCACCTCCCTCTGGGTGCCCTTCGCACTGCAGACCTGCCGGCTCTGAGTGGCTGTCTCAGCAGCAGCACAGAAAACCTTGTCCTCTTTGATGCACAGTGGCTGGAGCCCCAAAGCCTACAAGCTGTCCAGGCCCCAGGTGAATGGACAGTGTAGGTGCTGATGGCGTCACTCAGTAGTTGCGGCACAAGAGAAGACTGGGCTGAAGCCAGACCAGGTGCCCTAGGGCCAGCCTGGCTCCAGAGCCAAGTCCTGCTCTGTCCCAGCAAGGCCACACAGAGACGTGGCTAAGAGTGCAGCCTGGTACCTGGGGAGTGTGTGTTGGGGGCCCAGCCCTGCCATCGCTAAGCCGCGCCAGCAGAGCATCCCCAAGCTCCTCCAGCTGGCCTGTTCCCAGGCCCCTGACACCTCCAGTGCTTGGGCATTTGAAAACATCCACAGATTATGAAAAGTAAAGTCATCAGCTCGTGACAGATCCTACATCAACTCGAAAGGGCCCTATGGGTCTCTGGACCCTTCCACAGACCATGAGACCCCCATGACCCAGAGACAGAAAGTAAGGCTGCAGCCCCAGGCAGGCCTAGGGATGGCCTTCTGCAAATGTCAGATGGAAAGGTTAAGATGTGGTCCATGCAGTAAACTGGATGGGGTGGCCCCTTCCCTGACCGAAGATATTCCACCATTCTGTTCTCTCTGCACTACCTGCCTCAGGGGGCACCTGGCCTGTGGCTCCCATGTCTGTAAGCATGGCCCATGCCATGAAGAAGCAGCTGGCCCAGGTGTCACATCAGAGTAAAAGCGTCCATTAAACCACCATTGGCTGCCAGTCTCAGGAGCAACATTTGCACACATGCCAGCCTAATGAATTAATTGATCAATTGATTCTTTCCTCAGTGGCCCGTGTGAGAGGGGGTCAGGTCTGATGCCGCCTCAGCCTGCCCGGACACAGTCTGGGGAGGGGAGAGACCAGGGCAGCTGGGCCCACTCATCTTCCTGCCATCCCCTCTCTCACCCCCTTTGCCTGAAAAGCCCTTTTGGGTGCTTTTCCAGACCTCCCTCTCCCAGCACCCATCTCTGGAGGAGGGTCTGAGTCTATGGCTTGGTTTGGTCCCAGCCCCAGGCCATACCCGGCAGCCCAACCTCTTCCTGAACAAAGCCGTTCCCAGCTTGCCAGCCCCACCCAGTCCTGAGAGACCAAGAAAGAGACCCCTTCTCCACCCAAGGCTGTTCTCCAGGCCCCTTCCTGCTCACCGGGACCGCTTCTTGGCCTTTCTGAGGTGCTTGTGAGAAGCCCCAGCTCTGTGGAGGGACAGGGGCAGTCTGAGGGTTGCAAGGGCCCAGCACAAGCTGAAGAGCCCCTCTCCATCCAGAAAGAGGAAGGGTCTTGTCCCAGGGTACACTGCAAGATCAGTAGGGGAATGAGCCAGAACTGTCCCCACTGACAGGCAGGGTGTCCCTGGGGCAGCCTTGTGCCTCAGCGGGACACCTCCTGAGAGCAGCTGCTGGTCACAGTGCAGCCCAGTGGGGCCTTCCATTAATTGGCATTAATCAGGTTGGGGGAGCAGCTGGAAATGGCAGCTCTGTCTCCTAACCACTTCCCCTTGTGACATTCCTAATCAACCCTCTGGGTCCTGTGGCAGTGTGGGATGGGGGTGGGGGCTCCTCGATTTCTGGTGCCTCCACCAGCTTTCAGCCAGGCACTCAGCTTCTCTCCCTCACCCCCAGCCTGCCTTCTGGCACCCCTTCCTGACCCCTATTCCTCATCCCCCACTGCCACTGTCTGTCAAGTGGCTCTCGTGTGCATACATTAATTAATTAAGGAGGAAGGTCTCTGGGATGTGACACAATGAGCACTCCGCAGGATCCCCTCCTGCAGCCTGGACCCGACCTACTTAAACTGGGGAGTGGGGTGGACGAGGGGTGGGGTGAGCCCAGTGGGTGAGCTCCATGATGACTCCGCAGGGCCATCTCGGGCAGGGGACCTGCAACAAATACAGAGGCCCAAGCAGGAAGGAACCTTGGCTACAGGGTCACTTGGGGGACATTTCTCTGCAGAGGACAGGTGGGGCCAGTAGAGAGGCTCCCTGGTCAGAGACATGTGCAGTCCGGGTGATTGACAGAGCCTGGCATGGGGGCTCTAGACCCCTCAGACCCCACTGTTCTCCTGCTCTCATTGGAATTCCCACGGGAGCCATTTCCCTCCTGCAAGTCTGTTTTCTACCTGTGAAACGAAGGGGACATAAATCTGGCATCTCAGCCAGGTGTCCATCAACTGTCCGGCTCCTGCCTGCCCACCCTTCATATTTTTTCTTCACTCCTCCCTCCCTCCCTCCTTTTCTTCCTTCCATCCGTCCACCTTCTATGTGCCCCATCCCATTGAGCACCCTGAGAGGGGCACAGTGGTCACAGGGCAGGTGAGCCTCTGCCCTGGTGGATGCAGGGCTGGTGGGAAACAGGCACGGGGATGGCAGCCAGGACACTGAGGAGGTCCATGAGGACACACATGGGAGGCCCGCCCACCCTCTGGGAGACCCCCGCGGGCTTCCTGGGGAAGTCAGGGAACTGCAACCGTGGGCAAGGGCTCCGGCGAGCTTCCTGGTGTGTCTCGAACTCTGGCAGAGATGGGCGGCCACCGCAAACCAGGCAGCGGCGCGGGTGAGCCTCTGCAGCTCCTGCCTCCAGGCGCCCCAAGGAGACCAGCTCCGTGCCCCACGCCGTACTCACTGCCGGACACACTGACTTCCTGCTCACCTTCACGATCACACAGTGACCTCCCCTGAGCTCCCCTAGGTCTCCCAGACATCCTCCCGAACCGGTGCCTCTCCCGGTGGCAGGTATGGGCATTGCGTGGATGACCCCACCAGGAGGGGCCGTCACTGCCTGGCTGCCGCACCCCTCACCCTGGGGCTCCAGGAGGACAGGCCTGGCCCTTGCAACCCTCCCAATTGGAAGCTGGCCAGGCTGGACTTTAGAAGGAAGGAGGCTGGCCTTACCCTGTGCCCTGCCTCTCTGCCCAGTGCACGGGGCAGTGCCCATGGGCCGACCAGACCAATGGCTCTCCTGGGCTTCCACTCAAGGCTGCCTGTGTCCAGGTGCACTTCCCTGGGCCCTTGACATCTGCAATAACAACTCCAGTATCTATCGACGGGAGGGCAGGGGGCCTGGGATCTCCCTCTAAAGAGCGACTCTCCTTGCAGTTGGGGGTGGGGACAATGACTGGCCAAGTGTTGTTTAAATAGGCTCTGGTTCCAAATGTGGAGGGTTGGGTGGGTGGGGACTAGGCCATGTGTAGAATCCGCCATTAAAGAGTAGAGTCCTTTCCCAGTGGAGGTGGGTGGCTGCTGCCCCCATGCTGTGTGCCTCCTTTGGGGACATCGGAAGAATCCACACACACACCACCCAGAGAGGGAATAGGGGAGGGGGCTCCTGCCAGGCACCATCACTGCCTCAAGCCCCAGGGAGAGGACTCTGTTTCTACTTCATCCCTCTCCTCCCTCCTCAGCCCCAAGTCCTGGCCAAGAGGACAGAGAGGTGCCCCCTTCCCCATGTCCTCAGTAAATCCAAGGCTGCAGGTCATGTATCCCTATCCAGACAACCACAGAGGCCTGGGGAAGAAAACTGGGCTGGGTTAGCAGCCTGCTGCAGCAGGGCAGGCCCAGGACCTGTGACCCTGCCCATGTGGGACTCAGACTCCCTCCAGTCTCACCCTGAATCCCAGGGCCCTGCACCTGGAGCATGGAGGGCATCCATGAAACTTAACAAGTTTCACGACCTCTGAGCATCTGGGGGACTGCAGTCAGCCCGTGGCATCTCCCGGGGTCATTGGGGGTTTCCCATGAAGCTCCAGGGCCCTCACCTGCACTGCCCTCTCAGGACTTCCATATCTAAATTTATATTTTATTTTATTTTCTTTAAAAGGGCCACCATATGATATAAGCATTAGGCCCTCACAAGTCCAGAAATGGAGGTCAAGCATTCATAACCCCAGCCCATGCTCACAGAACCCAGAAGCCCAAGCCCCATGCCCACTGGTCTCTCCATGTCACCCCTTGCCTGGGAGCTGGCTCTTTGCCTCTGCCTCATAACTGTGCCCTGCCCCCATGAGTCCTCAGTGTGAGGATGGATACCCAGCCTGCCCAGCAGGCACTGGCAGAGGCCTCCCTGCCCCTGATCCCCCTGGGAGACCCTCCCCGCAGGCTTTCCCTTATTCCCACCCAGCTGCTTCACCAGCCCCTCCACCAGGCAGGTGCCTGGGCGGCCAAGCCAGGGCTGCTCAGGGAAGTACTGAGCGGAGGACCCCTGCCCACTGCCACGGTGGAGCGGCCCTCCGTGGCAGAAGCTGCCCTTATTGTCAGGCGAGTCCCAGCCACTACCTCCCTCCCAGCCATGCAGACCCTCAAACCTGCCTCAGAAGGTTCCAGAGTGGGTCTTCCAGAGGCCCCTGGCTTGCAGGAGGATGTGGGGACGACTCACATCCTCTACTGGGATGGCTTTCACGGGTCCTGGACATTTTAAGGTTTCCCCAGAGCTGCAAATCCAAAAGCACAACCACACCGCTGCATGGCACTTGGGGTCAGCAACATGCGCTTTGCAGACACTTGGTTTCATCCTTGTCCAGCCCCCTAAAGGAGGAGCACATATCACCGTTTATCAGCAATAGCTGAGGCCCAGAGGGGTCGGGTTGTGCGGGGACCCATAAGCTAGAGCAGACCACGACTTGCACCCAGCCCTTGGCCTCCAAGCCCCACCTGGCCTCTACCAGCCATGCACCAGATTGGCAAGGATCTTAGGCCAGTGCCCAGTACCTCCTGGGTTTCCCATGGGTGGATTCTGTTAGTGACAGGCTGCCTCTCATTCAGCAGCCACTTGCTCCTGCCCCTCTGCACGGCTCTGCCCCACACCCTCTTTCCTTCTGTGCTAGGAATTCTGGGAAATTCGTTTTCATGTCAAACCAAACAAAAGCAGACTAAATCAGGAAGGTAAACACACCACAAGAAATGCAGAGCCAGCAGGAGGGACAGGGAGGACAGGCAAGCTCTGGCCTCGAAGTCAGCGAGAAGTGACTGCTGGCGGATGGTGGCAGGTGGCCTGGTCCTGCCACAGGACTCGGTGTCTCCCCTGTGGAATGGGGATGCTGCAGCACAACCCTGCTGAGATGGAGTAAGGATGCCAAGCAGCAGGGCCTGCAGCACCCCCTGCCCCGCCCCACCCCATCCCACCCCCATTGCCCCATGCATGGAGCACACGCCAGGGCTGGCTGGGTCCTGCTGCAGCCTGGGGATTATCCGTGCTTCTGCACTGCTCTGCAGCAGGGAGAGCCAGGGGCTGGCACTGGGCCACCTTTTGGAAGGCCTGGGCTCCTGGCGGTCATGGCAGGTAGCACCTTCTCCATGCCATGGCCCAACCCTCTGGACCCTGGGGCCCCCTCCCCATTGCAGGTCCCCAGCCCTTTAGGCCCAGCTCCTCTCCCCAGCCAGTCCTTTCCCCACAGCTGCCCTGGGGATGCTCAGGCCATGTTGGCCAGGAGCAGGAGGGGGCGCCCCCATGACGAGGCTGGGTAGCTGCTGGCAGAGGCCCTCTCCCAGGGCACCTCATAGCTTGGTGGCCTCAGACCATGTTTGTGAGGTGAGTGCTGGGGAGGATGCCCACAGTGCTGTGCCAGAGAGGCTGGGTGTGCAAGTGGTGGCCCCTTCAGTGGGCTGGGGCAGGGGCTCTAGGGGCTCTAGCCCTCAGGCCCCTGCTCTGGGGAATACATCGGATGACCACCAATTTTGTGCTTCCCACCCTGCCTCCCAAACAGGCCTGGTATGAGGAGCTGACCAAGCCCACGGAGGGGAGGGAATAGGAAGGGATGTTGGCTTGGTGCCCAAGAATGGGACTCTGCTGGTGATTGACAGGTTTGCCCTTCCAAGCTTGCCTTCCGTCCTCATTTACAAAATGCGTGTGATAATAAATGCACCTGGTCCAGGTTCTACTGGGAATGTCAGAAACGTGGTGCTAGAGGCTCCTGAATCTCATTGTCAGAGCAGGAGAGATGAAAGTCAGACTCAAAGAAACACGCTTATTTAGTATATGTGTGTGCGCATGGGTGAGATGTCCCCTCATGCTGGGCTTTAAGGAACCAATCAGCCCAGTAGAGGAACATTCTACCAGATACCTGACCAGTACTCCTTAAAGCTATGAGGCCACCCAAACGAAGAAACCTGAGGAACTGTCACAGTCTCGAGGAGCTCGGAGACACGAGACAGCTGAACATAATGTACTATCCTGGACCGGATCCTGGAACAGACAAATGACATTATGAAAAAACTCAAAAGACTGAACAGATTATGTAGCGTAGTTGCTAAGAATGTGTGGATACCAGCTCATTAGCTCCAACAAAGGCACCGTGGAGGTGCAAGATGGTGACAGCAGATGAGGACATCCGGAAGGCAGGAGCTCTGGAAAATGTCCTCATGACTGTTCCTAAGTCTAAATCTGCTCTACCATAAAAAGTTGATTAGAAACAACCCTTCCCTCCAGACTGAGGTAGAGGTTGCGCTCTTCATTTTCTGTCTCGTCTCCAAGGTTGTGTTTGACACACGCATGGTAATGCCCCCCACCCCAAGCCTTGCTTGCGTACGTCAAGCCTGTTGTCTCTGCTCCCCCAAGTGTGTGGAGGCCATCCAGAGGGGAAGAGGCAGGGCTTCCCAATGGTTAGCACCAGGGACTCTGACTCCATAGTCCATGGCTGGGCCTGGGCGGCTGCTGGCTTTGCACTCTGAGTTTGTTGTGTGTGTGATGAAATTTGGAAACGTGTAGGGCACCTGGCAGGGCCTGGCTGATTGCTGACGCTCCTTCCGTGGAAGCTGTGCATCTTTATGCAAGCATTTGCTAGCAGGCGCCATCATGTCCCTGTTCTGCCCACGGCCAGGGCTCCCAAAGGGCTCAGACAAAGTTTTGATTTTTTTAATTTTTTTTTTTTAATTGTAGATGGACACTGTATCTTTATTTTATTTATTTATTTTCATATGGTGCTGAGGATCAAACCCAGTGCCTCCCACATGCAAGGCAAGCGCTCTATCACTGAGCCACAATCCCAGCCCAAGGGCTCAGCCAGTTTTTTGATAGCTATGGGCAGCTCAGCCCCAAAGCCAGAGAAATAGCCTAGAAGCTTCTTCAGCCTCCTCCATGCTGTAATTCAACAGCGTGGGATGTGGCAGGGGGCTTCCTGCTGCTCTGCCCATCCTCCCACGGCCCCTTCCATGGGATGGCCCACCGATTTGCCCACTCACCCCCCACTCCTCTGTTTGTGGGCACCTGCTCTGTGCATCCCCATCCTGCAGGCCTGGGAAGTGGCTGTGAGCACAGAGAGGCAGCTGTCCCAGAGCATGTACTGTGCTGAGCCAAATGGATACAAGGAAGCCAGGCCAAGGTCAGCTCAGGCAGCAACAACAGGAAGAACACAAACCAGACCCTCATGGCCAGGCACAGAGGAGGGTCACTCAAGGCTGGGCAGTCCAGGGAGATGACGCTGGACCTGAGCCAGCAGGGTGGCCCAGAGAGACCACATGCATGTGACTGTCCAGAAGGGCGGAAAGAGGACAAGGATCCCCAGAGGCCACCAGGCCCAGACCCCACAAGGAGAGTCTGGTTTTCCTTGAAGGCTGGTAGAGAGCATAGAAGGCTATTTTTGTTTTTTATGATAAAACATATATAAAACTTGCCATTTAACCATTTGTACATATCCATCTGGTTTTGTGGCATTAATTGCATTCACCCCTCACCGCCACCCATCTCCAGAACATTTTCACCTCCCCCAGCTGAAACTGTCCTCATTAAACCCTCACTTCTCACCCTCTGCCCCAGCTACCCTGCTCTATTCTCTGTCTCATGAGTTTGATTCCTTTAGGGACCCCCTATTTGTAGAATAGTATAACCTTGATGTTTCAAGACTGGCTTACTACACTTAGCATGATAGCCTTCAGGTTGATGTGTTAAAGCATGTGCCAGAATTTCCTTCCTTTTCAAGACTGAATAATATTCCATTTCATATACATTTTCTTTATTCATCATCTGTTGATGGTCCTTTGGGTTGCTGCTGCCTCTTGGCTGTTGTGAACACAGCCTACCAACCTCTCTCTCACACCCTGCCTTCAATTCTTTGGATACGTCCTCCAAAGTAGGGTGGCTGGGTCATATAGTACCTGAGGGCATTTGGAGCAGGGAAGTAAGTACACTGGCTTGTTTACTTTTTTTATATGTCACCCCAACTGAGGTGGGGTGTGGATGTGCAGAGTGGGGACAGGGAGAACAGGTTGGCAGCATCTCTAGGTAAGAGGTGGCAGAGGCCCAGAAAAGTGGAGGGATCCTGGAGTGTGTGTCATTGGTGAGAATGAGCACAGGACTACTGCCTGGGTGCATGTGGGGCTGAAGGATTTGGGGTCTCCCAGGACTGACCACACAGGTGAATGGGGCCACCCCCTCCCCGACAGAGGACAGCAAGAGGGACAGGCCTGGGGTTTATTAGGGAAATCAGGTTGTGCTGGGATCACTCTTGGGCTGTATGTCAACTTCCCAGGGCCATAGTAACAAAGTACCACCCACTGGGTGGCTTAAAACCAGACACGCATATCTTCCCGTCATCAAGGTGTCCCCAAGGCCAGCGTCTGAGCTCAAGGCCTGCACAGCACCTGCTCCCTTTGAGACTGAGTAGAATCCCTCCTGGTGTTGGCAGTGGTCCCCTGAGAACTCCAGGCCCGCGGCTGCAGCCCTCCAGCCTCTCCCATGTGCCTGGGCCCGCTTCTCCCCCTTCTCCTTAGGTCGGGGCCGCCCTCTGCCACCTAGCCGGGTCACACCTGCAGAGACCCTGTTTGCATGGCAGGTCTCTGTGCTAGGCAGAGGACTCCCGACTCTCTCCCACTAGTCACTGCTCAACCCATAGCAGGGTATTGCTCCCATCTCCCAGCCTTGTTCCATGTCACCTACTGTCACCAGAGTCCCCAGGCCTGCCCCCAGCTGTGCCTCCAGCCTCCCTCCAGCTCCCAGTTCCCCGCTCTGGACTTTCCTCTCTGGAGTCCCATCCACTGCTCCCCAGCCAGCCTGGCCCTGGCTCCAGCTGTGCTCAGCAGAGCAGGCTTGACGTGCAGCTAAGTGCTTCATCACCCACCTCCACAGACCCTGCCCAGGCCCTCCTGCCCCTGCTCATGGCTCCACTTTGATGACAAACCAATGATTTCCCACCCTCTCCTTGTATGCTTGCTTTTCCTCTTGAGGGGGCCTGCTCAGCCTGTCCAGTGAGTGATGGCCAAACAAATCACAAGTGACAAGGAAATGTCTCCGAGGTTTCTCTTCCTTTCCTTGGGAGACGTAGGGGGAGCAGGGTATAAACTGGTTCCTATCTTCTTTGGAGTTGGGGACTCCAAAGGAACCAAGGCAGGGAAGTAGCTCAATATGGCAGTGGCCACTATCCCTGCTCTCTCTCTGGCTCTCTGCTGAGGTCACCTGCCCTTGTCCTCTTGCTGGGTCATTATATTCTAGGTAATACTCCCAGGATATGCAGAGGAGATCAGAATGGCCACGGATCAGAAACTCAGGCCCTGCAGGTTAGAGCAGCAGGAGGGGGCTGCAGAGCTCTGGGTGGGGTGTCCAGAGGCTGCTGCTGGTCCATCTTGGCTTCTAACTGAACCCTCATCTGGAAAGTTGAGACCCCACACCCAGGTGCCCTTATCGCTTACAAGGGGCAGTTGCATGCAGTACATGTTGCTTTCTGTGCTCTCCTGCACCTGAATGTGGCTGCGCAGGGCGCTTTGGAAGGAACTGCGCTGTTTCTTACTGAATGCTCAGTGTGGGCCAGGCACGGGGACCCTGCAGGGTACCACTCATCCGGGCCGGGAGGTGGTTCTGCTTGTTCATTCATCTCCTCAGACGTCCATCATCTGTGCGCATCTGCTCGCACATTCTCCAACCAAATCTTGGGTTAGGGCCTCAAGGCCCAGCATCACGTGGTGAGTTCCTAGCAAAAGACTTAAGTGACCCCTTTAAAAAGGGGCAGAGAGACAGAGGAGGGGCTGGGGAGCAGGGGAGGGGAGCCAAAGGTAAAAGAAGGCTCTGGGAACCCATGCAGTACAGACTCAGGGCCAGCCAGACTGGTCTACTGATTGGTAGCTCTGTGACCTTGGGCAGTTATGTAACCTTTCTGTGCCTCAGTTTCCCCACCTATAAAATGGACATAATCATGGTACCTACTGGACACCCATCCACCTGGTTTTAGAGTCTGGCACTAACTAAATAAGGGTCACTGAACCTTCCCGCCAGGTCCAGGGTTGTGTCTGCCTCATTCCGGCCATCTGATCTCAGTGTTATCTGCAGAATGGGAAAAGAGAACCTGCCCCATCCTAAGGGTCAAGTGGGTACCATGTGCTAGGTGGAGTCAGGCCCAACCTCTTCTGCAGCCTCTTTTCTGTTGGATGTTGGGTTTGTGTATATTTTTCCTCCTGTACCATTTTTCACTTTTACTTGTAAGAATGGGTTCACGGTGCTTCCTGGCCAGACAGCAGAGAAGAGCAACATAAATTCACAGTGGGGAAACTGAGTCAATATGCCAGGGAGACACAGCACAGGTCTGGCACACACACAGGGCGCTACCTCTCCTTTGGAGACCTGTTCCCCATTGTGGCTGGGTTTCTCTGCCTCCCTAGGTCCCCAGGCCAGGCATGCTCACGCTCACCTGCTCAGGCCTCCCCAAACCTCCTGTCCCAGCCCCCACCCACCCCTCCCACCTGGAGCCCTCCTCTCCATTAGCCGATCTGGAGCCCCAGGAAAAGCAGCCTGAGAGTCAGGTCAATAGGTCCCACTCTGGGAGATAAAAGCCTGGGGGTGGGGAGCAAAGTGGGGATGGAAGGCGGGAAGGCAGGGCGGGCAGGGGTCCAGGCAGAAGGGGGAGTGAGAAATCCAGTTCTGAAAGGCTCCAAAGTGAAATCGACAGATTGAAAATCTGCTTTGATGGCCTCTCCGTTGATCTCCCTCGTTAACAGACGCGTCCATTTGGCAGGGGTGAGGGGAGCCGGGCGGCAGGCTGGCTGGGCTTCAAGTTTGATTTCTCGGGGCTTACCATCCATCGTCTTTTTGCATAAAAAGGGATTAATATCTGTGGCAGAGTATTAACTGAGCACCCGGGGGAAACAGCACATACTTCGTCATCAGGAGCTGCTGACTCAAGCCAGCACTATGCTCAGACCCTCCCCACAGGCCCCAAAGCCACAGGACAGGCCAACATTCCTCACCCCAGACTTCACTCTTGCCCCCCAGCTGTTTAGAGAAAGGCCTCCCTGTCCCCCGTTATGTAAATAAAGTGCAGGGACCAAGAGGTTGATCCCATTAGGGGGGATTAGTTATTCAGGAGGCTTGGAGATTAGAATAGCAGCTGGAAGAGAGAGAGAGAGAGAGAGAGAGAGAGAGTGAATGTGAGAGTGTGTGTGTGTGTGTGTGTGTGTGTGTATGTGTGTGTGTGGCCACCAGGGAAGAGCTGGGCTGCAAAAAGAGGCCCCCAGGGTACCTTGTCACCTGTGCCCAGCATGGCCCAGGGTATGAGGCAGAAACTGGTCTTGTGTGGCTGAATCCTGTGCTTCCCTATGGGAGGGACCTCCCATTATCCTGGAGTCAGGGGTCTCCCTGCCTGTAGGACAGCAACCAGTAGCCCCAGCTGTCTGTCCCTCCATGACCTACCTGGTGGCCATCCCCTTGCCTCAGAGGTACTGGTGCACCTAGCCCTGAGACAGAGAAGGGTGCCCAGGTGGCACAGCGGGGGCCGGGGAGATTGTGAAGGGAAGCAGGGAGGCTTGGGGCTGTCTCCTAACTAGATGGGGAAGCACTTGGGGGTGAGATGCCAGCAGCGAATCCAGCGTGGCCCTCGGCAGCCATGGAGAAGCACCTCTGAACTCCCATCCCCGAGTCCCCTGCACCGCAGTGCCACAAGCAGTTCTCTGTATCCCCACTTCCTGTAGCTGATACGTCTTCTCTAGGCCAGTGGTTCTCAAAGTGTGGTCCCTGGACCAAGGACAGCAGTAGCACCTGGGAGCTTGCTAGATTCTCGCCCAGTGGGGCTGTGCCCGATCAAGCCCTCAGGGGATCCTGACGCACACCAGCAACAGAGCCCAAACCTGCTCTGGTCTGTAAACTGTGCAGGATGTGGGGCTCCTGTGCCAATGTTGGCAGGCTCCGTGGAACATGGTGAGATGTGTGAGAACAGAGAAAAGTGTCAGGCTAGGCGAGAAGAAGGTGAGGAATTGGGAGGAAGGATGTGTGGTGGCTGGGAGTGTCCCTTATAGAGGACATGGATCACACATTGCCCCCTCTCCTCCTCTTGGCCAGTGACCACTCTGATCAAAACAGCTTCATGTTCCAGGGGCTCAGCTGGCCTGACCCCAGGTGGGGATCAGCCCCCTGCCAGCTGCATCCATGGGCAGAGGGATTTCTGCACCATGCCCCTGCTTTGGCAGTGTGCAGGCTGGAGCCCTGTTCATGACACACCCTTCTTCCCCATCCATGTTCCCCGATGTCCCACAGATCTGCCCTGCAGGAGCATTTACACCAGGGAAATTGGCAAACACAGCGGATCTTGGGGACTCTTTCTCTTTTTTCTTTTTTTCTTTTTTTTAAATAGTTTTTTAGTTGTCAATGGATCTTTATTTTATTTCTTTACATGTGGTGCTGAGAATCGAACCCAGTGCCTCACACATGCTAGGCAAGTGCTCTACCACTGAGCCACAACCCCAACCATCTTTCTCTTTTTTCTGGTCAGCAGTAGGAAGCGTTTCCTAGCATGCCCGGGCAAGCGAGGAGAGCAGAGGAGAGGGGAGCAGCGAGTCTTCCCCAGCAGGCAGCCAGACTGCAGGATGCCCCGCCCTCGCTCAACAAACCCACGCTGCCTGCTGCCTTCCCAGCTGAGGGCGAGGCTGGAAGCACAGCTCTGGTCTCGTTTGTCCTGAGGGCATCCCATGAAGTAGGCATCCACACCCCCGTTTTATGAGCGAGTACACAAGCTCAGAGAAGTGAGGCAGCCTATCCTAAGCCACACCGTCAGAAAGTGCAGAGGGGCCTTGGGCCTGGGTGGTTGCGGCTCCCATGATCCTCCTCTCAAGGAGGGTACAGGGAGATGTGCGCACCTCCCTGTGTGCGACAAAGGAGAGGCACCCAGCGTCCATCACACCTAGATGGGGTTTGGGGCCGAGGCCACCTATGGTCCCCTGGTCAGGGCTTCGGGGGGGGTCTTGTGGGATGTCACTAGAAAGAAGCAGAGACAAAGTTCTACTCTTTGCCACCACAATTCTGTCCTGGGGGCTTCCCTGGAGCAGCCTGGCTTTTCCTGCAAGTGTGGACCAGGCCACCTCTCCTGGGCTCCTTCATCCCTGGCCAACAGCTGACTGACCTCAGAGCATCCCCATGGGGAGGCCCAGGAGTCACAGGAGAGTCCAGGGAGCTGGCCCCGCTGCCCACAGCCTAATTAAAAGAAGGGGACTTCGAGAAATAGCAGCTGCTCTGCCCAGGATGAGAGGAGGAGAGGTCAGGGTTGGCGCCGCCCGCTCCTGGCTGTTGTGCATATGGATGCTTCCAGTCCACAGGCCACCCAGATTCCTCCCCGCTGCAATGCCACCTCATCACCCATGCTGGCGCCCCCGCCTGCAGCCTCCTCCACTCGCCCGCCCGCTCTCTGCCTCTGTCTTTCTGTCCCTTCTGTTCGTGCTCTTACCTTCTGTCCTTCTCTCCCTGCACACCCCTCCTAAGACCCCAAAGGCCTCCAGAGGTCAAGGCCCAGCCCTGACCACCTCTTTGGCATTTGGAATGCTCTTGCCCAGGGCCCTGGACCAGCAGACGTGTCCAGCATGGTCCTTCACCCAGCTGTGGGCAGCTGTGTCTCCCCGCGCACTGGTCAGTCCACACCCCCCGACACACCTGTGGCGTCTGCTCGAGGACATGCACACACACACTCATGGATCCCACGAGGGTGCCCTGTGCTGGGATGCTGTGGGAAAGCTGGCAGCCCAGGCCTCTGGGAGCCAGGGAGGGGAGGAGGAGGGAGGAGGAGCAGGGGGAGCACATGGCGCCTTGGCTCCAAGCAGAGGGGCAGATGTTGCCCGCATCCCTGTGTCCTTCCTGCCGCAGTGTTGTGTTTGGAAAGTGATGAATTTCAGCACCAGCTAATTAGTCTCTAATTAGCAAGTGGAGTGTAAACAATCACAACAGATGGGGGAGAAAAGGCATTAGCAATAATGACCCTTCTTTGGGGGCAGAGTCTCAAAGAGAGGCACTTCCTTGGCTGAGCTGGAGGGCAGCTGGAGGAGGTCCAGCCAGGACTGAGGGAGAGGCGCTGGCTGGGGCCCACGAGTTTCCCCAGTTTGCCTGTGGGGACAGAGCTCTTTTAGGAAAGTGTCAATGACACATCTGTGGCTGGGCGTGGCTTCAGAGCGCCTGGATCAGTGAGTTTGGGAGAAGGCTAAGAGCCCCCCGTGGGTGTGATGATGGGCAACTGTGATCACCTACAGTCAGGATGTGTCTCCTGGAGGGGCCTATGTTCAGGGACTTGGGGTGACCCAAGCTACTGCTGAGGACACAAACTTGTATCACTGGCCACTGGCCAGTGACCAGACAGAGTGCAATAGGGTGTGCTCACCTACTTTGGGGATGTTCTCCCTCCCAGCTCAGCAACCTGCCTCTGAATCCCAGCCAAGCCATCATGCCACTTGGCCCTGGGAGCCCTGAGTGTGCCCTGGCTCCCAGCCTGCCTGCATCCTTGGCTGCAGCTCCAGGGATGCTCAGGAGCGGGGTCAGAATGCGGTTACAGGCACATGCCCATCAACGCCTACTAAACCAAGGGACACACGGGGAGGGCCTCCCTGGGCCTTACTTGGTGGAGTGTTCTTCTGCCTGTGTCCTGCAGAGGCACCAGGGTCCTTAGAGTGCTGGAGGAGAGATTCCTCAGCAGGCACAAGGAAACAGGCCTTAAGGGAGATGGCTGGAGAGGACCAGAAAAGCTAAACCCAAGAGAGATGTTCAGTCTTCCTTATTTGATTTCTTTACTTTTTGGGTACTAGGGATGGAACCTAGGGGCATGTAATCACTGAGCCACATCCCCAGCCCTTTTTATTATCTCACTGATTTGCTTACAGCCTCACTAAGTTGCAGAGGCTGGCCTTGAACTTGTGATCCTCCTACCTCAGCCTCCAAAGCCACAGGCATGTGCCACTGTGCCCAGCCACTCATCCTTATTAAATGGCTTAATTAAGTGCCTGTCTGGCACGCTGCTGTGCTGAGGGCCATGGGACACTTAACTCATCTGTCCCTGCCTCTGGGGAGCCACTGACTGGAGAAGACCCCTCTGACCGCCCTCTCTGGCCAGGCCCTCCCTGTGACCCAGGGTTGCAGACTCAGTGAGATGACCCTTACTTCATCGCTGGAAAGTGACAAAGGTCCCATCTCTGATGGGAGAAGAGAGGACCCCCAGCCCCCCATATCCTTGGGAAGACCGTCCTCCTTGCAGCTGCCTCTCCAGGCCTAATTAACAGACTTATTTGCCTCACCATCCTGGCAGTGCAAGTTGGAGGGAAGGCCAGTTTCATTATCTGTAACGTGATCAGAGCTCTGGCAACTCGATGGCTACACCTAACGTGTCTGCCCTGGCTCCTGGAGGCAGGGAGCTTCTTTCTGAAGAATGGAGCTCCGCTGTCTCCGTTCCCGACACTGATCCTGGGGCTTGGGAGACAGGCAGCAACCTTCCTTTAGAGTCTGGGCCTCCAGTGTAGAGAGGTGACTGGGTTCGGCACCAGGGCTGGGACAGTTGTGAGGGATGCACTCAGCAGATGCATGAGGAGGGCCTACTGTGTGGTGGGCACGGGCAAGGCCCTGGGGACAGGAGACAGGAGACGTGGACCTAGCTCAGGCCCCACCAGGTTTGTCCAGCTTAGCACTGTGGACACGCAGTTCTGGATCATTCTTAGTTGTGGGGCTGTTCTGCACGTGGCAGGAAGTTGAGCAGCATCGCCGCCTCTACCCACCCAACGCTAATAACGTTCCCCTCCCCCAAGCTGTAACAACCCAAACTACCTCCAGCTATCACCAGAGTCTTCCTAGAGGAAATGGCTCCCTGACTGAGACTGGGAGCAGGAGCAGAATCACCCCTGCTGGGGACCACTGGTCTCAAGGGACAGGCTAGTGTACCAAGAAATCACTGTAATGGACCACGGTGGACATCATCAAGCACCTGGTGGAGGTTTGGGCCTGTGCCACGGAGGGGCTGGGATGGCTGTGCCCAAAGGAGATTGGTGATCAGGAGTCAGGCAGGGCAAATCTGCATGGCTTGGTAGGCACCCGCAAGTTGAGGAGTTCTTCTATTCAGTCAGCATTTCCAGGGTATCGAGCATGTGTCTGCTTCAGTGACAAAAAGGGCTACAGATTCCCCATAAGGAAGGAGCCATGGGGTGGGGTGCCATGAAGGAACTTGACTGGGAAGCACAATGGTTAGAGATCCCTTTCATTAAGTTGATCAGACTCATGACGGACACCTGCAGGTCACTGAGGGCCTGGTGGAGGGAATCCAGACCAGAGACCAAGAAGACAGGGCAGGGTGGCTTAGCCAGTTGAAGGAATACTAAGGGAGGAGGGAGGCCTGGCAGGACTAACGAATTTCTTAGTTCAGAAATGATCTCTGGGCTGCCAAGTGTAGGCTGGAGGCTGTGTTAAGTACTAGAACTGGAACTGGCATCACAAAGTGGCAGCTGGGCTCAGGGCCTGGGGTGGAGGCAAGAAGCCCACGTCGTTGTTTCTGTCTTGGGTGAGCCAGCAGCGCCCCCATCGGCACTGGAGAATTGGGACACTCGGCAAAAGGGCAGAGAGCTGAGTCCAGCTCTGAGTGTTGTAAACCTGAGCCGTCGAAATACAGTTGGCGCATTCAAGCAAGAAATCAGGGTTGACGATCTGGGAGGTGTAAGCGTCCATTGGTAGAAGACACCAGAAAAGTGGACACTCTCCCCCCAGGGGGTAGGAGGATGGCAGGAAGAAGGATCAGAGCAGAAAGTGGGAAGTCCTGACATTGCAGAGCCAGCAAGAAGAGCAGAGAGGCAGGAAAGACGGGCAGGAGACGGGGGGACCAGGAAGGCCACGCCTCGTGGGCACCTGCCTGCTGGCAGTCCTGAGGTGGTGCAGGGCCTTGCACACCAGAAGACAGAGAGTGTATGGTGTGGGCATCTCCTTTCCCTGCTTCTTCCTGAAAAGCCACCCTAAAGGCTGCATCGGATCCTAACCACCTCCAAAGATGACACCTCTCAACATGTGGTCGGATTAACTCTCCACCCTCTCAGTGCCCCACACTGGGGGTTCAGCTCCAGTGTGAGTTTCAGAAGGACAAACCATATTTAAACCATTGAGTGGCACTATGACACTCTTCCAGACCTCAGTGGGGACAAAGCTGGAGCAGGCTCGGGGAGCAAGACGGCCGGGCCGTGCAAGGCAGGCCTGCAACAGTGCCTTTGACGTTACCAGCCCCTTCCAACAGCAGGAAGTGCCCCAGCCCTGGCCAGGCCCTGCCCAGGTCACAGCCCTGCACCTGTTTGTGGGGCTGTTGGTATTCTGGGTCGCAAGGAGAGGAATTTACAAATGGACACCAGAGATGAAGCAAGAAGCATAAAGAAATTTGTTCTTCTCTTCTTCAAGAGTTGGTGCAACTGGAAAGTAGGATGTGGAAGGAGGGAGGGGCTTTGCTGACCCTGCCCCACGTCCAGGTAGAACCTCTCTTGACCCCACTGGGCAGACAGGTATGGAGGCATCTCCCCCATCACCTTGTTACCAACCATATTGGTTTCCTGTGGCTACTGTAACAAATGACCAAAAACTGTGTGGTTTAAAGAACAGAAAGGTATTGACTCCCACCTCAGGAGCACCAAAGTGCAAATCAAGGTTGGCTCCTGCTAAGGCTCTGAGGGAAACCTCTCCCAGGCCTCTCTCCAGCCTTCTGGAACTTGCTGACAGTCCTTGATGCCCTTGACCTTAGATGCATGTGAACTCCTATCACCGTCCCCACGTGGCCTTCCTCTCTGCATGCCCCTGTGTCATCAGGCAGCCTCAGGAAGACCCCAGTCATCTCCATCTAGCACGGCCTCCTCTCGACTAATGACACCTGCAGAGACCCTATTTCCAAAGAAAGCCATATCCCAAGGTTCCAGGTAGATGGGAATCTGGATGAGCACTATTCAATCCAGTGCCCCAAATTACCCTGGCTTTCATTTATTATGAGCCATCCTGTGCCAGGTCCTCACCTGTCCTGTTTGATTCTCTTGCCACTCTCCATGGGATGCCGCCACCCCCATTTTCAGATGAGAAATTAAGGCGCAGAGAGGCACAGTGGACTGTCTGGTGGAGAGCAGCTCAGGCACCGCGACTGCCTCCCAGCCCCATCTCCGCTCTGCTGCCTGCATCCTGGTTCCTCACCGCCGGGCTCCCTGGTGCCTGCTCACCCGTAATTCCTGCTACCAGCTAAACTGCCTCCTCTCTCCCTAGAACCATCTTTCTTCTGGACAAGGAAATATTTTCCCCATCTGACTAAGAGCTAAACCTCCAAAAAGAGGTATTTACAGAAGGTTCAAATGGTCAGAAGGATGGAAGAGGACTCAGGAAGAGAGATGGGAGGGATACGCAAGTCCCACGAGAGTCACCGAAAGGAGCTCAAGGACTTGGGGCCACGCGGGGACCCCAAAGAAGGCAGAGGTGCAGTGAGACCCCTCCCAGCCCCTCAGCCGTGCGGTGCCATGGTCCACCGGATAATGGACGTACTGACTGGTCCGTAAGTTATCTGTGACTGGGGACTGCCAGCAGGACTCTCCTCTTACCCTTCTTCTCACCCAGAAATAGAACTTTGACCTTGAGGAGATAAATGCAGTGTGAATGGACGCACCCCAAGAGACGTATCTGCTGCACTGGATGACAGCCTTGTAGTGCCAGGGGTCAGCAGAGCGTGGGACAGTGATGGAGCGGGGCCTCAGCCACTTCCTTACAGGAGGCAGGCAGGCCTCCCTGTCCACCTGGAGCTGGGCAAGGTGGTAGGTGTCCCTGGGACAAGAGCCTAAGCGGAGGACGTGGCCAGCCCTGAGTGTGAGTCCCTCTCTGCTGCTCACTCCCACGTGACCTGGGGCAGTCCCTCGCCCTGGCTGTTCTGCCTCCCCATCTGTTAGAGGAGCTGGAACGACCTTGAAGGATCATCGTGTGGACTTGACACATCAGAAGCACCGGGGACAACCTGGTGCATCGTGGACACTCAACACACATTAGCTCTGTGCCTGCCCAGACTGTGACCTGGCTGAGACACCCAAGGAGGATGAACGTGGCCAGGACTCAGAAGCCCCTCCCTGGTGGCCCTCCCCTTCCTCGCTGGAAAGCTTTGTAAGGTGTGCAGTGCTGATGGCCTTGCTCCTGGACCCAGAATTCCAGACCTGGACATCCACCTGGACAGTCTACCTGGACATCCAGCTGGCCACAACCTGTCCTGAATGGGACTCAGCCTCTTTTCCCACAAACCAGCTCCTGCTCTAAGATTCTGATCTCGGTCCCTGGCATGGTCTCTGCTGAGCCTTCCCTCACCCTCTGCTATAAGTTGGATCTTATGTGTCCCATGTATTAAAGGCTTGGTCCCCAGCATACCGCTCTTGGGAAACCTTCAAGAGGTCTATTGGTGGGGTCTACTAAGAAGTCATTGGAGATGTGCCCTTGAAGGACACTAGGACCCCAGTCTTTTCCTTTTTCTCTTTTGTTCCCTGGCCATGAGGTGGGTAGTTTTGTTCTACCAGGCACCTGCCATGACGTGTGGCTGCTTCTCCACTGGCCTGAAGCACAGGGACTACCTGATCATAGACTGGCTCCTCCAGAACTGTGAGCTAAAATAAACCTTTCCTTTGTGTCAGATGATCATCTCAGTATGTGTTAGAGGGACAGAAAGCTGGCTAAACACCTTCAGACGACCCCCCGCAGCTCCAGGCTAACGGTGACCTCGGTGGCACCCCTGAACAGCTCCAAAGTCCCCACATGGCTCACCACCCCCACGGCCACCACCAGGCTCCGACTAAGCCCTCTGCTCTTGCTCAGCATCATGTTTCTCTGGACAGCATGTGTCCTCTGCAGCTCATGGGGCCCTCCAGGCAGGGCCACGGTTCCTCTTCTGTGTCCCCAGGACCTTGCCATGGCGGTGTGCCCTGAGAACCAGAGGCGCACGGCGAGCCGTGACTGACAGCCGAGGGTACCTCGTCCATCCTTTGTCCTTTGAGCTCAGCTGGACTTCTCCGGGGAGGCTGGAGGTAGAGACCTCAGCAGACTGTGCCACCCGAGCCACCCTCTGTGTGACACCCACACACCCTCCAGGGCTCCCCAAGCCCTCAGGCTGACTTCTGAGCCCTTGGCATAGTTCGTAAACCCTGGATTCTCCGGACATTGACCTCCCCATTCATACCTTCCAGACCCAGTTCCTGGGCTGGGAGAGGCTCCGCCTTCTCTCCTGTGAAGCAGGTGTGGTTACCTCCCCTCCTCCAAGTCAGGAAACCAGCTGGAACAGCCTAACTGATATGCCCCAGGCCAGGAGCTCCTGATGGAGAAGCCAGGGCTTGCATCCACTTGCCCTACCCGCCCAACCCAGAGTCCACTGCCCTTGCAGCCGGCCACCACACACCAGCCTCACCTGCTCCCTCCACGCAGCCCCCAACCTGCACCCCCAGCCCCAGCCTGCAGGAATGCCAAAAGGTCCAAGAAGCCACCGTGCTCCTCAGGCATCCTGACTTGGGCTCAAGCCGCACCCTCTGCCAGCGAGTCTTACTGAGGGGCCTGGCCCAGCTCACGTCCTGCTTTCCCTTGAGATGCTGTGTGGGGACACCCTCCCCAAGCCCTTTGCAGCCCAGGCAGCTGTGCCCTCAGGGCAGCTTCACTGTCCCACACGGTTCTTGTCTCCCCACCTGCCTAAGAGCTCCTGGGAGCCCAGGTGTCCTTGCTCACTGTGACATCTCCCTGCACACAGGAGGTGCTTGCTGGATAAGCAAAGTGAGCTCTGGGTAAACTGAGGGCTGAAGTGCGTGCCGTGCGTCACGGCCAAGGGCTGAGAGCCTCCCCACAACAGGGGCGTCCAGGGCACTGGACCTCCAGTGGCCACCATGGGGGCTTTGTGGGGGATGGGGACACAGGAGCCAGGGAGGAAGACAGGACCAGTTCCAGGATGGGGAGGCGGCTGCAGAGGAGGCTGCAGACCATGCCGACCTAAGAGAATGGGCCCTGAGGTCAGGGAGGGGACCGTGGCAGCCCAGCTGAGGACGGCCACTGCTGCGCTGCGTCTCCAGGCCACTCCCTGAGACTGGCTCCCATTCTTCTGCACTAGCTTCCTCATCCATCCTGTGACATCTCAGATGGGGCCTTTTTGGACCTCATGTTTTATCCCTTGTCACCAGCCAAACAGCCCTATTATATTAATTTATTGTCCCTTCCAGTAACTGGTAGCCTTCCTGTAAACTCTCCCTTTCCCATGCTGGGGTTGTCCACTGCCAAACCTCAGCCCACGGCCTGCCCTCCTGCCCCCAGGACTGGCTAGGCTGGACTGTGAGCACAGGTCTCCCAGGACCTGCCTGGCCTCCACTGAGGCTGCCTGGGGGCCTCCCTCAACTGCCCATGGAGATGGGGCTCACAGCACTGGTGACAAGACCCCAGTCCTCCTGGCCTCTGGCCTCAAATGCCATCTCTCCCTACCACCCAGTGCCTGGGGAGGGTAGGCAGAGCTGAGCAGCCATGCCCTGAAAGGGGAGCAAGGCTGAGTCACACTGGGCCTAGAGGACGTGAGGTCTCTTCACAGACTCCACAGCCTCAACTGCGAAAGGCTGGTGCTGGTCTGGCCTCTTTTGGGGGCCTCGCATGACCTTTCCCGAGCCGTGCCAGGCCAGTCCAGATTTTTGGGGGTCCTGTGCCCCGGGAAGAGGCAGTGCCCTCGTCCCTGCCCGTTGGACTTAAGTGCGGTTGAGGACAGAGCAAGTGCCCCCCTGCCTGTCCCACCCTGTGGCACCTTCCAATGGGAGGAGCGTAGGCTCTGGAGGCAGCCACCCTGTGCACCAGTCCCAGAGCCCAGGATGGCCACCTGTGGGTGGACAGAGGCCTTAGAAGGTGGGACACTGGCTGAGGGCCACTTGCCCAGCCCAGCACAGCCAGAGGGGACAGTACATGGGCACTCTCACACCACTGTCTCTGGATGGGGTGTCCTGGCAGGACAGGGCAACACCTCATTCACGTCTTACAAACCACACATATCCCACCCACTCAAGCCCTCAGGGGAAGGGCAGGGGCTTCTGGGAAGGAGGGAGAGCACAGAGAGAGGGGGAGTGGTGGCCCCTGCTCCTTTCCGGAAAGGCCAGGCTTCCAGGGAATGAGCCGGAAGCGCCTCTCGTGCAGGGCCATCTATCACGCCAGTGCCTGCTGCCGATGTGCCAATCTTGCTGCTGCAGGATCCCTGCTGGGCGAGATGCCGTCAGTCACCATGAGCTGCGCTCAGGCCCTGCTGCAGAGCGGCTGGCATGACGTTTCTGGGGGCCGGGGAGCCAAGTCAAGCAAGGCTCCTGCATGAGAAGGGAAGCGACAGGCTGAGAATCGTCACAGAGTCCCTGGAAACGAGAAGATCCCTTGAATTCATTGCTTCTCTCAGTATTGATGGAGCTCCTACTCTGTGCAAGAAACTAGAGCCACCCAGGATGTGAGCAGGACTGAGATGCGTCCAGGCCATCAGAAGTGTGGTGGAGCCATGGGTTCATGCTGGGGTTGCACCTGCTGGGAGGGGTGTCCCGGAAAGGTCCTTAGGGAAGGGGCCCTGCTCAAAGTTGGCTTGGGATTTGAGGGTGCTGTGGAGGGGGTGATTGGTTTCCTAGGGCTGCCCTGAGGAAGTACCACAGCTGGGGACTTAACACAATATAAATCCCTGCTCCCAGGGACCTGGAGGCCAGTAGGCCAACATCAAAGTGTTGGCCTGGACACTTGGCTCTGAAGCCTATGGCTTGTGGGTCTCGTGCCACAGCCATCTCTGCACACCTTGGCTCTGCTTGCTGTGCTCAGTCTTGGCCACCTTCACACAGCCACCTTCCCCTTGTGGACCTCTGTCTCTCTCAGTCACTGTGGATTAGTCCCCACCCCAGTGACCCCATCTTGACTTGACTGCATCTGCATAGACTCTGCTTCCAAATAAGGCTGCTCTCGCAAGCACTAGGTTAAGTCAGTGTATATCTTTGACGGACAGTTTTCAGCCCGTGACGGGTCCAGCAGGAGCCCATGGTGTGCACTGAGACTCCGGGGCTCTCCAGGAGAGGTGAATGCTCTGAGCATAGCCAGCATCCACAGGAAAGACTCGGGGAGAGCCCGGACTTGCAAAAGACGGTGGACATCTGTCCAGCCCTCGTTTCCATTTTATAAGTGGGAAGTGAGGTAGAGAGCTGTCCACCAAGGCAGGAGACGTGGCATCAGAAAGTCTGAGCTCAGATCCTTCTTTAAACTCTTCTGCCTCAGTTTCCCCATCTGCCAACCAGAGGGGTGGGCTGGGTGGGCTCCGTGAGTGCTCATGTGCAGAGGACAGTGATCTAGCTGCAAGGGGCAGAGCTGGTACAGGGCCTGGCCTCTAGCCCAGGGCGCCTCTGAAGCCCATCTTGGCCTCCGCTTCCTCCCTCACCCACCCACAGGAGGGTCTGGGGACCAGAGGCAGCACCAAGAGCCCTTCTCTGTTGGAGCCGTGCCCCATGGCGATGCTCATGTGAACCTGGGTGCTGTCTCTCTTCTGTGATGTTCCTCATCTCTTGTGTTTTCCCTGGTGTTGGTGCTGGGTCTGGGCTGCTCCAGAGAGGCCTGAGGGCCCCCATTCAATCTGGGGAGCTGGCATTGAGCAAGCAAAGCAGGAATGGAGAGGAGGAGGCTGGTTGACCTCCTGGCTGGATAACATCAGGGGGTCAATAGCAGAGTCCAGATGCCATCTTCCTCTCCTGCAGCCGCCAGTCCAGCCACAACAGCTGGGCTCTGCGTTTTCAAAGTGACAGAGCTAGGAATCCAGGCTGAAAGCCCCCACTGGTTCCCAGATCAGGATTATGAATGCAGCCTCCTGGAACAGGGGGCCTGCTCCTGTCCTCTGTCCCTACCACCAACCCCACTCAGCACATGCCCCTGCTTCCCCAAGCAGGCTGCTATTGGGAAAGGCCACCTGCCACTGGGACATGAGAGCATTTGGGCTCCTCCCACCCGTTGAGCCTGCTGAGGAGAGCCCTGCCTTCTATCTTTTTGTTTTGTTTTGTTTTGGTTTTGTTTTGTTTTGTTTTTAATATTTTTTTAGTTGTAGATGGACACAATGTCTTTATTTTATTGCTTTGTATGTGGTGCTGAGGATCGAACCCAGGGCCTCACACATGCGAGGCGAGCGCTCTACCACTAAGCTACAATCCCAGCCCCCTGCCTTCTATCTTTGGGGCTGTCATTCTTGGAGCCACACACACCGGGTTGGCCTCTGAAGACACTGGGTTTGTGGAAGGAGTCTTCATGTGTACCCCAACTCCACCGAAGCTGCTTCCCTCAGCGACTCCTCTAGAAACCAGGGCCATAGCGTGGCTGTGTGACATAAATGGAGAACCCGCCCAAGCACAGGCTGGGCCTGGCATGCCTGGGTCTCTGTTCATTTCCGTAATACTCCTTACAACACCCAGCAAGGGAGGTGTGGCATGTTCCCCCATCCCAGGTGCAAGCCAAGGCACCATGACTCAGAAAGTATAGGCACTGACCCAATGCCAGGAAGTTTATAGCACAGTGACAGGCTGACCCCCATCCATCCACCTGCAGAGACGAGGCTTTCTGTCCTCATTCCAAATGACCTGTCCTCGTGGGCAGTGGCTGGGATCGGGGGCTCACCTGGAACTGGGCAGGTTTTTAGCCCTGTCCCATGAACCTGATGGGAAACCCAGCTCCCCTGCTGGACCCAGACAGTAGACCAGGGCCTGGCACGGGGGAGGTGCTCCTGGGGGTCTGCAGCCAGGGCAGGGGCAATTAAGGCTGAGCCAGTGACTTCTCAGGATGGAAGAAACAATCTGAACTTGCAGGCGGTCTCCCTCATAAGGACAATGAGGGGCCACATCACCGGCATCCAGCTGGGACCATGTTTGCAGCTGGGCTGAAATGCACAAGCCATTGCGGGAGCCATTTCAGGGGCATGATTCAGTGGCACCTACTGATGTGCAGCCTAATTCCAAAACGTTTTCATCACCCCCCAGGGAAACCCTGAACTCATCAAGCAGCTGCTCCCATTTCCCCTTCGCCCACCCCCTGGCAACCGCCCATCTGAGCTCTGCCCCTCAGGACTCCCCTTCCCTGGATATTTCATACCATTGGCACCATGCTCCATGTGACCTCAGTTTTACTTTGATGGCAGGAAGCAGGAGAGGCTGTGACTGGAACCCCTGCACTCTCTGCCCACGCCCCTGCCTCTGGGAGACTCCAGGCCTGCCAGAGGGGAGCAGCGTTGGTGCCCCTGGGCAGACCTCCCTCCAGGTGGCTGTGTGTACAGTCACCTGGGCACTAGCACCCAGGGCTTTGGTCTCAGTACAGCAGCCAGTGTGGCTTCCCTAGGCTAGTAGGGCCCTTTGCTGGGTCCAGGGGGTCTTGCTGCTATTGCCCCAGCCCGTGAAGCTCCCAGAGGGGTAGTGGAGCTTCTTGTGGAGACACAGAAGCACAGGTGATCAGAGCACAGGGAGGCTGGAATTTCTTTCTCACAGAAGGAAAGGCAGGTCATAGCCCTGGACTAGCTCCATCATGGAGCAGGGTCTGCTGGGTCTCGGGGGTGGGGGTTCTGCACCAGGAGTGCCAGGAAATGGGGCAGGAAAGGTGGTAGTGTGGGGGGCTCCCACCCAGTGTCCTGGGGCTGCAAGCGGTCCTTCTGCCTTCCAGCCTGGGTGGACAGCCCCAGGACATGGGAGTGGCAGGGGACCATGGTGCTGGGAGGGGCTGCGTGGTGCGCCAGCCGTGCACAGGCCTCTGTGTATAATCCAGCTTGTAAATTGCTCAGGGACTGTGACTGTGGAAAGGGCCATAGAGCCGCATGCTGTTATTATTTATGATAAAACGCAGAGGTGCCTGCCAGGGACTGGAATGGGCCGAGCGCTGCGTGCGGGATGGACGGCAAATTGAACTCCAATTTTCTGCTCCGCAGTCTTTGTTACACGCCACAAAGCGCCGGTACAGCGGGGTCACCAGCCTGATGAATGTGTGTTCTTCTTCGGCAGCGGGTTCCATCTCTCAGCCTCTGCGTGGAGAGACTGGCTCCCGCTTTGTCTTTCTCTCCTCCCAGGCCCGGCCGCAGACTCCTTTTCTGGGGCAGATCAGAGGCCCTGCACAGAGGTGGGAGGCCCTGGGTTCAAACCCAGCTCTGCCCACTCCCACATGACCCCTGCACTCTGCTGTGAGCTTCAGATGAGAGAAATAAAGGGGCAGTAACAACAAGGGCCCCGCGGGGTGGCTGGGGGAAGGAAACATGCAGCGCTCAGTGGATTAGGCCTCCAGCAAACCCCACTTTCATTTTCCTTTCCCCTGAGCTGAGCTCCGCCCTAGCACCAGGGAAGGGGCAGTGGGAGAAGCGCCGGAATTGGGTGGAAAGCCCCCTCTGGGCCCTAGGTTTGCCTGCTGCTCCACTCTGCTCTCTGCTGTCCACACTTGACCAGCGATGCTGGGGTCAAGTGGGTCTCGTCCCCTAATATCTCACCCCTCATGTCCATGTCCTTCTAAGGTGGACAACAGGAGGAACACAAGATGACCCCTGAAAGCATGCCAACCAGATCTGGGGCTGCTGGCCCCTCCTAGTGGCACAGCCTTCGTCAGCCAAGCAGATGGACTCGAGACCTCCAGGCCCTGGGCTCCTAGAAACATCCCTGGGCCTCTGAGCACCTGCTCTGGGCTCCCCCAGGCCTATGGGAGAGCAATGTCTTTATGTCACCTGAGCCTCCTGGGCTAGGGAGTGCTACCCACATGGTGATGGAGCTCACCTGCAGGGACCTGGAAGGGCAGCAGGGACAGGTGGGGATAAGCCTCCCCGAGACCCTGGACCTGGTGGAGCAGCTGACCCCAACCTGACCTTCACGCATTCCTGGCCTTTCAGGTCCCAGGTGTAAGCCCCAGAGATTGACTCCAAGTAGGCCATCCTGCTCAGGCCACTGAGGGAGAGAGGAGGGTGTCCATGCAGCAAGCTTCTTGGGAGGAATCCCAGGAGTTAGTGAAAGTCTTATTATCACTTTTTATGGCTCGAATGAATCTGAATACACTAAAATGATAATAGCACTGTTAGGCAAAAACATTCTAATCAATGGTTTAAGTTGAATCTCTGAGCCCTCCAATGGAAATGCAAGACAGGGCCCCCTACTCGAGTTAATTGCAAAATAAACCCATCGGAAATGAGAACCATCCTTTTTCTATGCAAGGCTGGGGCTGCTCAGGCACAGTCACCTGTGTGGTTCTAGCAGGTGGCCCCAGCTGTGAGACGGGTGCTCAGAGGTGACACGCAGCAGAGATAAGGAATCGAGTGGCAACGGCCTCCTTTCTGTGGGCTCCTTCTCAGCACCAGGCGCTGGTCCCAGCCTGAGCCCTCTCAGCAGATAGGGCCATAAGGTAGGAAAAACTATCATCCTGTTTTTCAGGAGGGTGAGACTGACACACAGCAGAGTTGTCGAGAGATGCTGAGGGCCACCCAGCTAGAGAGAGGCAGGGACCACTGGACTTGAATCAGGAGGTCCACTCCAGGGCCCAATAAGGTCATCACACACATGGCTACTGAGTCTTGCCGTGCAGAGCTGGACGGGAGCATAGAGTTCTCCCGGGACGGCTGGGCCCCAAGAGGGAAATGTCTGAGCCCAGCTCTGCAGTGCACTGGCTTGTCCTCTCTTTTGCTAATGGATCTCTTGCTCCTGCATGGGGACCAGGCCCAGCTGGGGGTGGTAGGAAGGTCAGGGCGCCCCAGCCCACCTTCCAGTGGATGACACACTAGCATGGGGACCGTCCCGCGAGCGACCGTGATGTGAATCCTGAGTGCTGTAGGCAGGGAACCTCCAACATCTGAGGGGCACTGGGAGGACATCTGGGCACAATAGGGCAGGCTCAGCGTGGAGCTTTGAGGGATGGCAGGCCAACACCATGTTTTCCCAGCTCCCCAGGAGAAGACAGCAGCGTGGGCAAGGGCCCTGGGGCACAGCGGCAGGGTGTCTGGGGAAGGAAGCCCACTCCCCTGTGGCCCTTATTCTCCACCATGTCACCCACCATGCTGCTGTGCATGGGGCGATGGACACAAATTTCCATGAGGTGACCAGTGAGTCTCCTAGGTCTGCCGTGATGAAGTAGCACAAACTGAAGTTGCTTCTTTGCCCTCCCCTAACTCCTGGTGGCTCCGGGCAGGCCTCAGGGCTCCTTGATTTGTAGATGCATCCCTCCAGTCTCTGGCTGTGTCTCCACATGGCCTTCTCTCCGTGCATCTTGGTCCTTGTGTTTCTTCTCTTATGAGGGCACCATTGCACAGGACCCACAGGACTCCATTATGACCTCATCCCTGCAGTGGCAGTGCTTCCAAATGAAGTCACCTTCTGAGGTTCCAGGAAGGATGTGAGTCTGGGGGGAGGAGGGTCACTACTCAATCTAGCACCAGCATCTAGAAGTCTCGTCGGGGGGCCCAGTTTATCCACTGTACTGACAACTCTGTTAGCCTGGCCACGCCACCTGCCCTGGTCCTTCACTCCCCATGTGTTTCCTGAGCATCTTCTTCGCCCCTGGCTCTGTGCCCAGGGCTGGGACTTAAGACAAAAGGGAGCCATGAGCCCAGCCCTCTGACATCACCCAATTCATTCTTCTCTCTACAACCTCCTGGCTGGATGCACAAAGGCCCCAGCCCTGGGTCTGGCACACACCGCTGGCTCCCAGCCGGGCCCCGCCACCCTGCTTACAATCCCCAGGCTGTGCAGAGGCTCCGTTGTGCTGGCTGCCCTGGTGGCCAGGCCCCCTAATCAGATTAGATGCGTATTCAAACAAATTGATGATCCGTTCCATTAGATGCTTTTGGAACATGCTTTTCTGTGTGAGAAATTCATCCGACAGCAGCTGCGGAGGCCGTGGCATAATTGATAGTTGCGCCCTCCCAGGCCCCAACGTTAGAGGGGGCTGGCTCCTGAAGGTCACTGGCAAGGATTAGATTAAGGAGGGCGAGAGCTCCTTTCCTGGCTAATGAAGCACTTGGCATGCAGGCGGCACCAGGCGAGCTGGGCCAGGCATCTGCCGGGAGACAGGGAAGGGACATGAATTTGCATCTTATTTGTGGGAGTGCAAGGGAAGAGGGAGAGTGGGGTACCAGAGTGCTTGAAGCCCTGACTGAGTGGCACAGGAGTAGACAGGCATGCCAGGCATGGGGTGGAAAGGAGCCTGGGACCCACGAGCCCCTACCCATGAAGCTCCCGGGCTCTATACCATTCCCCATTGGACTTAGGTGGCAGAAGGACCTATAGAGGCCACAGGCATTGTGGGGCAAATCCACAAACCCTCCTGTCTCCGCCCAGTCCTGAGCCTTGGGCACAAGACCGTATAAGCCATCCCTGTGCAAGACACAAAGTTTGAGCCAGCCTGGCAGGATCTTGAGGGAGGTACACTTGGAAGCTCCCTGGTGGACTTTTGGGACACTCTGAGCTCCTGGAGCCGGTGGCTCTGAGCAGCAGGAAATGGGAGGTGGGTCAGAACTGCCCTGCCCTCTAGGTCACCCCATGGGGTGCTGCCCATGGAGGTTTGATTGGTGCATGGAGCTCCCTCAAGGTGAGCTTGTGAGCTCCTTGGAGGCTTCCTGCAGCCTCTGGGGCAGGTTTCCATCTGGCTCACTCAGAGGACAGGCAAGGCTCAGCAGGTAGATTTACTCTAGTTCAGTTAGCAGAGGACCTGGGACTTAAACCCTGTTCATCTCCCACTGGGGCCTTCATGCCAGACCCTGGAAAAGCAAGGACTCCTGGAGGCTTAACTGGTAGGCAGAGCTATGGGGTGGGGTCCCCAGCTCAGCCTCTTCTTTCAAGAAGCCCCCAGCCTGTAACACAAGCCTGCATCTATACTGTGCACTCTCTTTCTTTCCCAGGCGTCTCTACCTGCTCCTCAGCACCCCACCCCTCTGCGCCCCTCTCTCCCTGGGGGCCAGTCTCTCCTGGGCTGCCCTGCTCCAGTGTCCTTCCAGGCAGTTCCCAGGACTCACCCAAGCCAAGCAACTTATTCACCCTCACCCAGACCTGATTCTGGGACTAGGACACGGCAATTTGGAGTAGGAGTACCAGGTGACCTCTGCTTTGGCCCTCAGAGTCAGTGCCTGAGACAGGCCACCGATCACCTGGAGTGTCTCACAGGTCAGAATGTAAAACTGCAAATCCTGTATCCTTAACAGAAAGTCCTGGAGCTCAGTCCTCCACCAGACCTGGGTGACTCCATGGGGAGTCCATATGCAGGCCCTTTCTGAGCATGTACCTTCATGATAATAGCAATAGTCCCGGCCATGGGAAGGTCTCGTCACCCGTACCTGAGATGATGCCATAAAGTGCTTCGTGGGTAGGAAGTTCCACCGGTGGCGTGTAGTAAAAGCAGAAGCAGGGGTAGAAGTTTGGGGGAAGGCGGGATTTGGCTCCCACGGCTGCCTGGGCAGTGGAATCCTCTGGAGGGTGAGATGCAGGGAGCCTGGCCCCTCTGAAGGAAGATGACATTATTTTGCAGGGAGCTGGAGGAAGGGAGAAGTTGGAGTTCAGATTAGTTTTTGCATGGGACAATTTAGCCTGGAGCCTAGAGTCTAGGGTCCCTATGGGAGCATTTAGTGGCCATATCAAGGGAAAATAGCAATCAGGGCTCCCTGACCTGTTGCAGAAAAGTAGAAGGAAGCCCTGGGCTGAGGCCTCTTGCTAGCCTCTGAAGGCGACGCTTCATTCAAGAGGCTCAGTCTCTGGTGGTTGTGGACACCTCACATTACACGCAGAGGGCCTGTCCTTTCCTCTGTCCCCAGCAGGGCAGCCCCATGACGGCCTGCCCATACACAGGTGCACGTGTATGCATAGATCAGATTGCAACGAAAGAATTCACACTGTGATCTACGATATAAAAACCAATGCAAAGAAATGCATTGTCAGAAGGACCTAGAGAAGTCACACCCTTGCACCCCTGCCCCTGGCCACCCAGTCCTCCCCGAGCTTCACCCCTGGAAAAAGCCTGTACTTGTGCAAACACATGGGCCTCTACACCCAAAGGACATCTGCAAGGGGCACGGACCCTGCACCCTGCATTTCACTTAGCAAGAGTTCTCAAGATCCTTCCCACACTGCCGCTGCAGGGAGTCCTATAGATGGAGGGACCATCTTTCTTTAACCTGTGCCCTCTTGACAGACATTCCATTGGTTTCCAATCGTCTGCCGTCACAGCCATCTGGCTGGGAAATGCTGCCATGTCACACATACACAAGTGCCCATGGAGGATGAATTCCTTGAGGAGCCGGCGGACAGGAAGGCGTGTGCATTTCTGGCTCTGATAGAATAGCCAGATTGGCCTCTGACAAGCCGCGGTCCCTCGAGGCCGTGTGCCAGCCTGCCCCATCTTCTGCTGGTGGCCAGCTGAGGGTATCACATGCTCATATCTCAGCCGAAGCAATAGGGAGGAAACTATCTTATTGAGTCTTTATTTGCCTTCCTCTTATCAGAAGGCTGAGCGTCTCTGCCTGTGTTCAGAGTCGTCCGTAATTCTTTCCTCTGAGCTGTTCATATCCTCTGCCCATTTTTCTATTGGTTTGGTTAATCTTTCCCTTATTGATTTGTGGGAACATTTTTTTGTATCAGGAAAATTAGCTCTTTGCCCGTGATAAGAGTTGCAGATATCTTTCCCCAGTTTATCACTCGTCGCCTCTTTCTGTTGGTGGCTGTTCTTCCTCCCGTGCGGAATTCTATGCAGTTGAAGGCATCAATCTGTCTCCTGACCGTCTGTCGCCCGTGCGGCACTTAGAAAGTACTTGGCAGGTACTTCACTTCACCAGGATCGTGTATTTTTAAACTTCTGTGATTTTTCCCCCCCTGGATCTTTTAGAATTTCATTTTCATGTTTAAAACATTGATCCTTCTAGCATTTATTTTGAGGTAAAGTGTGAGGAAGAGATTCAACTTTATTTTTTTATTCCCAAATGGTTTTCTGGCTGACTCAAAATCATTTGTTGAATAATTGATCTTTTCCCCACTGATTTGAAATTCCGCTTTCTTCCTATATTAAAAATCCCAGTATATATTTGTGCTTATTTCTAGACTCCTAGACCTTCATTGGTGTCTTCTTAAAGACTACAGTTTTAATTCTTGCAGCTTTATAATATAGTCCAGCATCTGTACTAGTCTAGTCCACCCTGCTGGCCATTCTTTTTCCAATATTCCTTGGCTATTCTTGTGTAGTGGTTGTTCTTTCTGTGAACTTTAGAATCACTTTGTGTAGTTTTTTGGTTTTTTGTTGTTTTTTTTTTTTTTTTTGGAAAAAAGGGTATATTCTCCTCTATGCACAGTTATTCTCTTCCCACCAAGAGGGTGAAAGTGGCTAACCGTGCTGTTATGTACAGTTGCACAGTTTGTATACTGCATCATCCTAAAACAAAGGCAGAGAGAACTTCCTGGTCCCTGCTAATAGAGTGTGAGCTCTTCTCACCAGGGTAATCTGACCATAGGCATATATGAGCCATGGTAATAATAGCTATCCCTTCTTTAGCATGGGCCAGGCTCTGTTCTTAGGACTTTAGCCTTATTAATTAATTTCACAGCAAACATATCCCCCATTTGCAGCTAAGGAAACTGAGGTGTAGTGGTTAAGTAACTTTCTCAAAGTCAATGATTTGCACCTTCCTGTGCACTTATAGCACAGAAACCTACTCCTGTGGAGACAGATACACACAGATACACGCACGGGTGTGCACGCACACACACCACAATTTGCTGCCCCACAGCATCCTCCCTTCCTCTGCCTGTCCTTCCTCCTGCAGCACACAGCCAGGTCACTGTGGTCTGCTGCTTTCAGATGAGCACAGGCCCATGGAGGACATTGGCTGGTAGGACATCGCTTGCACTCTTTGTCCTGGGTGGGGCCTTACCCAGGGAGCATTGCAGGTAGCCTCCCTGCAGAGGTGGGGAAGAGCCTCAGCCACTTGGTGCTGCTATTTTGGGAAGACAACATGGGAGGACAGATGGGGAGCACCCAGCTCAGGGCCTGGTGCCCAGCAGGAGCTCAGGCAGGGTCTCCCCTCCCTTCTCTTCCCCGGAGGCATTATCTCCAGCAGCGTCTGGAATCAGCCCATCCAAGCACAAGTCACTGGTGCAGGCCACCCGCTCCCACCCCAGGGCCTGAGGAATGAACCGGCAAATGCAGACCTGGAACCAGTTGCCCATGAGCACAACTATGGAGGCGAGGGTGTCGGGGCGCGGAGTGTGCATGCACACGCGTGTGCCCATGAGTGCGTGCAGGTCCGCGCCCGCCCTCCCCCTGCAGTTCTGGCTGAGAGTCAGCCCCGCGTGGAAGGGAGGGATTTAACCATCACTCTGTTGGGAATGTTATTGTTTTAAAACAAACCAGCAATGACAGCCGGGAACAGAGAGTTTTTAAAAACCCGATTCAAAAGGCTCTTTAAAGCTGCTGGAGAATATGAATGCGCCTTTGAAGTGAGAACGGGCCCATTTGTTAAGCTGAGAGCAGAGCAGGCGGCCTGCAGGGCGCAGGTCCTTCTCCTCTGCAAAGGGCTGCCCAGGGCCTCCCAACCAGGCCAGAGGTGGGCCAGGACCCCGAGGCACAGGGGCCAGCGGAGGGCGGTCCCTCCTTGGGGTTTGCACTCTGAGCAGGCGCCTCTTCAGCTGTCCTGCTGAAGTGTGTTCAAGTGACAATTGTTGAGATGTGCATGAGGAAGCATGGAGAGATGCCCCTGGTCCTCCACCAGACGTACACCACACCGGGGAGGCCAATGGAGGGGCCAGAGGCCACCTGAAGCTCACCCTCAGGTTCACCCTCTGGTGGTCCCACAGGGAGGGTTGGTACTAGAGATGGGGTCCAAGGAAGAGCCCCTCTAAGCCAGGGCAGTTTACACACCAAAGACTGAGCCCTTGGGTGTGGAGTGGGGGGCCAGGTTTGGGGGTGCTACCCATCAGGGAAAGTCGACTCGTTCCTGGAAGTGCACAGCAGCTTTTGCTGAGTTGTGAATCTGAGCTTGAGCCTAGGGAAATCAAGGCTGAGCTGTCTAAGAGCGCAGACGCCCTGCACAGGTGATATGGGAAGGCAAGAGCAGCCCTGGGGTCCAGGACGCCTGGGGCTCAGCCTGGGGCACCACCCTGACCCCTCCTCCACCTCCCCCCAGCCGCTGGCACCACGTGTCCCTTTCTGCTCTTCCTTCCCTGGGTTCCCTTTCTCAGGCCAAAATAAGACTGGGTATTCTGCACCCCTTGGTGAGGGGAGGCTTCCCTGGGGAGGGGTGATCTCATTCAGTCCTGCGGCAGCTCCTCCACGTCCACTAGGGGGAAATTAAGACTCAAAAAGTGGAGGGCTTGCCCACCTCGCACAGCTGGGAGGTGGCAGAGCAGACACAAACAGGGCCTTGGGTGCCAGGACCCCTGACGGAGGCCTGGAGGTCAGGATGCCCCAGGCCTGCTCTGCCAGCAGCTTCCCACATGGCCCTGAGCACTCAGGACCTGTGGGAGGTACAGGGATCCGTCTGGGATGCTTGATCCCCAGTCTGCCACTTAGTAGCCCCATGGCAGGTCCCGGATGCACAGGCGTTGCTCAAGGGATGAACTGTTGAGACTGCTTCTAGAACCCGTGTCCTCGGGCTGGCACATGCCAGGCCTAGAGGCATTGTCTGGGTCCCTGGGTTCTCACCTGTATCCATCTTTTCCTCACATCGCTGTCCCAGCTTCCTGAGCCAGGAGTGACTCGAGGTCAAATGCTCGGCCTCTGCAGCCCATCTAAGGGCTCAGCTCCGCCCTCCCTACCTGTGGCCTTGGTCAGGTTTCTAACCCCTCTGCACCTTAATGTGGATTATAGCCCCTCTGGTCGTGGGGTTGCTGTGGGAATGAGATGGGCACGTGGCAGAGCCCCTAGAACACCCAAAACTCACCAAAAGGCCACAGTCTTGGTGGAGATTGTTACCGGAGGCTGGCCCCTGTCTCCACCACGCCACGTCCAAGGGCAGGTATTCGGTGACAGACTTCGGGTATATTTCCACTCTTCTGCCTCCCCTGTCCTTCCACCCCTGTCCCCTTCTACTTCTGCCTCTCCCCACTGGCCATTCGGGCAGGGACCCCACTTGCACCGGAAGCCGTGAGCTGGAGCAGCCTCTGCAGGTCCAGGGCCCCGAGTGCATGGTCTCTGTTGAGGCAGCCATGGGGGCTTGGGCTCTGCTGGGCTGTGCCAGGTGGGGGTGGCTCTTCAGAGGGGCATAGTGACACCTTGGCCTCACACCCACAGCCCAGGCCACCTGGTGGTGGAGGGGGGCATTGAACAGACTCTGCCCTCGACGCCTTCAGGGGCTGCCCAGGCTTGGAGAGCGGTCCAGGCTCTGCCACTCACAGGTTCTGTTGACCCACCCCCCTGTTCTCTTTGTGAATATTGCCCTCTCTTTGTCTGAGGTGCAGCGAGCGTCCCTCCTTCCTTCTGTCCAGGAGGCAAAAGGTATGGGGTGGACAGGGCTCCCCAGGGGAAGAGAGACAGGGTGGGCAGCTGTGGAGGAGGTGAGTCTGGTGCTGTCCAGGGAGGAGGGAGGTAGACTCCAACTGGTCAGCGTGGAGGACTCATACCAAAGGCCATGCCCTGGAGTCAGACAGAACAAAGTTTGAGTCCTGCGCAGCCAGGCCACCTTGGCCTGGAGCACCTGCTCCACCCGCCCTGGGTTCTCAACGGGCCAGGTGCATGGCTGGGCCAGTGGTAACCCGTGCCTTTGTGTCCCTATCTCCCGCAGATGACGTGCCACCGTACTTCAAGACGGAGCCCGTGCGGACGCAGGTGCACCTGGAGGGGAACCGCCTGGTGCTCACGTGCATGGCCGAGGGCAGCTGGCCCCTGGAGTTCAAGTGGCTCCACAACAACAGGGAGCTGACCAAGTTCTCCCTGGAGTACAGGCAAGCCACCTCCCACCCCTTCCTCCTGGCAGCCAAGTCCCTGTCCTGTCCTGAGGGGCAGTGAGGGCTGGGCCACAGGCTCTCACTCCAGCGTCCCAGGGCTGAGACACCTGCCCTGCTCGTCTTGGTAGAGGATGGCTGGGTGGCAGGCTGTGGTGCTGCCCATACCATAGTGGACAGGGGCAGAGGTGACAGCGGGTGGAGCGTCTACTACAGCAGCTGTGGCTGTGGCCCTGGCTCTAGTCAGCCCCTCTGGGAAGAGCCCTGTTGTCTCCATGGGGCTCTGTTGGAGGGGCCTGGGCCCAGTGTGGGCATGGAACATGCAGCAACTTGGGGTCAGGCAGGGGAGAGACACCTTCTGTTTGGGAATAATTTGGAAGGTACATGGAAGTGGCCCACCCAGGACTTACTACTCCTTACTTATGCCCAGACTCTGGAGCACTAGGATCAGCACACAGCCAAGCGGGGAGGTGAAGGAGAGGAAAGGGGCTCCATAGGGCTGTGTTTGCCACTCCAGGATGAGCGAGGCAGCCACCCCCAGCCTGGCCTGGCTCCAGCTGGCCTCTGGCCCTGCACAGCAGGGACATGGCCTCCCTCCCTTCGGCCCTTATCCTCCCATCTCAGCCTTTTTTGTTGGCTCCCAACCCTGTGGCTGGTGATTAATCCCCAGGCCTGATGTGCATAATCGGTTTTGTTGGGGAAACAAGATTGTCTTGCCCTGGGGACGTTGATACAAATCTGCCAGGGACAGGAATGCAAATGAGAGGAGGGGGTCTAATGCTGGCCGGTCTGTCCTTCCCAGAGAGCCATCCTTTCCTTTATGAAGCAGGAGGACCAGAGTTTGGGGTGACCCCCACCCCCAGTTCCCTCTACCCTGGCCCTGGACTGGATTGGCTGGTGTGGTGTGGCCACATTGGCCAAGAAGGAAGTAGGAAAGGAGGGAAGGACTGTCCTCCCCTCCTGCAGGGGGATCTGGACCAGGCAGTAAGGGACCCTTGCATGCTGGCTGCTCTATTCCTGTTTTTCTTGGAAACTCACAAGTAGACCAGAGGGGCCTCCCAAGCAGCCCCCATAAGGGTTTTCAGCTGGAGATTTAGAGCTGCTCCTGACCACAGCCTTGTACCTCTAGGGCAGCTGACAGTCTCTGGAGAACCTCTCATCCTCTTGGGTGGTGGTCATGCTTGAATGGATAACCAAAAGCTTGCAGATGGCGGGCCATGGCAGTGCAAGGTCTCCCTGCCTACCCTTGACTGCTGGCAGGGAACTGGAGCAGGATCCCAAAGGAGGAGCATCTGCTCAGTATCTGGGTCAGAGCTGCTCACTTAGTGCCCTGCACTGCCACCACACAAGGAGGGTGGGTGCCACACAGGAGCAGAGTCCAGTACAGCTGAAGCATCTGTCTTCCTCACCGATGGAATGGGCCACCTTTGGAAACAGTCGGCTCTTATCCCTGTAGGTGCCCGGGTAGTGGTCAGGATCCAGCTGTTGAAAATGATAATCGTCATTGTCAATGAAAAAGAATTATCACAGGGTAGGCATTCTGTGTGCCATGAGCCTGAGTCATTGAATCCTGCCACCAAGCCTCTAGGTAGGGTCAGTTATTTCCCACATTTTACAGGTGAGCCAATCTGTAAAGAAGTTAAAGAACGCCCCCCCAAGGTCAGATTGCTGAGCAGGGCGCCAGACGCGTTGCCTTACTCCAGAGTCGGAACTCCTTGCCCTCCACCGTGCTGCCTCTCATGGAGGCGGGATGGCTGCAACTGCCTCCTTAGTGTGTGTCCGGAGCTAGCTGTGCTCCGCAAATTCTAGAACACAAAGCAGTGGGGAGAATGCGAATATTCCATTTTATAGCTGTGTTGGGTGGAAGTCATTCAGGAGAAATAAATGAGCTTCCACAAGGAAACTTGTCCCTTTGCCTCTGCCGCAGGAGTTTTGGCTGCTGTGGCATGGTGGTGATGATGTCCCTGAAGATTGCTGAATGCGGGTCTGGTCAGGGGGTTCCTTGAATCAAACACTTGCTGTGCCTATAAGATGAAGTCTGCACTCCTTAGTGTGGCCTCTGATTTCTTCATGGTCCTCTCCTAATGGTCCTACTCCCCAATCCCAGGGTGGCACACTCCTAACACATCAGACCACTGTGGGTCTCAGGACAGTCCCAGCACCTTCCCTCTGGTGTGCCTTTGTCCAAACTGCCCCTTCCCCTCCACTTGGAATATCGCCCCTCTCAGAACCTTCTCTCTCTTGCAGCACCCAGCCAGGTGCCTTCTCTTGAGAGCTTCTCTGATTACACACACGTTTTCTCTAGCGTTCTCTCATGCACATTTGTGCGCAAACGTGCATACACATGCTACATGCCCCCAATCCTGTTTTGTGTGACTGTCAATGTGTCCCCTGACACTTTGCCTTTCAATCATTTACCTGGGACACTGGGAATAGAACACAGGCCTGCAGGCAGGGCCTTCAGACCCTTGGCTGTTCCAGAGACCCCAGGCCTCAGAACCTAGAATTTGACATGGCTGAGACCTCTTCCCTCCAGGCTGTTTAGCTGTGCCCGCCTCTAGGTTCAGAGATGAGACTCCCTGAGAAGATCAGGGGTCAGAGTTACAGACAGCTGCCTGCAGAGGAGAGGAAACTTCCCTCAAAGTTTCACTTAGAAAGTCCCAGGGAAGGGTTCTGATTGGCCCAGCTCTTGTCATCCCTGACCAATCATAGTGGGAGCAGCATTAGCATCACAATTGGCCAGGCCTGCTTTGTGGGTCCATGCCAGGGCATGGGCATTCCCACACCACAGCCACGTAGTAGGGAAGGAGGGTGAAGGTTGTCAGCAGAGGGGATAAAAATAGAAGCCACCTGTGACAATCCTCAGTTTGGGGGGAAGGGGAGCTGACTCACAGCAGGTGCTCACTTTTTCTCTCTCTCTCTCTCTCTCTCTCTCTCTCTCTCTCTCTCTCTCTCTCTCTCTCTCTTTCTTTCTTTTGGAAATTGACCAATCTTAGGAAAATGGTAGGTGCAGTACTGTGACCCCTCTGTGCCTTTGTTCATTCACCAGCTTACTCTTTGGCTTGCTTTCCCAATCTCCACAAGCACACACATATGCATGCACTATTTTTGTAGAGCTATTTGAGAACTTGTTGTGAGCATCCTGTCATTTCCTGTCCAAGTGGGATTTCCTAAGGACAAGGCACTCTCCTGCAGAACCACACGCATGACATTCAACACTGATGCAGGACTGCGACCTGATACTCAGTCCTATGCAAGTGTCTCCATTTGTTCCAGCAGCTACTTCTTGAGCCCAGGGACCTTTATGGCCACTGGGTTGTTCCCACTGTTTGACACAGGAGCTAATCTAGGACATATGTTGCATTTAGCTATCATGATCCTTTGTACTTCTTCAATCTAGAACTCTTCCTCCTTTTTTTCTTTTTTGCCCCTACCAGGCAAGGTATTGATATACTTGTGCATCTAACCAGTTTTGTCAAATTTCCATTGTTGTGGATTTGTGCCCTTATATCCCCATGATTAGATTCATGTTCAGTCTTTTTGGCGATAGTATTCCATAGCTGTGTGTACCTGCTCCTTCCAAAGAGAACGCGCCTGACATCCAGTGGCCCCATTAGAGGGAAGGCTGGGTTTGATCACCTGGACACAGCGATGTCCACCATATTGCACCACTGTCAAAGTCTCAGGGGACTTCCTTCTCTGTAGTGTACTCCTCCCCAGGGCCTCCCACCCAGGGGTGTAGAAGCCACGGGTGAGGCTTACCTGCATTTCTTTTTGCCATGGTGTTTGTGACTGGATTCCTCCTCACTCCTTTCATTTACAGTAGCTGTCACTCTTTGGAAAAAAGCTTTCTCTTCTCACTCCCTTTAGAACTATTTAGCACATAGCATATACTATTTATGTATGTATATCAATACATCTAGACCCCTGGCCTCAAGCAAGTGACTTACCTCAATTTCCTTGTGCACAGAATGCTGATAATAACACTTAAATTTATGTTTATTCAAATGTATGCATTTTTTGCTCAGCGTGTTTGAACCCATTTATGCCATTATTCATTTTGATGTTCATAATAACCCCAATTCAGCCAGTGGTTCAACAAAATGCTCCAGGTTCAGCTTTTAAATGAACGCATGTTGAACAATGATTTTCAAAGGAGGTTGGCCGGCTCAGCCTCCTGTGGCTCCCCAGCTGCTGCTGGGCTCCAAGGACTTCCTCGTCTTTTACACACCCTGGGCTTGGAGTAGGGTGATAATGTCCATATTTCAGGCAGAGAAATGGCTAAATTTACTCAGCAAGTTGAGAGGAAATGAGATTAGAAGTGCCGCCTTAAATCTAACTATGCTTCCCGCTCTAGATCCAATAGAAGAAGTTTCAGGGCCACTCTCTGAGAGTCTTTATTCCTGGTGGGATTTGTCACCAAATGCACCTGGGGTGTGAGAGATAGAGAGGGAGAGAGGGAGAGAGGGTCACTCAATGGCAAGCCATTCCATCTAAGCACAGCCACACTTTGCTTAGTGTTGGGGACATGTCCTAAGAATTGCATAGTCTGGCGATTTTGTCACTGTGGGAATATCATAGAGTGACTTACAGCAACCCCGATGGCAATGGCATCACTTGATGTGGCCCCTTGATGCAGCCATCTTGGCAAACACGAGACACTTGGGGCTGCCACTAGTCGAACAGCATGCTATCCCACTGTGAATTTTTTTAATTGATAGAAAAACATACACTCTAAAATAATAAAAAGTCCAGTAGATAATACACCAGTCACATGGCCCTTTATTGTTAAGTATCCTGCACTGACCATAATTGCACGTGCTGTATCATATAGGACTGGCAGTGCCGTGGGGTCATTTCACCAGCATCTTCACCCACACATGAGGAACGTTTTGACTATGGTGTCACCAGGACCATTGTATCACTGCGTGATGGGAATTTTCTAGCTCCTGGATAATCTTCTGGGACCCCTGTGGTAGATGCAGCCCATCATCAACCACAATGTTATTATGGGACAGGTGACTGTAGGGTGACAGTGGCAAGTATGTGGGTCCTCATCCACTGCTGAGACAGAGACTTTGGACTTGGGTTCCCTGAGTGCAACCCCTGCCCATTAACTCTGTGACCTAGGGCAGCCTAGGACAGCATCAGCCACCAAGTTTGGTTGCTTGGTCATGCCCACCTCAGAAGTCATCGCTACGATGATGTGAGATTCTGCGGGCCAAGCCCAGCAGACAAATGTGCTACCACAATGTGGAGTGGATGGCACCCATCAGGAGATGCAAGGTGTGTGACTTGGGGGAATCATGGGACAGATCTGATAACAAGCCGCCAGAACTCACAGGGCAGATGTGTCTGTATCCTCCACCTGGGGCTCTGCCCACCTGCCCCTGACTCCCTGCTCTGCTCCAGAGCCCTGTCTCAAGAACCCCACAGGCAAGTGTCGAGTGCCCCTTGTGGGTGACAAATCTATCTGTTTTGAACCTAGGCTTGAATTCTCAGTCAGAGAAATAAAGTGACTCAGGGGTGGGTCTCGGTACAAAGCAACATTGAGTCTAAAGAAATGTGATGCGGCTTGGCACGGTGGGGCAGGAGGATGGCAAGTTCAAAGCCAGCCTCAGCAGAAGTGAGGCGCTAAGCAACTCAGGGAGACCCTGTCTCTACATAAAACACAAAATAGGGCTGGGGATGGGGCTCAGTGGTCGAGTGCCCCTGAGTTCAATCCCTGATAACAAAAAAAAAGAAATGAGATCCCTTTCCTTACAAGAGTTGCCTGGGAAGATCCTCCCAAAGCTCTTGGCCCTGAAGCCAATATGTGCACAGCCTCACAACATGCCCTCAGGCTGTGGGGTGGGATTGGACATAATATATTTGGATGGATCAGGTCAAAAGTGTCTACCAAGCCGGGCGCCTGGCTCAAGCCTGTAATGCCAGCATTTAGGGAGGCTGAGACAGGAGAATTGAGAGTTCAAAGCTGCTAAGCAACTCAGTGAGACCCTGTCTCTACATAAAACACAAAATAGGGCTGGGGATGTGGCTCAGTGGTCGAGTGCCCCTGAGTTCAATCTCCAGTACCAAAAAAAATAAAAAGTGCCTAACAGAACGTGGGAGCAGGATTCCTTCTGTCTTGCATGCATGTTCCAAAGCACACCGCAAGTAGGTGTCTACGCAGTTTTCTGATTGTGTGGAATGCTAACACACATGAAGCCATCTCCATCATGCCCCCCTGGGTTTCCCCGAGCCTCTTACATCAGTTGTGCTGCCCGCCCGCCTGCCCTCCTCTCTCGGAGCCACAGCCGGGGGTTAAATCAGTTTAGTCTTTGTTTACACCTGTCGCACCAGCAGGGGCTGCGGTGGACGATACCACACACCTGTCCTTGTGGTCGGGCCCTGGCGAGGTCATCAACCAGATGATTTTGTCCCATCTTGCTAAGGCCCCCTTCCATAATTATTCTCACACTTAAATAGGAAAACGAGATCGGCGCTGTAGGTCCCGTGCGCATGCCCATACGCACATGCACACAGATTGCCACGCATAATCAGGCACACGCACCCCGAGGAGAGCTAATGTTTACTGAGGGAGGCCCGATCGGTGCCAGGCACTTTACATACACCATCTCACAGCAGCACTTCATTCTGCAAATGAGGAACCTGAGGCTCAGAGAAGCTCTGGAGCTGGCCTGGGGTCATCCAGAGAGCAAGCGCAGGAGCCGAGAGGGTCCGGCAGGCCCAGCATTTACCCTGAGGGGGCCCGGACACCCTCAACCTTCCCAATTGGGCACCTCTGGCCCTGCCCCATCACCAGGTGTCCTTCTTCTGCCCCAAGGGCCAGAAGCCAGAGGCCAGTGCTGCCAGCTGGGTGTGGGCTGGGGAAGGACCTGTGTGCTGGGCTCTGGTCAGCCACACTGCCCATCTGACTCCGTCCAGCCAGAGCTGAGGAGTTAGAAGCTCACAGGCGCCACTGCATGGAGAAGAAAGCTCCTGTGAGTGATAGCCCTGGCGAGGGGCACCAAGGCAGGGACTCGGGCAGACTTTGAACCTCTTCATAGGAGAGGATGAAGGGAAGCCCCACCGGCGACTGTGTCTGTGGCTTCTCCTCCAGCCACCACCCTCGGCCTCCCCTTAGAAATGAGAGCCAGGGGAGAGGCAGAGCCCAGAGACCAGCTCTCAGAGAGTACTGGAGCCTGCGGTGGGTATGTGGCAGGAACCAGCCAGGCTCTTCCTGGCAGCAGATGGGACACTGGTGCAATTATTATCTCCACTGCATAACTAGAAATCACAGCTCCGAGAGGTTCAGCAACTTGCCTAAGGTCACACAGAAGTACTTGGAGAGTCAGGTTTCACTGGGGATCTTTTGCACCCCAGGCCTACATTCCGCCCCCAGCTCAGTGTCACCTTGGGGTGCATGTCCTTGGCAGGGCAGGTGCATTTTCAAGCCTCAGCCTTTGGGGGATTGTCCCAGACAACCTTCAAAACCACTGCAGAAGAAATACTCATGGCTGAGTCTTACACAAAGCGTAGCCTAGGCCCAGACCTGTCCTAAGTGCCCCACGTCTATTAACTGCCATTAAAAACTCCAGTCACCTGCCTCTTCCTGGTCCCTCCTGGCCACTTTCACCTAGGTTGCCCTTCTGGGTCCCTCGCCATCACAGCCCCTGCAGGGGTTCCCCGATACGGGAGGCATGGACCCGAGTCTCAGCTTCCATTTCTTGCCCATGCTCAAAAGTCATAGAGCAAGGGCCAGGTCTTCTGCCTCAGGCCTGGCAAAGGAATGAGGGGAGATGCCAGCACCTGTCCATCAGGAGGACAGTCTGCAAGGTGATGCTGGCCCTACACCTGGGCTGAGGAGTGACAGCAGATGACAGGTGAGTGTTGAGGTTTCTGGCAGGGAGAGAGAGTGCTGGGCAGGGGCTGAAGGAGCTGGGGGCAGCCCTGAAGACGCTGCTCTTAGAGCAGAGAAGAGCCCCTGGGTGGGGACCAGCTGTGAGAGGAGGAGGTGCTGCTAGCAGGAGATGCTGGGTCGCCTCCAAACCCAGGCCAGTGCCTGCTGATGTGACCAGACACAGTTGATGCAGAAGGCAGCCAGGTCCTCACCTCTTAAGTGAGTACTGATGGCTGCCCGTGGAACGAGTGCTCAAGGAAAAATACAGGCTGAGAAGATTCCACTGAGGACGTCCAGAGCCAGGGAAATAGCGTGAGCCGGAGTGGGCAGGAGAGGGCATGCCCAGGGAGCAACACATTGCGACACAGCCAGGCTGGAGCAGCTGAAAGGAGGCTAGAGAGGCCCGGATGTGGGGTGCCAGACACCAGGAGCTTCACGGGCCAGGTGGAACGGGGTGCTCATGGGCTACCTTAGGGAACTTGTGTTTCCTGCCCAAAGCTGTATGGAGCCCTTGAGTTGTCTTTCCCAGGGAAAGGATGTGACTAGATGGAACATTTTCTCAGGCAGCTGGGCAGGAAGTGGTAGAGAGCGGTCAGGGGCTGGTTGGTGGTGGCAGGTCGGAGTTGGTGGAGCCATCTTGCTAGGGTGCAGGAGGGATAGGTGGCTCTGAGGCATGGTTAGGAGGTGAGCCTGGCTGACTTGGTCCTCTGGCAGTAGGGGAGGGAGCGAGTGGAGGAAGGGAGGCCCTGATGGAGAAGGAGGCTTGTGGAGGACACTGTGCTTTGGTGTTGGTGAGGGGTCAGGTAGAGCTGTCCAACAGCAAGTAAAAGAGAAGCCCAAGCTGAAGACTGTAGTTTAGGAACCACGGTATCAAGTGACCACTGACACACGAGAGTGGACAGGAGTCGAGAGTGGAAGCCACATCAGAGGAGAGGGCGGGAATATTCTAGCAGGCAATCCCCTCCCCCAGTTCACTCTAATGGCTGGCCAAGACTTTACCCTTGGTCTCTGCTGTTTAATACCCTGCCTCTCTGGACTCCTCTCCACCCCTCTGTTTTCCTCACATACCTTTGCTTCCTGGAAAATCCTTGCTCATCTTCCAAGATGCCATGCCAGGGTCCCCCCAGTACTGTCCCCAACACGAACTTGTTGTGTGCCCTTGAGCAATTGACAGATCCCCACCCCAGTGGCCTAGTCTGTAAAATGGGAATACCGAAACTAGCGGCTACCTCCGGGTAGCTGTGAGGTCAGGCGAGATCAAGCACACGGAAGCGAGATTGGTCATGGACAGCTGTCTGGATGGAAAGGGCAGTCGGAGAGCCACCAAGGAAGTACTTCTGCCCTCCTTGCTGTTCCCCTGAGGCAGGGTCCCCACCCCCTCCTTCCAGGCCACAGCCTCATTCCCAGTGTCCCAGAAAATCCCAGGGCCTCTTCCTCAGCAGATCCAGATGCCATCTGCCTCCTTGGAGATTTACTCCAATTCGGCCACGAGTTTGGACATCTTGTCTGAAAATTGAAAGCCGATGGTGAGCAAGCTGAAGTGCAGGAATTAGTTGTGATGGACGTAAATTGAATTTTAATAGAGAGGTACATGGCACGGAGCCAGTGTACTCAAGCAGAGGGAAGGTAGTAATTAAAAGTTAACGAGTTTAGAGATGTCCTAATCCATGGGGAGGGATGGGGGCGGGGCAGGAGGAGGAGGTGGCCCCAGCTATGTGCTGTCCTTCCCTTGTCCTGGAGGCCGCTCCTCCCACCCTCAGAGGCCAGGCCAGGCAGGTGGGAAGGCAGCCAGGAGTCCATCTGCACCCCGGGGCCCACCTCCTGCAATGGGGTAATAGCACAGTTTGCAGGACCCCTAGCAGCAGCTGGAACAGGGCTCCTGACCTCGGACTGCCAACGTCACAGGGCAGTGTAGAGGGCCACTCTGCACATCCTGGGGTGCCAGCAGTCCTCCTAGCCTCTGCCTGCTAGATGCCTATCCACACCTTGCAGTTGTGACCACTCAGAATGTCTCTGGACACTGCCCGATGTGCGCAGGGACCTTTACTGTCCCTTACGCACCAGCATCCCGCAGAGCCTCGCTCGTGTCCCCTAACTTCTCCCGGCTGCAGCCAGAGCTGCCTTTTGCACATAGGTGTCCTCGTATGCTGGGGTCAAGAGCCCAATCAGCCTTGCAGGGTGGAAGGCTGGCCACCCTCTGGTCCCTCCTAGGGGCCTCTCCAGCCCCTACCTCTTCTTGTTGTAACAACCCAGATAGATGACATTGGCTGTCACATGGGGTGACCTTTAGTGATGCCACTGTGGACCTTGGCGTGAGATGGATGCACAGATGCTTACAACGCCAGCACTGCCCACCCAGGACACCAGGGCTGGGAGAGCTGGAGCCACTAGAGGAAGAGCTCTGGGGTGGTGGCTCTGGGTCTTGGTGACCTATGACTCCCCGGCCTGGCCGCAGGGAGGCCCAGGAGCATCTCTAGCGTGGCTCTTCACTCCACTCACCCCTGCCAGGGAGCCTCCGCCTGCTTTAACACAGGCTCTTCCTGGAGGGGCCAGGCCCAGCCTCAGCAGCTACTGTGAAAGTCAGGAAAGCAGAGAGGCGGGCGGAAGGGAGAGAGGTGACAGGAACACCTCCCAGGTCAGGGACAGCAGCGAGTGGCAAGAGACCCAGCTGGCTCCTCGTGCCTCAGGTGGACATGGCAACAATTATGTCAATTAAAACTAATAAGTTCAAAGTGTAAGAGGCAAGGATAGAAAGAAGCAAGTGTCTAAAACCTGGCTGGCTCAGTTTCCATAGCAACCTGTTTCCTGGAACTCTGCTTAATGGTCCTGGTGTCGGGAGGAAGTGGGGCCCTCACTCCTGAGGAAGCTGAGGACAGATGAGGTGTCACTTTGGGACTCCAGTGGAAGGAAGGGGGCTACTGGGGGTGGGGAGGATGGGCACCAAAGGTCCTGAGACTCACCCAGACACAGAGTGCCTCTGCTGGCATCCGGGCCAAGCCTGAGTCTTACTCCATGGCCCTGAGTGGAGCTGACTTCCCGGGGACAGGACAGGGGCTCAGGTTAGAACTGGAATTGAAACCAGGTCCCCAACTATCCACTGGGTGCTGCTTGGATCCCCAGGGCTACCCAACTGTCCATCATTCCACCAGAAAGGTGGCAAAGATGCCAAGAGCTGGTTGGATTTGGTAACCTCTTCCCAGTCATCCTGGGTGCCTGGGGACATGGAGGGATTGGCTGTGCTAGGGGTGGGAGCATCGCTGTGCCTGGCCCCCTGGATCAGAGGTTCTGTCCCTGCCTCAGTCCCCTCAGGCGACGTCTGCTGAGTTCCCTCGGCATCCCTGTGTTCACAGGATCATACTCAGGCAGCATAGACCTAAGAATGTTGGAAGGGCCGAGGAGGACGTTTCCTTGGCAGGGAACTCTCATTGCCCTCAGAAGCCGGAGCCAACTAAGAGGCGTCACTGTTTCCTAAGCCCCGTGTGTCCATCTGCACATGGTGCTGCATGTCCCCCCACGGTCCTCACAGGGCACGCAGCCTGAGCCTCGCACCACATAACCGTGCCACATGCCTGCAATCACGCCCAGGCTTTGAGCTCCCCAGGGTGGCCTGGCCATCCACCAGGCAGCTAGTGTGCCTCCCATTTATAGGGGCAAGAAATTGAGGCCAAGAGGTGACGTGACACATCCAGGATCACACTGCAAATTCAGGTGGGGCCAGGGACCTAGACGCCCACCGGCTCCTCTGCCCAGAACAGTCTGGAACACACAGAGGTGCAAGCCCAGCCTCACCCTCCTCTCACCCTCCTTCCCTCCCACTTCCCAGCCACTGATGCATTCTCCATGGCCAATCCTGGTGGAGCATGGCTGCACCCCCAGACTCCCCAGAGCACGCACCGTGGAACATGCAAATGAAGCGCTCTGAAGCGTTCAACTGCCGCCTTTAATGAAGGGCTCCCGGGGAAAGCTCTTCTCTGATGAACTGAGGCTATTTATTTCCTCCACGAGGAAATTTAACATGCAAATTAGGAAGGGTTTGATCATTCATCACCTGAAATTGACATCTTTGAATTTGGCCTTATTCCTTAGTAACCATGGCACATCCCTGGGCACAGTAGAGCCCAAGAGGCCATGGTCCTTGGTCCTCGGGGAGGCAGGAGGAGGTGAGCTGCATCGGAGGCACTTGCACTTCTTTCTGGGATGGTTCAGGATGCGGAAAGGAGATGAGGAGATGAGCACAGCTTCTTCCCCCATGGCGAGCGGCTTGCCCTGGGGATTGCCCTCTTTCCTCTCCACCCCGGGTCTTCCTGCACCTGCACCCCGTGGCCCCCAGCCAGGGCACAGAAACTGATGAGATCTCAACTCCGTTCTATGCTAAGCAGCAATGGCTAAGATGCTGCCTTGGCGGTTGGTAAGGATCTCTGCTTCTTGGAGCTGCCTGGCACCCCCACTCCATCTCCCCACCCAGACCACTCAGAGCCTCCTTAGGCTCATTCTTGGGATTCCCCACTGTCCCTCCCCTGTGTCTTGGTCCCCCAGGAAGATTCTCTGTGGAGGCCCACTTTTGGGGAAGCCGGGCTTTCTGTGACTTGCCACTCTGGTCTTCTGCCAGGGGCTGTCCATATCCCCTAAGACAGCAGTGACTCCTGGGAGTGGACATGGAGGAGGGTGGGAGTCGGAAGCAAGGGTTTTGGCTCCGGCTGACAGCCCCAGAGGGCTGGGAGATTCCAGAGCATTCTCCAGCTCACGGTGAGCCAGTGTGCAGATGGGGCCCGGGGCACTGGTGAGTGCACAGGGGGCTAGGGAGAGGGGAGGCCATTCCTCCTAAAGAACAGGGCACAGGAACCAGGAAAGACAGTCTCCCCAAAGGAGACTAGGCACTGGCCCTGGAGGGCAATCCACAGCACATTTGTGGGCGCCAGTCTCTGTGGCTTCTCCTTTACCCTTGACCCTTAAAGGACAAGAAAGGGGCCTTGCCCACGTGAGCACACCCAACCTGGCCGCAGCCCCTGCTCAGTGACCTGCTCCTGAGTGGAAACCCACCGTGGCGGCTTACCCAACCACGATGTCCTGTTTCTCTACTGGTGTCTCCTGGGCTGTCCCCTCCAAGGGCTCACTGGCTGCCAGCATGGGGGCTGGGCCTTTCCCTCCTGTGGCCTTCATCCCTGGTGGAATGGCGGTCTCGGATTGTGATTTGAGAGGGCAAATGTAGACTCTGGAAGGCCCCTGAGGCCTGTGCATTGGAATATTCCCCCACATTGTGTGAGTGACAGGAAGTCACAAAGCCAGCACAGGCTTTGGGTTCTGCACCCTGAGGGGAGTACTGTAGAATACTGGGGCTATGCTCTGCCGCCTCCTCGCCCTCCCCAGGCCTAGCCAGTGCCCAGTGGCCACAGTGATCACCTTTCCACATGGCAGCTCACAGACAGGTCCCTGGGGCCTCATTAATACAGTTCCGGTCTGATTCTCCCACACAGTGTTTCTGGTCACCTGTAAGGGTGACTTTGGAGAATCCAGACAGAATGTGGTGGTGGTAGATAAAGAACAGGAAGGTCAGAGGTGATGGGATTAGTTTTGGGGCCTGTTGCCCAGGTCTGAGCAAGGGCTCAGGAGGAGGGAGAGGCGTCTACCCAAGGACTGGGCTCCTGGCACCTGGTCTCATGGCAGCCCCTGCTCAGGCCCTATCCTAAGCATGTACCATTTCACTTAATCCTCACAATGTGCCTTCAGGAAAGGGCCACAGGAGGAGCACAAAACCTAATGGCTGTCTCTGGGGCCCTGCCACCTGCAGGCTGTAGAGTCTTGGGCAAGTTGCTTAACATCTCTCTTCCTTGGTTTCCTCATCTTTTTTGTCTAATGAATTTGAATATAACTCTGACTTCATAGGGTGATTAATAGAGTATAAATGCATTCTCCCTTGTAAAGTCCCCAGAACAGTGCCTGACCCGCATTAGTAGCTATTGTTATTACCCCTATTTTATTGATGAGGAAACGGAGGCACGGAGAGTTAGACAACTTGCTCAAAATCACACAGCAAGTAAAATACAATCAAAAACCTGCCTGTGCACACCAACCCTTCAAGTAGAGCAACTTGGGCAGAGAAAAGCAGTGTGGTGCAATTTGACTGGGCCTATTGGTGCTGACCTTTCTGCTGTGAGCAGTCAGCTGTCCTGGCTCGCCGGACCCGCTGGGTGTCAGGGGAAGGGTGAGGTACTGCTGCCTCCAGAAGAGTCAGGAAACAGCCAACCAGAGGGGGAGGTTATAAGTGAGCGGGCAGGTCTTGGACACTGGTACTCACGGTGAAGAGGCCTGGACGTGCCCTAACAGGCCAGTTGTGGACCCTTCCAGACCCAGGCTAGGTGCTGCTTCCTGTAAAGCTCAGCTCACACGAGCATCGGACTCTCATCCTGGGGGCTCTCCTGCTAAAAGGGCCTTTTGAAAAAGTAAAATGCGTTCCGCATGACAGAACCCCCATCTTTATTGGCCAAATGATAGTGGGCCACTCTGCCTGCGCTGGGGTAGCTGGGGATGGCCGGGTGTAGGAAACCAACTCCCAGCTCCACTCAGTTTCCCTGCCATCCACTCACATCACAGGCCACTTCTGACACCAGGTGTGTGGGGAGGGGGATAGTCTTCCCACACACCAAGCAAGCAAGCCGCCCTACCCCAGTGGAAAGCGGCTGGGTGTCTCGTAACTCAGTTCAACTCTGACACGGTGACCTGGAGACAGATCATGCCAGAGCCCACAAACCACAGTGGCCAGTGGCCATCCTGGGGAGTTTCCCCTGGGCTTTCGACCAACTAGATATAAATGGGGGTTCCTGTGACCTCCTCCTTGGGTTTGACCAGTTTGCTCGAGTGTCTCAGAGAACCCAGGGAACACTTAGGTTTACCTATTATGAAGAATGTGGCCAGAGATACAGAGGAGGGTACAGAGGTGTGGAGGGGCACGCCCCTTCTGGAAAACCCAAGTGTTCTGTTACTCTGAAGCTCTCCAAATCCCAGATTTGGGGGTTTGTCTGTTGAGAATTCATTGCATAGGTGTGACAGAAGCACAGACAGCCTTGTAAAAGGATGACCATGCCAAGGGCATGATCTCATGCCAACAGGCAGGGTGGGGCAGCCCAGCCAAGCCTGCGTGAAGACCCTCCTGGGCCACTCTGCACAGCCAGCCTTCCTCTTGGGTATGAGGCAGGGCCTTCTGAGATGGGGGCTCACCATCTGCTAACAGACAAGGTGGGTCAAAGGAAGGCAGGGGAGCCAGGGTCTCCGTGACTTGCCTGGGGAAAGAGGAACTTTAGTTTGTGCCTTGGGGAAGGAGAGAGAAGCCAGAACTTTGGACCAAAACAAAAACAAAAAAAAGAAAAAGGAAAAGAGAAAAGGAAAACACATATACATCACATAATATATTGGCAGAGACCCTGGAGAGTTGAAAAGCCAAGCCCCTGCTGCCTTGTACAGGTAGAGGGTGATACAGACCTTGAGGCAGATCTGCCTGGCACAAGGAATGGGCATCTCCTCACGCACCCTGATGCCCCAGGGTTGCCAATAGCAGGCACCACAGGGTCCCTGGGAGGCCTCCTCCTGCTTGCCTCCCCGCACCTGCCAGGCAAGATGCAGGGAGCCTCTGGGAGCCAGGGCTCATCCTCCAGGATCATCGGCATGCACTAATCCCACAAACATCTGGCCTCAGGGAGTCTGGAGCCTGAGGAAGGCCAGGGAGCAGGCAGGAAGCTCAGGCCAGCTGGCAGGCCCAGCCCACTGTGGCTCACCCAGGCCCACCTGGTGCTGCCTCCATGCTAATGTTCCCCATGCACAACCCCCACTTGGCATTGGTTAGCCATTGCACTTTGTGGTAGATAAAGGGGCCGTGGCAAAGTTGTTCCTACACCGGTGACCAAGTTGCCATTCACTTAAGGTCCCAGCGAGTCAGGGATGCCAAGGAGCCCTGCATTTAACTCCTTCCCCATCACCTCCAGGGAAGTGCCCACTGTGATCTTCTGGCTAGCAACAGGAAATGGACCAGAGTGGAACTGGGGGACAGACGGTGTGGCTCTACACAGTGGCAACAGCAGAGGCATTTTCACCTAGATGTAAAGAACAGGTGACATTAAGATCTGTGGAGACAATGGGGCTGGGGCTGTTGTTGTTCCTGTTAATACCCAGAGCCCGACAGCAGGCCCAGCACCGTGCAAACCCTGCAGGAGGGGCCACATGATGCGTGACAAAGTCAACTACGTAAGAAGGCATTTCCTGCGTGCTCCTGGAATTTCAGGCCCTGTGCTGGGCCGTGGGCAGGCAGTCTGCCATAGTGCAGGATGCACATCTAGTGAATATCACCACACTGCACAAAATTGTGCAAACAAACCCATGCAGGGCTTAGAGGGGGAACGGTTTGAGTGGAGCAACACAGAGAATCGTCATTAATGACACATTGAAAAAAAGGGACCCTATGAAGACGATTGTACCATTTGACACACATTAAATGGTTAAGAAATGCATCAGCGCCACGATCCACGGCAACTTTGCCTTGGAAAGGCCTGGAGTGTGTTTGTGGAAGTGGGCGTGGGAGGGATGGAGGTTGTGTGTTATTGTTCGGTGGTAGCAGGAGGGTGGCATGAAATCAAAGAGAAAGTTGTAGCACCAGGTGTGGGCGGGTGACACCTGCCGGGAACCAAGGACACTGGAGGTGTGAGCATTTGAGCAGGTTGTACACAGCTGTGCCGCTCCGCTTAGCTGGGCCTGGCTTTCTGCATCTCTGGTGCTTCCTGCAGACAAGATTGGGCCTAAACAAACACGACATGGCTGGGTGCTCTGTCGTTCTCCAGCCTATCAGTTGCACTGGGCAAATGCACGTTGTCAGACAGCTGCAGAGCGGAAGCTGTGCTGGATTGTCTATGTGGCAGCCCCGCGGGTTCCGCCCAGTGTGCAGATAGAGTTGCCCCAGGTTTCACAAGGCTCAGTCCCCTGTCTGAGGTCACATGCTCCTTGAGCCATGGAGCTGAGACTGGAGCAAGGGTTGTCAAGGTCACAGCAGGGACCACGACCAGAGTCATCTCACGGATGGGGAAATTGAGGCTGATGAGGCAGCACCTGCCTCTTGTTATCCCTGAAACCGTTTCTCCTGAGAAATCTGGATCCCAGCTTCCCTCTCCGCAGCCACCCCTCCAGGGCCTCCCATCATGGAAGACCCTCGAGTGCATCTGAATCCCCTGGGACCTGCATAAAGGCAGATCTTGACTTGGCAGGTCAGATGTGGCCATGAGTGTGCTTTCTGACCTGCTCCTGGGTGTGCCCAGCCTGCGGGTCACCACTCCACGCCCTGAGTGGCAAGGCTGCGAAAGGCCTCCTGCCTCTTGGCAGGTCCTCTTGGCGGGTCATCTTCACCTGGCTGCTCTTGCTTCCCTTGCCAGCGGCCCTGCACCACAAGCTCAGCCTCCATCCTGCCAGAACCTTCCGTCCTTGCTTGGTGGTCCATCTGTCACAGCCTCCTGGAGGGACCCCAGCCTTGGGTCACCCCAGCGTTTGACCCACCTTGCTTCTTCCTGGAGGCTGTTGAGCCCACCAATGTCCACCTGCATATATGGCACCTGTGTAAGGTCAAGGTGCTGACCTCACCTGCCTCCAGAAGTCTCCAGGGCCTGCTCGCTCCCCTCACCAAGATTTAAACTTGCTCATGTGTCTTAAAAATACACAGCTGTCCAGTGGTCCTGCCCCTCGTTCCCTGGCCAGCTTCTAGCTGGAGACCTTGCACTTTCTGTCCACCGTCCACTGAAACTGCACCTCCTCCCCACCCTGTGCCAATGGGTTTCTCCTCATGCAGTCAGTGGACCCCCTCCCCCTTTCCCTGTCCCTTGGTACCAACTTACACAGCCAGGCCCTCCTCTCTGGATCAGCCCCAACACTTTGGCTGGGACCAACTCCAACTCACTGTCCACTGACGGCCAGCGTGAGCTTTATGCCAATGCCAATCTGACTGCTTTTCACCGGGGCCTTGCTGCACAGGGCCAGAGAGCACCCATTTGGGACTTGGGGTCCACACAGCTTGCTGCAGCTCTTCAGCTCTGCTGTTGTGGCACGAGAGCAGCCACGGGCCGTGCAAATGGGTGGCTGTGTCCTAGGGAAGCTTTGTTTATGGGGGCTGAGATGTGACTTCCATGCAATGCTCATTCTTCTTTTGATTTTGTTCAGAAAGTCAAAGATGTAAAATTTATTCTTGTACGCCTCTTGTAAGGAGGCTGTGGGCAGTGGATTTGAAGAATGGGCTGTGGTTTGCCAACCTCTATTTTACACCCCTGATGAATGCCTTCAAAGTAACTCCTTTGTCCTTAGAGAAAAGCCCAGACTCCTTACCTGGCCCATGAGGCCCTGGGGCCTGGCAGGGCTGAGTCTACCGCCTCCCCTGGCTGCACTCTCCTCTGGCCAGTGGTCCGCAGTGACTTGCTGTCCCAAGCACTCCCACTGGCCCTTAGCTTCTTCTCTCAGTTGTCCTTGGACAGCAGCTCCTCCTCAAGCCCACCCTGCCCTCAGCTCCCCAGCTTCCCCCAGGATCACCCCAGAGTCCCCTACACCCTGTTCTTTCATCACCCCAAGGCTCAAGCCTCAGTGCTGGCCTGACGAGGGTCCTTGGAGATCCCTGTTATGGGTTGAATTGTGTCCCTCACCCCCCAAGAGACATGTTGAACTCCAACCTCCCAGACCTCAGAATGTGACCTTATTTAGAAGTAATGGAGCTTACAGATGTATTTAGTTCGGATGACATCATGCTGGAGTTCAGGAGTCCTCAAATCCAGTAAGGCAGTGTCCCTGTGAGAGAAGGAAGAGACTCAGAGAAGAGAATCCCTCTCAAAGACAGATGCATGGGGGGGAGATGTGTAATGATGGAGGTGGAGGTTGGAGGTAATGCCGGGGGCCACCTGAGCTGGAGAAGTCAACACAGGATCCTCCCTGGAGCATTCAGAGGGGCCTTGGGGCATGTGGATTTTAAATCTCTGGCTTCTAGCGCTGTGAGAGAAATTTCTGTTGTTTTATGTCACCCAGTTTGTGGTACTTGGTTACAGCAACCCCAGGACACCAGCCCTGGTGACCTGCTTCCCCTAAACGAGAGAGGCTTCTGGCACCAAGGAGAGAGGCCTCTCCACCAATGGTAAAGAGGAAGGAAGGGGCTCCTGAGCCCAGCGCCCTTCGGGCTCTTCTAACAGGAAAACTTCTTCTTCTAGGACTGAGAGGCACTGAAGGCAGCCTTACTGGGAGGCCAGGGAGGCGGGGGAGGCCCCAGAAGGCAAACAGATGAGGCTGCCACCCTGCCCACATGGTCAGGCCACCAAGCTCATGCCACTTGATTCCTGGAGGCCTGATTTCCACGCAGGCTCCTTATCAACTTGTTTTAATTTGGCTTCTTTCTGATGCACTTCAGCATGAAAGGGTTCCTAATGAATTTCAACCAGGTGTCAGGAGCCCGGGACAAAGGAGCCTACTCTCACTGGAGCAGAGGGGCTGTTCTCCCTGGAGGAAGCCAGGAGCCCTGGGGATATCCTGGAGCATAACTGTTGTGGAGGGGCAGGTGGTGCTCCTCCGCTTGCTTTTCTGTTTTCTTCTTTGTTTATTTTTAAAATAATAATTATTACCTCCCCCACCCAAGCTCAGGGTTTCTTCTTTCCATTTTTTTATAAATTCCAAACCAAAACCTCTTCAAGTTTTAACTCCTCGCACCCTGAACCACATTCTCCTTCCTGGCTCCTGCTTCTTTTCTGCTTCTAGCTCCACAAAGTCCCTTTTCACTGTGCAGAGGGACCCCAGCTCTCTCTGATTCCACTTGTGCAGCGAGTCCCATGGAGGGGACCACAGACACAGCTCCGGGCCAGGTAAGGCCTGGACAGCTTCCTGGGGCACTTTCACTCTGGGCAAAGACAAGCAGAGGAGAGAAGATGTGTCCTAGAGCAGTCCCAAGGTCCCCAGGAGACATCAGGTGGCAAAGATGGGGCAAGGAAGCTTTTGGGGTGAAATGGGCCTGAAATCAAATCTCACTTTGTCTCCTCCTAGCTGGGTGACCTCAAGCACAGGCTCAACCTCTCTGAGCCCAGGTCCCAGGCTATAGAATGGGAAGAGGTGTCTCCTCCACCTGGGGTTAACATGGGAATTAGCCAGGTACTATATGCCAAGTGTTTGGCTCAGAACCTGTGCTGATCTTTGGTTATCATGGAGGGAGGGGGCTCTGCTTTGCCCCCAAGCCACCATTGCAGAGTGACCATCCAGCTCCCAGCCTTCTCTGTCCTTGTCCCACCTTGCTGGCCCACTCAGCTTCCACCCCTGCTTTCTCACCCAGCTAGAGCTCTTTGGGGGATGACTGGGCTGATGGATAACAGCTTAATGAAGTCCTTGTCCTTGTTCATTGAGAGTAGTTAATTGGCCCAGAAGGTCACAGGGTCGATGGACACCCTCCTCCAGCCAGCCCAAGCTAAGGCTGACACAGTGTCCACAGCCCCAGCTCAATAATGCCACCATCCCTCTTGTTGACCACATAGCCTGGGATCAATTAGAGCATCATGAGCTCCCCAGGGAGGCTCAGGGGAAGCAGGGAGGCCATGCCAGGGCTGGGAGGTTGAAGGCACCCCTCTGCTTCGGGAGTAAACCTCCCATCAGAACCAGTTAGCACAAGCCCACAGGCCGTGCTTTGCCCAAGTACCACCTTCAGAGACCCGCCAGGCTCAGCCTGTTTCTTAAGAGTCCCTGATCCCTGACTCCATCATCTCATCACAGAGATTTTCCTGACCTGCTTTACTCCGAACCTGTAACAAGTTATCACAAACTTAACAACTGGAAACAATGCAAATGTATCCATCGCAGTTCTAGAGGTCAGAGTTCCTAAATTCAAGTGTCAGCAGGGCAGGTGGGTCTCCTGTATCTGCAGACAGGAGAAGATGGTGTCCCCGCTCCAGACAGAGCTGATTCCTCCTTCCTCCGCCACTCAGTTCCATTCCAGCCCTAGAAGATTGGATGACACCACTCAGAGGTGAAGAGTCTCCATCACTCAGCTGCCCCATTCAGATGCTGCTGTCTTCCAGAAAGCCCTCCCAGGCACGCCCAGGAAGCACCTTTTGCCAGCTACCTGGGCAGCCCTTAGCTCAGTCTATCTGCTGAATACAGCCGCTGTTGTGGTCAGCATCTTGGGCTTCTCCCCTTCCTGTCCACTTCAGGCACCACCCCTGTGCCCTGCAGGGCTCTAGGTGCCAAGTCACCCACCCCTGAGGGCCACCGCACACCTTACTAGCTAAACATCTATCCTCTGTGAAGGACAGTGCAGGGCCATGCCCAGCCTTGCAGCGATTCTGGAAGACCTTGCCAACCTTGCCCCGACCCACTTGCCACCTCTGTGGTCCCCTGCCTCTCTGCACCCATCCCTCAGTCCTCTGGCAGCCCCTCCCTCGCCAGGCTGCTGCCTCCCCTCTGCGGCCACCGCCGCCGCCCAGCCAGGACACTCCTCCCTGCGCTGGCACTGTCAGCAGAAGCGCTGTGTGTCAGACTTTTCCTCAAGACGTGGGAGGGGAATCACAGCACAGGACGGAAATGCTTAAAATAGAAGCGCAGAAATCTCTGTTCCTGAATTGCCCTCCCTCCCCGCAGTCCTCACCACGGGGTGCACCCTGACGTCAGCCTCCAGGGCCAGCCTCTGCCTCCCTGTGCAGGGGAGCTCTCATTCCCTGCCCCCATTCTCCCCAACCTCTCTTACCCCCATGAGTAAAGAAGCCACACCCCAGGGCCTCTATTCTCTCACCCCTTCCTCTCCTGGGCCTCCCTTTCCATCATCAATGGACCCACCACCGGGCTCTGCTGGGCTCTGTAGCTTCTTCCTGAGTCTCCTGTTACTGGATTCTCCAGTCCTTAGCAACAGCTCTTTATTAACACCTTCCAGCTCCAGTTTTACTCCCTGCTCAGCAGCACCCCCTTTCCGCCACCAGCAGTCCACCCAGGTCTATGAATGGGGAGGGTCCACAACCAAACCATTCTGCAAATCGTTCTCATTTCAGGAATGAGACCCCAAGTTATTCGGCACCACCCAGGTGAGGTTTCTGTCCTCTGGATGCTACACTGACCCGGCATGCTGGCTCCCTATTAGCTGTGTAGCCTGGGGCAAGTTACCTCCGATCTCTGGGCTCCAGTTTTCTCATCTGTGAACTGAGACTTCCTACAGTGTTGTGAGGATTAAATGAGTTGCTTATGTGTAAAGGCACTTAGTGACTTTGCTGGTAATAGTTATTATGATATTAATTGCATCACGGTACACTATTGTACATACACTGTATATAGTTGTATATGGTATATTCAAAGGAGAAAGCACACAATAGGCTTTTCCTTTGGAATCATCATGGACAGAGTTTTGCCTTCTTTCCTGAAGATTTTTGCAAAAGCTAATGCCTGACATGGAGCTGGTCTGTTTCCAGCTGGCCAGGTCTCAGTGCTAGCAGGAGCAGGCAGGCTGTGTGTTCCCACAGGTGTCTGGACATTAGCACACACAGACACACACATGCTGTGGCACGTGCTACCTCTCCTGCCTGTTGCCCAAGAAAGTCCATGGGAAGAGGGACAGAATCCCAGGTCCCCAAGCTCAATTTCTCTCTACAGTCCTCCAAACCTGTGCTGACCTCAGCCATCTATGGTGACACCATAGATAGCAGGTACATTGGGTCCCTGCTGACCCCCAGTGGATGTGGCAACCCAGCTGCCTTCTCTCCTGAGCCAAGTGCACTTGAGAAGAGGCCTTGGTCAACATGTGTGCAAGAATGAGCTGCGTGTGGGTGTGAGCACATGTGTGCATGAGTTTGCATAAGGATGGGCCCCACAAGTGTGTACCTGGGGACACCATAGTGTGTGCGTGAATACGTGTGCCCACGAGTGGACGTGTACAAGCGTGCCATGTGCGTGTGCAGGGCGCATGCCCACACGCACCCTTCCTCCACGTGAGCATTACCGCGCGCATCTCCAGGCATCTGATTTATTAACCAGGACAATACAAGGAGAGCGTGCCTATTATTTCTGGTGTCCGCATCAGCTCCTGACAGCTTCGTGGAATTGAAATATCTTATTTAATGTGAGTAAGAATCATTTTAAATATCAACTGTGACACTCAAGGACTTGGAACCGAAAAGGGCATTGTGTGTTTCCCCGTGCGCTGGAGAAGACGCCACATTTGTTAGGCAGTTATTTTCTCCCCTGCTCTTCTCTTGTCTCTAAAAATCCAATTATCTGTGCCAGTTCTCCCTGCTCTCCTGCTGTGCCCTCCACCCCCAGCCTCTCTCTTCATCTGGGGAGAGTGGACTGAGCAGCGGGGTCCTGCCAGGTTGAACCAGGACAGATAAGGCTGGGTGTGGGCTCTTGGTGGAGCCTTCATCATCCGCTTTCTGGTGCAGCCTCCATTCTGGCCCCTGAGCCTCTCTCTGCTTCTGGCTCCCCTGGACCATCTAACTGGGAGAAAGTAGAGCTCCCTCCATTCAAGAGATTCCTCCGCACTGCGGCTATCAAAAAGCCCGAGGAGGCTCCAAGTGCAGCTATGGGAAGACCTCCAAGCTCTATCGGCCTGGACACAAAGCAAGGGGCAGAACAGGAGGCACGGTCTCTTGCTTATAAAGGGGGAGGATGCAGAATTCGAATGTGCTTGCATTTGCATGAAGAAATTCTGAAAATGTACTCAACACCAAGTTTCTTCCATGTGCGTTGGGGGTGATGGGCATGGGGGGCACAGGGTAGGAGGGACTTTCTGCTATGTACTTTTCTTTTATTCTTTGAGTTTTGAAATATGTGAACATATTTCCTATAGTAGATTAGTGAGTGATCCTTGGAGGGGACCTGGGGCTGGGTGAATCCAGAGGTGCCTAGCCCCTGGAAGCTACACTCCTACCTCACAATGGCAGAACTGAGGGCTGCTAGTGAACCAGGGAGCAGGTACCTGCCATCTGTGCTCCTGTTCCCTAGAGGGGCCAGGCTCAAGCCCCACCACCTTAAGGATGCAAATAGAGATGACCAGCCTGCGAGTTCGGAAACCAAGGAATGTGCCCTGCAAGGGAATCCATGCTCCGCCAGTGCTTGTCATCATGGGTCCACACTCTGGCAGGGGGTTCCTGCTGCACTCTCTTGGTGACCCCTCCAGGCACCCCCCCTCACTCAGTACCTTCCCCCATGAGTCTCGCATTGGCTGTCATTCAACAAGCACCTTGGCAGTACCTGCCATGTCCCTGGCCACGCTTGCATCAAAGATAGCTGCCATTGTCCCCATTCTGCAGACAGGGAGACTGAGGCCTGTGGCTTTTCCATCACTTGTCCAGAATGCGCAGAAGTGAAAGTCAGTTCTACATTGCTCCAACTCAGAAGTCTTGGTGCTTTCTCCCATGCCACACGTCCTCTTGGGTGAGTCAGGTGTGGGCCCTGCTACCTGGACTCCTCCTCCAGAAGCCATTTCATCCATTCCCCTGCCCCTGGCCTGGAGACTTGAACAGGACCGGGCTCAGAGGCCTGGAGACTTGGACAGGACCGGGCTCAGACAGTTCCTTGCTGGGCCAGCAGTCACCAATGGATGGGAAAGACAGAGCTGTGGACTATGTATCCTGACTGCCCACAGAGCAGGGGACGATGAGGACTCTTACTGTCATTGTCGGGGATGCTTACAGCATCTGGATGTGCAAATCAAGATGCTAACCAACTGCCTCTTCCACCCTCCTAGGAGGTAGAAAGACGAGAACAGCAATTTGGGTGGAGTGGAGTGGGTTCCCTGGTAGGAAAGGCAGTGGGTGGAACTCTTACTTTAAATAATGCTGCCTGAAAGTCGGAAATAGGTCCTCAGGCGGGAGCACCCAAGAGGCAGCCCAAGGAGAGGGAGGAGGAGCCGGAGAAGGGCTGCTCTCCTTCCGCCCAGCAGGTCCTCCATCAAAGAGGGGCAGAAGAGAGGTCTCAGGAGGGCACAGACCAGAAGCCTGTTGGCCTTCCTCGTAGCTCCAGGTTCTACCTGGAGTAAATAGACATAGAATCTTTCCCAGAAATTAACTTTTATTAAAGTTTAAATTTTGACACGCATCACTGACATCAGCAAACAAATCCAGATCCAGTGAGTCCCTGGTGCCCGTTTTATAACGTATGCTTAAATTATATACACAAAGTGCATTTTTTAAATTTTATTTTTAAAATAAAAGCAATATATGTATGCGATAAAGAAAACTCTAATGGCATAGAAAGACATAAAATCAAGCTTCCCTTCCTCCCCATCCGGGATACCTCTCCCAAAAGGGAGATAACATGTTCTGAAGTATCCATCTCAAAAAAAAAAAAAATCGTATGCAGATACCTATGATACCTATGTGTTTTGTAATTATATGTGTGCATTTGCACACATGTATCTGTGTACACACATGTGAATGTATGTACTATTTTAATTTACCCAAATCATATCATACCAAATTGTGTCATGTCATCACAGTCTTCTTTGGCTTTTATGTGGCAAAGCTAAAAAATTTAAATTATTTTTATGGGATGAATTGGCATAATCCCAAGCATTAAACTAAGGATTCAGCAGCCTGTGTCTCTAAATAGCAATTCATAAGGACGTATTATTATTCCTGTTCCTAACAGCCAGCCGTGATATTGCTTAGCCTCTTGTGACCTCGCATTCTTATTAACTCCTCCCCTGCACTTCCCCGCTGTGACTTCTTTTCATGCTCTTTGTGTCTTGGAGACCTTCCCATCTCATCCCATACAGGTGTTCATTCATTCCAGGGCTGTGGCACCATTTATTGATCCATTCCCACTTTGATGGACATTCGGGTTGCTTTCAATTTTTCTTTGTTTACCTCTGCAATTACAAGCCACACCTCAGTGAACATCTTTGCACATCTTTTCTGTCACATTGCTGGCAAGTATATCTAAAATCACAGCTCCCTGGGTCAAGGAACTTGCATATTCTAGTTGTGATAGCTTGTGACCCCAAAGGCTGGACCAATTTACAGCGCCACCAGCAGATCTGATGATACGCCTTCCCTCCCCCCTGCTCTTGCCATCGCCAAGTTTGACCATACCTGAAGTCATTGACAATCTGATATGGAGATGTTGTCTTGTTTTGATTTTTAATTTCTCTCATTATGACAGAGGCCAAGCATCTTTTCGGAAGTTTATCGGCCGTGTCTATCTATTTTCCTCCTCCTGATGCTTTTTCACAATATCTGATTTCATTCCTAAACAGAGAGAGCCTTTCCAGCCTCTCTCTCCACTTATTGATAGATATTGGTAGAGTAGCAGACCAGAGCGAGCACTTAGGGTAGGGTCAAGGGTGAGGGGAGAGGAGGGAACAGCTTTGCCAGAGTTTGGGCACTCACCGTCTCCCCGTCATCTTACTGTACACAGTAGCAAGAGACAGATAAGAGCTGCAGCTGCTGGCAGAGATGGTGGCTTGGGCAGCCAGAAGGTTCTGGATAACCCTGCAGAGCCAAAGCAAACTTGGCACACACCCAGCTGTGAGTCAGGCACAGGCAGTCCCCGGAGAGAAGATGGGGCCTTTGGGATGTGATCTCAACCCTGACCTGGCTCACAGCCAAGCTGTGAGTCAGGGAGGCTCAGTGGGACCCGGGCACTGTGTGTGAGACTAGGGGTCAATGCCAAGGTGTTTCTGAACCTTGAACTAAATGGGGCTGCTAATGAAAGTACATCTCCATAACGTCAGTGGGAGATTAAATCCAACGCTCTCAATGCCGACCCGTGGCTGTTTGCAACTGTGCATATCCAGTGAGAGGCGTGGGGCTGGTGGAGTAGGCTTTGCATAAAATTTAAGTTTAAAAATTTGTTAAAATCGCCTTTATGCTGAGATTCAGCTTCTTTTTTCTCATCTCAGAAGTGTCCTTTTAAAATAAAATGCTGACCATTTCTATTTATTTTTCTCTCTCCCCAGCACTTTTTAATATTATTCCTCCTTTTTTCCTTTTTTTTTTTTTTTAAAGTGTTTATTGCTTGCTCCTGTTTGCTTTCTGGTTGGTTGGTTTTAATGATCTTGGCAAAGTAAGACGTTGACAGTCTTATGTCGAATCCCATTTTTTTAAGTATTACTGGTCCATGATATCCAATCGTCTGGGAACTGCCGTGTGAAATGAAGAAATGTATGAAAAGTACTTCATCCAGCCTCTGAAGCAGAGAGGGCGCTCAGAAAGGGGTGGCTATTGTGCCATCCCTGGAAAGGTGATGATGGTGGTGATAGGCAAAATGATCATGATGGTGCTATTGGTGGTGGTGGTGGTGGTGGAGACGATGCTGAGGAACATGGTAATCATATCTGTGGTGGTGGGGATGATGGTGATGATGATGATCGTGGTGATGATGGACATGGTGCTGATGGTAATGATGATGGTGATGGTGATGGTGAACATGGTGATGATATCTGTGGTGGTGGTGATGGTGAACATGGTGATGATATCTATAGTGATGGTGATGTTGATGGTGATGTGAACATGGTGATGATATCTGTGGTGATGGGACGATGGTGGTGATAATGATGGAGATGGTGCTAATGGTAATGATGGTGATGGTGATGGTGAACATGGTAGTGATATCTGTGGTGATGGGGATGTGGGGATGGTGATGATGATGACGATGGTGAAGGAGATGGTGCTGATGGTGATGATGATATTATGGTGATGGTGATGGCGATGGTGAACATGGTGATGATATCTGTGGTGAGGAGGAGGAGGATGGTGGTGGTAACCATGGTGATGGTGGGGGTGCTGATGGTGCTTATGGTGGTGATCATGAGGTGCTGATGGTAGTGATGACGGTGGTAGTGGTAGTGATGGAAATGGTGGTGCTGGTAATAAGCCCTATCCTCTCATGTAACACACACCTGAAACTCTTGAAAATGGGCGGCTCCATTCCAGGCTTAGCATACCCTGGGAGCAATGAGCTTGGCCACCAAGACAGCTGGACAAACCCAAGGCCACCCAAGGGCACCCAAGGACTGGGACAAGATATTCTAGGCCCAAAACCCTTATTCCTCTGAGGGTCCTGTTAGACTATTGCTCAGAAGTGGGAAAGGTGATCATCCAGGGCCATCAGGGAGCTGGTCCCTGGTCCCCAGGCTCCTCCACACCCATTCTCACTCTTGGAAGCTCCTCTTGCTGACCCTCCTCCTCTGTGCTTCTCACCAGGTGAGCACACCATATGCCTGCTCTCCAGTCTCCCACCCCAGTGCCAGGCTCTGCAGCTCCTTGAGTGACATGTGTCCCAGGAGATGTCTACTAAAGGTCTGGCTTAGAGCCGAGCCTCTTGACCAAGAGCCCACACATACCAAATGCATCCTATCTGGCTCAGAGAACCCTCCCTCCCCTCCACCAAGCCACAGTGGAGCTGCCTGTAATCCCAAAGAAGGACTGACACAGAACATTTGGTGAAACATGTGAATTTCCATGCCTCTGTCACCTCCATCCATTCCAATTAATATTTACAGCACAGTCCTGTGCCGGGCCCCAAACCAAATGCCCCACCTTTTTCTTTCACGTGAGTCACAGACAGGGGAAGACTGGCCTTCAAGAGAACTGAGGTGGCCATAGGAGGCCAGGCCATAGGTAGGGTCAAGGACTCAAGCCCAGCACCTCCCAACCCTGGGGCAGTACAGGCTGCTGCCTGCTTGGCCAAGCAAAGCCTGTGGCCTGTGACCACCCTATTATTGATAAGGACCTTTCTGTGATCCCACTGCAAAGCCCAAGAGTCAAGAGCTCCCTAGAGCTCTTCATCCAGAAGGTGGTGACCCTGTGATCTCTGACCTCTGAGCCCAATCTGACCCCTGACCCCCGCAGCTGCCTGACTTGCTCACTGGCCATCTTGTCTGTCCCTAGGTACATGATCACCAGCCTGGACCGCACCCACGCTGGCTTCTACCGCTGCATCGTGCGTAACCGGATGGGGGCCCTGCTGCAGCGGCAGACGGAGGTCCAGGTGGCCTGTGAGTACAATGGGGGACAGGGTGGGGGGCAGAAGAGGGTCTTCAGGGTCCACACTCACCAGTCATACTGCAGGCAGAGCCAAATCCAGTGTGGCCTTCTGCACCTGCTGCAGGGCAGGGTGGCCCTTCCCACTTGTCTGGGCCAGTCCTCTCTTTTTACAGTTGGTAGGAGAAGCTCAGAGACAGAGTAGGAGCTCCTGAGGTCACAGCCAGTCGGTGTCCCTCATGCGTCTGCCAGCTCTGTGATCCTGTTGACATGGCCAGAGAGCCGCGAGCTCCCTGATGTTCCTTAGTGTGGCCTCTCCCATGCTCCAAACGGGAGCCGCCTATTGGTTTCTTAAAAGGCCTCGCCACCACTCTGAGGGCCTCTTCCAGGCCACTCCTCCCTCGTAGGGCAGGGGCTCCTCAGAGTGGCTACCCTGAACCTCTCAGCTATGACTCTTCCTGGTAGACTTCTTGGGGTCTCCAGGACCTTGACCTTCCCATCCTCCAGCCCACTCAGCCCTGGAGCAAACACAGCATGGGGAGCCCCATGACCGTAGGGGGTACTGGGAGGTGCCTCAGTGGAGGAACCAGGACTCCAGGAGGGAGGGGAATGACCAGTCGGGCCTCCCACAGGGCCCAATGGCAGAGGGTGCAGCGCTGGGCCCTCACGGAGCCTTTGGGGTGGCTGCCTTCTCCCCAGCACAACCCTTAGAAAGGCTTCCTCGAGTAAGAAAGGGAATATGGCCTCAGCAGGACCCACTGACCTGGCGAAGACCAGGACCTCACACATGGCTCCTCCCAGACCTGCGCCCTTTCCAGGCACAGGGCACAAGGTTGGACCAGGGGTGTGGGCATGGGAATCCTTAGTGAGCCCCAAAATGTAAATGAAGAAAGGACATTGTCTCCTCCAGAGCCCCCAGGGGCAGCCCCTGAGTTAACACAGGAAAGAGCTTGCTGGGCAGAAAGAAGCAGGAGAGATCTAAAAGAAAATCTGAAGTGAGGCAGAGTGTTTATAATGATTATGGAAAACAGCCCTAATCAAAAGTGGAGGACGCTCGCCCTGTAAATCTGCAGCCAGGCAGCTCAGCTTCCGCCCAGAGGGCGGCAAAGCCTGGAGCACAGGCTGGAGGACTCCCGTGGGGCTTTGTCTAGCATGTTCAGGAGGCCAGGGCAGAGCGGCTGCAGCTCACTGGCAGGCATGCGGGTGTGTGTGCACAGGGAGCGTGCACGTGTGTGGCAGTCTGCCTTTTCCCATGTGTGTGCAGGTGTGCCCACGCATTGCATGTATGTATGTGTGTGGAAGCATGTGCATGTATCTGTGCAGTATGTGCTTACAAGTGTGCATTCACCTGCATCTGTATGGTTCTGCATGCCAGGGTTGGTCTGCTCTTTACTCACATGTGTGCAGGAGAGAACTTGCGTGTGCGTGTACACTCATGTGCACACACAGAGTTGGAAACACCATCCAGGACACCGTTCAGCACAGGCTGTGGGGTGAAGGGTGGGGAGTCTGCCCAAAGCTCTTGCTTCTTAAAAGACAGCGGGAACTTTCTGGAGTTGAGAGCCCCTGAGATGAGATGACACAGTCTCATCTCATGGGGTGGCTGTGCTAGTGACAGATGGCCAGTGCCCATGTGGCTTTCCTTGGTTAAGGGGGGTCTGAGAGCACAGCATCACACTCCCCTGCTCCTATGCACACCAACCAGGGTGGTAGGTCCTCCCTCCACACCAGGCCAGTCTGTGCATGGTCACTGCCCCAGACCACAGGGATCTTCCTGCCCTTGAGCTGGGAAGCAGTGGGACTAGACCCTTCTTTAGTCCCAGCAGTCCAAGTGTACCTGCTGTGGGCAGAGACTTAGGTAAGGACCCAGGGGTACCTGGCATGTCCTGGCTGCTGCAAGGAAGAGTTCAGATCACTCTGCCCTGCCCTCCAGGGACGCCCAGCCTGGGAAGCAGATGGGAGGGGATCTGTGCTGCCGACACCTTCACCTTCCGCCCAGGTATAGACCCCTGGCGGGGGGTCACCTTGAGCTCCTCTCCTGCTCATTGCAGTTTCCAGAGGCCCCCAACCCCTTTGGCGGTGCTAGCAGGGATGACCTCAGGTCAGTGACACGTGGGAGCCTGGGCACTCTGAAGCAGCGGAGATCCAGTTGGCAGGCTGTGGGGCCAGCATCGCGGGAGGCAGTGTGGCCTAACAAGGAGCTTAGGCTTGGGAGTCGGATCACATTCCAGTCCTGTGTTCGCCCTGGATGGCTTTGTGACCTCAGGAAGCAGCTGGACCTCAGAACCTCACGCCAGCTCCGGTTTCTCATCTGTAGAATGCATTTAATCATTCCTACTTCCTAGGCTCACCCAAAACATTCCTGGAGCTCATATGTGCCGAAGCACCCGGGCAGTGCCTGCATACAGTACCCCCTGAATCCCTGGGCCTCGCTGCCATTACTATTCAAGAGCATCATCTTAAGGAAAAACAAAAGCAGACCCCAGGAAGCAGTGGCCTCTGGGAAGAGCTGCCTGGCCAAATACAGAGCACGGAGCCGGCAGCCTTCGCAGGTGCCTCTGCCACCTCGCACAGCAGGACTCCTGCCCAGCCACTCTGCCCTCTCAAAGCTCCAGGTGTCTCTTAGACATGGCTATAACCACATTTGCCACCACGTCCCCACCACCTTCTACTGTGCTGCTCGGCTGCTAAGATATACACATGTGGCACAGGCCCCAGGCAAAGCCGTGGGACACCTTGGACGGTTGGAAGGCAGAGTGAAGGAGGACACTTGGTTAACCAGGTCCTGGCCACCAGCTGGCCGCTACTCCCCCAGACCAGCACCGAGCACCTGCTACTGCACCTGGCTTTGCAGGTCTTAAAGCAGTTTCCTCCATGATTCCCTAAAGTGGAAACTCCTGCTTGCAGCCCTTTGGGCCCTAAAGCCCAGGAGCCAGGGAAACCCTGGGAGCTCCTGCCTGGCCCTGGATAAAAACCTTCCACCCAAGAAGCTACAGGTTTTTCCCTGATGGCCGTGGCAGGGCCAGGAGGGGACATGCACCTCCCCAGGCCCTCTGTAGCCATGTATTTGTCTCATCTTGGGGATGATCTCTCTCTTTCTTTCTCTAGTTGAGGAAGGTGAAGGTGCCACTGCTCAAGACTCCCAGGAATTCAGGGTGCAGGGAAAGATGAGATCTGGCCAGAGCACCTCACCACGGCCGCTCTCTGGGCAGCACACGCCATTCTTTGGTAGTCATCCCAGCCTGAAAAGAGAAGTCCCTATCCCTGTGTTGTAGATGAGGAAACTGAGGTTTGGCAGATGACATAACTGACTTAAGTCTCAAGCACCAGAGCCAGGATTTGAACTCATGATTATCCAACTGCAAAACATCCCCACTCTGCTGCCTGAGCACAAGAAGAGAAAAGTCAGCATGGGGTGTGGGAGACAAGGGCACCTGCTGGGTCAGGTTCTGATGGAATCCCAGAGACCCCTGGGCTGCAATGTCCTACAAAGAGATGCCATCTGCCACCAGGGGTGGGTGTTGGTGCCTGTGGCTGGGGTGGTCACGCGTCACGTGATTTTCACTGCTGTCTACACGGGCTCTTTGGTGTGCCAGGTCATGGCCCTTCTGTCTTGATCATTGGTCATGCTGTAAGGATGGGGTCATAAAGTATGAGTTCGAGCACCAGCCTAGATCCTGACCAGCTGAGGACCCCGGGTCCATCTCTTCCTCTTCAGGCCTCAGCTTCTCGGTCTGTAAGAGAAGATCTGTTTTAGCTCTGATGTTAATAAGGTGAAGGTAACTATCAGGGCCAGGACCATGGGGCCCAACACAGAAGGCCAGAGTCAGCCCTGTGCAGGAACCTCCAGAACATCCTTCCTCGCCTGCTATTAGGTAAACGTCTTTCCTCAGTGCGTTCCCAAGACAGGTCTGAGAGCTAGGAAGGTATGTCCTATGAGCCACATGACAAGATGGGGAAATGGAGGCTCAGAGAGGTCAGAGGACAGCCCAAAGCCCCCCAGCCGGTCTTTCTGCCTTCCTTTTCCTAGTAGGGCATAGACATGAACCATCCTTGAGCCTTGGTTCAAATGCCAGCCCATATCTTACAAGCTGTGTGACGTTGGGCAAGTCACTTAACTTCTCTGTAGCTTCACATCCTGGTGTATAAAAGGGAACGCTGCTGTTAGGGCCTGCCTGGCTGGGCAGCTGGGTCAGTGAATCAGTGAATGCAGGTGCAAATGCTCCCCAGCCTGAATGGACGCACGGGGAGAGCAGTCTTTCTTCTCTCTGAGAAGTGAGCCAGGAAAAGTGATCTGGAACAACCTCAGCACCTGCATCACTCTGTTCACGCCAGCAGGAACATCCCAGCCACCCACCCCTGGGACTGGGGAGGCAGGCCAGGCAACGAGGAGCCCAACTGGAGGAGGCTGACCCCTTGATGGCAAGACCCTGAGAGCGGGCGCCCAGCTCACCTCGCCCTCTCCCTGTCCTGGGACTCTCCACATCTGTCTGTCTGTCCATCCCTCACCTTGCACAGATGCACACGTTCTGAGCATGGGCAGGGTAGGGCTGTTTCTCCGAGACTCCTGGCTCTGGCCTCCTTGGCTGTGTCCTCCCAGGGAGGGAAGGTTTTGTCCTGGGGCTCCAAGCAGCGGGTCCTCCAGTGGCTGCTGCCCTTTGCACCCCTTTCCAGGGAACCATCAGGCCCCACCCCCAGCTGGTGCCTTCCCAGAGAGGGCCTATGAATTGGGTTCTAATGAGAAATTAATAAGGCAGCTGTGCTAACAACTAATGATAATGGCAAAGTCGTTAAAAAAAGATTCTTTACGTGTTTTTAATTACTACAATTAAGGAGAAGTCAATAAAACATCTCTCCCCCCAGCCCCTTCCTGTCCCCACACAGAATCTCTTCTTTGTATTTTTGAAGTCACCATAAATTTCTGGCATTCGGCATGTGGGATGAATGGCCCGGAGGGTTGGGAGAGCCCCCTGGCGTAGACAGGCTCCCCTGAGTCAGCAGTCGGCCACGTGTGGGTCCTATGGCAGCTTTGTGTCCTCTCCTGGGCCATGCTCCCACCCCCCTCCCCAGCCTGCGCCAGCCAAGAACTGCCACCCCAGCACCAAGCCCAGCCACATGCACAGGCCAAGGCCCAGCAGCCCGGCCGCCACCCTCCAAGACGAGTCTTGAGGGGATGGAGCCTCAGTCACACAGGCTGGGGTCGGGCCTGCCTTAAATGCCTCTGTGGGGCCTCTCTGCATCCTCCATCGGGCACGAGCCTGGCATGTGACACGTGGAGGCCACCCTGCTCCATAGCACTGAGCCCATGCACTCCAAGCATCCATTTACCCGGGCCTTTAAGTCCCTCATGAACAACTGTCATTGGTGTGCAGTGCCCTCTAGACTGTTCTAGATGCTGAGGACACAATAGAGGACAGAACTAAGACTCCTGTCCCTGTTCTCAAGGAAAGTAGCTGAGGACACACAAGCTGAAAGGTGGACATATGAACTAGTCGGATGCACAGGGAGGGCAAATGAATTATTGTAAGGAAAACCAAGTCAGGTGGGAGGGACGGAGGATGCGTCAGGGAGCTTGACTGGTAGGCATGCAGCTGGGTCCCTCTGAAGAGGTGGCTTTGAGCAGAGTCTCCAGGAAGCAGGTGGAGGGTGCGGAAGTCATCCCTGGCCAGGTGACAGCAGGTGCAGAGGCACTCGGGCCAGGGTGACCAGAACAGAGTGAGGGCACCTAAGAGTGGCAGAAGGTGGCTGGGAAGCGGGACAGACCAGGATTCTGAACCATGGTGAGGACAGAGGCACAAGGGACTCTGGTTGGCGGGAGAGCGTCATTTTCATGGCACACACATAAAACCACAAGAAACTCTATTCCACGCCCACCAGGTTGGCAAAACCCGAGGACTCCAGCCCAACCCTGTCCTAGTGGAAACCCAGGCCCTGCTGGTGGGCATGCAAATTGGTGCAACTCAGGAAACAGGTTGGCATGATTAGTAAAATAAAAGTGTGCATGCCCTGCACCCCAGCTTGGCCCATTGCCACCTGTGCCGGAGCCCAGGAGGGGCTGCCCTCAGCAGGACAGTGGCGCACTGGGCTCAGGGGCAGCTGCAGAACCTTGCCCCCGTGGCCCACACGCTCCTGTGCAACCTGAAAATGACCGAATCAAGGGCAAGGAGTCAGGGTCAGCACCACAAAATCATGTTGCTTCCAAAAGCAAATCACAGAAGGCCACAATCAGATAATCCCAGGTACAGGGGTTTTAAACCCAGCTAAATGAGCCATGAACCATTAAGGGTGCATTGGTGTGTGGGGAGATGTGAAGAGAAGGGACGGCAGGAGGGCCCCACGTTCAGGAGAGAAACCAGCCCTGGCCGGGGGAGGGCCTGGGAGGCGTTGGCGTGCCCAGGCTTTTAAGCTAGGTGCTGGGTACACAGGTGTTGATTTTATTCTTCTTTAAACTATACATAAAATTACATTCTGTCTTTTGTATGCATGACATAGCTCGTGATTTAAGAATAAATAAAAGCAATGACTATATTCTGAAGGGGAACACACACGCTACAGGACCTTTTAAGCTGTAACAAAGACATCAAGGAGATATCTTAGGCCACATCCAGATGTGCCCCAGCCCCACACTGCGCTGCGCCTGAAGGAGTTGCTTGGCAAGGTTGCCTCGGCCCTGGCCCTTGAGCAAGCCAGCGCTGCGGGGGGTCGAGCCCTGTCTGCTTGCTCCCCCAGCCCCACCCCTCCCTTCCTCTAGCCTGCCCTCCTGCTGCCTGCCTGGACCTGCTTCTCAAAGCCGCCCCTCCTGCTGCAGGACCGCAGACCAGGTGCCTGGTGCACACGCGTGCTGTTGCCTGCCTGGCACGGGCTCCCTGAGCACACCCAGGAAGCCCACTTGACAAAGTGGAATGGGGAGAACCGGAGGACACTGGGGGTCTGGGAGTCACGGTGAGATGGGCAGATGCTGGGTGAAGAGGTGGAGGAGGATCAACCACGGAAGTGGGAGAACGGCCCTCGGAGCCCTCCTTCCCCCACCCATCCCACCACACGTGTCTACAGGCACACACCACCCATCCCTCCACACAACTGCACGTACAACCAGCCCTCACACATGCATGCTGCATAGGTGCACGCGCCATCCATCCACCACACACAAACACACATGTACCATCCATCCCCCCAACACACACAACGTACATACATGCAGTCGTGGCATATGCCTGCATGTGTGTGCAGGCACCCATTCTGCCCTGCATGCACACATGCAGCATCCACTCACCCGCACACATGGACACGCATCCTACAACCATCTGTCCCATCATCTGAGCGTGTGTGTGTGTGTGGAGACAAATCAGCCATCCAGCCTACCACCCCCTTCATCTGTTCCCCAGCCCTCCATCTGTCCATTCAAATGCCCATCCAGGGACTGAACAACCCCACCCCTTACCCCACTGGCCTTTCCTTCCCTCTGACCACCCCTTCTCTCCCACCTGCTGGCCTTCAGCCACTCCCATAAATTCACCTCGCTGCACCTACTCCTTAGTTATGTCTCTAGATGAAGGAAGCCTCACCCACCTCCCAGGCCAGCCGGCCAAGCTCCAGAAGGACAGGGACCAGGACTTTCTTCAGTACCTACCACAGAACCTGCCGAGCCCATAGTAGGAGCTCCATAAAGAGCTGATGAACAGAGCCAGGCGCGGTGGGTGGTGCACGCCTGTAATCCCAGCACATAGGGAGGCTGAGACAGGAGAATCGCGAGTTCAAAGCCAGCCTCAGCAATGGCGAGGCGCTAAGCAACTCAGTGAGACCCTGTCTCTACATAAAACACAAAATAGGGCTGGGGATGTGGCTCAGAGGTCAAGTACCCCTGAGTTCAATCCCCCCCCCAAAAAAAGCTGATAAACATGGCGTTGGGTGAATGTAGATAGGACCTACTGTGCACAGAGCTTGGGCCTGGTGTCTGGTAGGGATCAGCTGCCTCCCTTGTCCCAGCCTCCCTTTGGCAGAAGGAGACAAGTGCATGGAGCATTTCCGGGCAGGGCGACGTGGCCAAGAGGCCAAGCTCAGCCCAGCCCTGACTGCTTAACGCAGGAAGAATCGCTCTGTCTCCATCAGCCTCATCTCCCCACCAACCAAATGGAGCTAATAAACTAGAGCGAGGAGAAGGAGACACTATTGCCATGAAATTGCTTTAAATTGTTTAAATATATCTTCTGAGTTCTGTGAAAAGTTTTTTAAATGGATAAAATTATTGTAAGAATGGAAATCAATGTGATTTATTGATGTAATCTTTTATAGACAGAGCCAAGTAATAGAAATTAATAAACAACTAAAAACGTACATTTATTAAAATTGAGCTTGTCGTGCTATTAGGAGGATTAAATGAGATAATGCATGTGAAGCCTACCTAGAAAGAAACTCGCACGGCAGATGCGCCCAGCAAGTCTGCTTTTTATTTCTATTTGGTTGGTTTGGGGTGATCTTTTGTTGAGGAGGTGATATTTAAACTAAATGAAAAATGTATAGGATTCCAATATTGTAACACTGAAAATAGTGGATACAGCTTTTAACATTTTTGCATACCTTCCAGTTTCTATGGCTGTGTAATAAATTACCCAGAACATAATGGTATACAGCAATCATTTATTAAGCTCACAGATTCTGTGATTCTGGAATTTGGGCAGGGCACAGGGAGACAGCTTGTCTCTGCTATGGTTGGAGGTCTCAGTGGAAGACCTCAGGCTAAAGTCACCTGAGGGCTTACCTGTCATTCAGATGTCTGGTGTTGAGCTAGCTGTCATCTGGAACCTCAGACCTTCTCCGTGTGGGTAGTTCTCACATCTGCTCAGCCTAGATAGAGCTTCCTCCCAGGGCCAGTGTCTGGCAAGTGTCTGCCAGGTAGAAGCTGTATCCTATGGATGACCTAACTGTGAAAGTCACATGGTATATATGGCTTCTATTGATGGAGCAGGTTCTATTGGTGGAGCAGTCACAAGGTCCAAGGATTCAAGGGAAGGGCACATTGATCCTACCTCCCAAGGGCAGGAATGTCAATCACATGGTAAGAAGGGCAGAGGGAAGGGAGATACATACTGATGCAGCCATCTTTGGAAAGCCACAGCCTGGCACACCTTATGTCAGGTAATCTTTGGTGCAACCCACGAAGAAAGCATGCTTCTTAACTTTTCTTTGTACAGAAGAAGAAATTAAGGCTCAGCAAGGTTGAAGGTTTTGCTCAGCATCATGTCTATAAGTATCAAAGCTAGGATTTAATCTGTGTCAAAGTCTCCAAAGCCACCACCAACCATTGACGTACTGCCTGCTCAATTTAGAATAGGGATGCTGACAGCAGATTTTATTTTTTGAAACACTAAATTGGCTACATAGCCCAGGATGATGCAGAACCAGGGTACCTTGGTGAATCGTGGCTTCCTGTGGTGGCATCCAGGCAGGTGGCCAGCAAGTCAATAGAGGCTCTGCAGTGGGCAGTGGTTCCAGGTAATTCAACAATGCAGGACGGTGTGGACATCCAGGCAAGCAAGGTTGTTTGAGATCCCATTAGGGAAGGACCTTGAATCCAGGCAAGGGGATCAGTCTTCCCCAGCCAATGAGGAGATATCAAAGGCTCAAGAAGGCCAACCACATGGACAGACACTTCTTTGGAAACTATTTGGAAGTCCCCCCAGGTGGGAGGCCAGAAGTCAGAGGAATGGTGCTTACTGGTTGGCAGGGCCTCTGGGGAGCTGGTACCTTAGTACCTGAGAGTGATGTCTCAGAGGAAGAACTGGGGACCTTGTACAAGACTAGGATACACCTCTAGTGTCAGGAGGGGAAGCACCAGCAAAGACTCCAGTTGTCTGAGCTCAGGTGACTGGTCCAGGGTTGTGGCAGTGGGAGCAATGGATTGAACTAATAGCTCAAAAAAGAGGTGCTTGGGCCGGTCACGGTGGCACATGCCTGTAATCCCAGCACTTTGGGAGGCTGAGACAGGAGAACCGCGAGTTCAAAGCCAGCCTCAGCAACGACAAGACGCTAAGCAACTCAGTGAGACCCTGTCACTACATAAACACAAAATAGGGCTGGGGATGTGGCTCAGTGGTCAAGTAGCCCTGAGTTCAATCCCCTGTACGTCCACCCTCAAAAAAAGAGGAGCTTAGCTCGGAGGAGGTGGGGCCTCCTGGCAAAAATGAGAACCATGCCTTGGAGCTCAGGGAAGAACTGAGCTGGAGCAGAGGACATGAGGGGCATTCGTAGACAGGTTATGGTCAAAACCATAAGGTTCAGTGAGACACCAGGGGCCAGTGTGGCCCAAAGAGACACAAGTCCAGGGCTTGAGAAAATGAGAGTGCAGGCTGATGGCTTAAACTTGGGTATACAGCGGAATCTGTAAGTCAGGTTGCAAATCCAGTATTCAGAGGCCAGGTGTGTGGCAGCCAGGTCTTCCACGCCCTGCGGAGGAGGGGAGGTGGGAAGAGTCTGGGTTTGCCAAGTGGCAGGTGACATTGGGACAGGCCAGAGTCTTGGGACAGCCTGAAGCCAGGCTGTCTTCAGTCATCATGCAGTTCTCAACTGCGGCTTGTTCTGGGCGGTATAGAAATACGGATGCCGGGGTCCCACCCAGGTCCCACCCACCCAGAAGAGTCTCCCCTCTGGAAACAGAGGAAGAAGAGGCCATGGTGTTAGAGAAGCTGAGAAATAACAGCCACATGGTAAGAGAAGCCCAGGAGGCTTAGGATGTGGCCCATTGGGTACAGAGGGAACCACTGAGCAATGGGGAGACCATGGCCCACAAGGCCACGGTCTGAACACTTCCTGCACATAGGCCTGCTGACCTGGCGAGCCCAGGTTCTGCCACGGTGTAGCGAGGGTTTGAGGAGGAGACTGTGGGCTGACGTGGGTACCCCAAACCTGGTGCCCCTCTCCCCCACATTCCACACCAATGAAATCAGAAGCTTAGCGGGTGGGACTCCCATCAAGCTTTATAACTCTGCAGGTGTTCCTGATACGCGGCACACATTTGGGAGGAACAGTGCTCCTTGTGGTCGAACAGGGACACCCTTCACAGCGTCCTGCTAGATGGCTGGTTCTGACTGGCAGGTCTGGGGGTAGAGATGGTGCATGTCCTGATGCTCCTTCCCAAAGCCACCTCCAAGTTACTGCTGCAGGAGCAGTCCCTCCACGCCCAGCCCCAGCCCAGCAGGCAGGCAGGCAGGGAACTTGAGGTCTCCTGTCTGGCTGCTGCTCTCTACTCCCTCCAGGCTGCCAGACATCAGAGGCAGGATGAATGTTCTCCTCCCTATCTGCCAAGGGCGGAGGATGCTTTAAAAAGAACAGTATGGGTTTATGTCCTGCCTGCATGTAGCCTCACCCCCCAGGCCCAGGAGGGGCATCCTCTCTCCCAGCTGTTTATGGGGATCTAAGACCTCACTCCCCCCAGCATACCCACCCTTCCCTTTCCCCAGGGGCACAGAGCCTGGCCCTGAGCGCTCACTGTCTGTGACCCACACCTAAAAGCCCTGCCAAACCCAAAGTAGAAGGGAAGGAGGAGGCAGCCTGAATCCAGAGTTCTAGGTCTAAATGCAAATCCTGGCTCTGTCCCTTCCTAGCTATGTGACCTCGGACAAGTTAATTAACCTTTCATTTGAGCAGTTTTTTTGATTGTAAAATATATGAAATAATGATCAACCTCTCACAGTTGCTGGATAAATCGATTCAAGGATATATGATATAAGTGGAATAAAACCCAGACACATAAAGCCAAGCGTGTTACACTGATGAATTAGAAGATGGGGCAGTGGGCGGATCTGAGGTACTCCAAGCATGGTGTCCCCTTCCTGTGGTCACCTTCCAAGGTGGTCATCCTATCTGCCCCACGTTATCCGCTGCTGCCAGCACTTCACACCAGGCCATCCCTGAGCTGACCTCAGTCCCTGAACCCTGCATCCTCTCTCCTCCTGCAGACATGGGCAGCTTTGAGGAGGGTGAGAAGCACCAGAGCGTCTCCCACGGAGAAGCCGCCGTCATCCGGGCCCCGCGCATCGCCAGCTTCCCCCGGCCACAGGTGACCTGGTTCCGCGATGGCCGCAAGATCCCGCCCAGCAGCCGCATGTGAGGCCCCACTCTGGGGGGAGCAGGGGAGCAGCCATCCCTGGGGGAAGGAGTTGGGGGCCAGATAAATGCTGGGGAGGGCATTCTCCCTGTAGAAGCCTCTTTCAGCTCTTCTGGGACGTGGATAGCCCCGGCACCTCCCAGAATGGCCACACAAGTTTGGTTTGTGAGCTGCTTTCTTGGAACATGCATGCCAGGACTTGGGGCTCCCTGGAAATCCCAGGGCATGTCCGCACTCTCAGCTGGAGACAGTTCTGCCTCTCAGAGGACCTAAAACACCCCCGCAGACAGCACAAGGCGCGTCACCATGGCGAAAGGCCAGCACAGGGGTGGCGTCAGGCGCAGGCGTTTCCGTTGTGCGGGTGTGGCTGGGTGTCCACTGGGGTGTGAGGGCGTGTTTGTTTGGCCTGCAAGAAGTTGGTGTGGCCAGGGGAGGCCAGGCTGGGAGGGCAAACACACAGGGCTTTCAGAGTTCACAAGGACCCTCTGTGTGCCCCTGGCTGGGAGCAGAAGCGACGCAGCCAACGTCCCTCAGCTCCAGAGAAGGCAGGGAGCACAGCGGGCCTCCAGGAGATCCCCTGGGCTTTCCTCTCTGGGACACCAACTCCCCCACTCCCAAAAAGACCAGCTGCTCCCCATTTTCTCAGGCTGCCAAATAGGCTGGACAGAGCCCTTCCTGGTCTCTGTAGCAAGTGGAGGAGTAGATGGACGGCTCTTGTCTTTGGGGAACACTAGGACCCACAGTAGCAATAACCATAATATCATAGTGATAGTAGTGACTGTCATTTATCAAGGGACAGCCGTGTGCACTCACACATTCCCCTCTCCCCAGGCCTGCTCGGCTCCAGGAGGTAGCGGATGTTCTCAGTCTCATTCTTTCCTACCCCCCCCCCCCCGAGCATATGCTCCCAAACCACTTGCAGAATGCATGGTCCCACGACGGCCCTATGAAGTGGCTGGCTTTACCCCACTATATGGACTACAAAGTGAAGCTGCCACAGTAAACCACTAGCCCAGATCTCACATAGAGTCAGGATGGCTAATCCCTCCCTTCTGTGAAACACGAGCAAACCATTGTGCTTTGGAGAGCTGTCCTGGCACAGTGGTCCTCAACCTGACTATGGAACTCTCTTGGAAGCTCTGAAATAGACTGATCCTCAGGTTTCACCCTAAAGCACTCAGATTTAATTGAAATGGAGTGCAGTTGGGACATAAGAATTTTTAAAAGCTCCCCAGGTGATTCTAATGCACAGCCAGGATCAAGAACCCCTCCCAGTATGTAACAGCAATCTTCAGCCACAAGAATGCTCTCTAACAAAACATCCCAGTGGCTAAAACAATAAGCAGGAGCACTTACAAAAATGTTCTCAGGCATTTACAGGTTGGTGGTATAGGCGGGGCTTGCATGGGTACTTCTGCCTGGGGTTGGCTGGCCACTAGCTAACCCAGAAGGGCCTCATGCTGGCTGACAGGTGAACTGCTCTGCCCAGGTGTCATCTTCCTCCAGCTAGCCTCTGCATGTTGCCCTGGCCGTTGCAGTAGAAACATAGGTTTTAAGTCTCTGCTAACATCCCATTGGCCAACACAAGGACATGGCAGAACTCAGAGGCAAGGGACACTCTGCCCACACGTGTGTCATGGGACGCTAGGAGGACTGCACCAGGACAGAGTCTCCCTGGCTTGCACAGAGTTCCCAGGCTCAGAGCAAGGTGGAGAATGGGGCAGCAGCCCGGGTTCCCGGGTGGACCAGCAGCATGGGTCAGAGCCTGTGCCTTAGAGCTAAGGTTCAGTGCAGCCAGAAGTACATTGGCTCTGAGCGTGGAAGCTGGGTTAGGCTGTAGATGAGGTGCTCTACAGCACAACCACTGGGGCCGGACGGGGCGTCCGGTGCCATGCAGGCTCCCTTGATGAGGTTATCTCATGTGTACAGGTGTACCAAGACATCCTGTAAGCAATGAGTGGTATTGTCTGTCCGGAACACAGAATGGAAAAGGATTCTGAGGCCCCATCCAGGCTCATGGGAAAGAACATGGTGGTCCATTAGCAATGTCTGCCTTGGCTGCGGGAGGGAGCACATTGGCTTATCTACGCCTGTCTTCCCTTTCCTAACACCTGCCCATCTCCTTTTCCCATTCCAGGCCACTGTCCTCACCTGCTTCTCATTCCCAGCACCCTCTGGCACCAGGACAGAGTCTCCCTGGCTTGCACACACACGTATACACTCACACACACCACCCACCCACTCTTACCAGATACATGCTAGAACGCCATGGGGGTTCTATCTTGGCAATTACCACATGTTAACATTCATCACTGAACAAGCCTCCCTAGAAGCCACTCCCTGGTGTCTGTGTATCAGAGCTCCGAATCTGATGAGCCCTGTCAGTCAGTGGGGCATGTGGGGCATGAAGGAGCCACTGTCCAAGAAGGCTGCTCTCCCCGCCAGCCTGGGCAGGGTGGGGATCAGCAGGCCCTGAGCTCTGCTGAAAACAAGACAAGATTCCAACAGAGATGCCTGCTGGGGGGTGGGGGCACATCCTAGGATGGTTTATTTTATTCTTAATTAAATTATGGATTGGACTCCTTGGAGCTAAGAAAAGAGGGCTGGCCGAATAGAAGCAGTGGACAGGATGTGGTGGGAGCCCATCAGAGGGGTAGGAAAGGCCAGGAAATTACAGCAGAGGTGTAGCTAAAAAGAATAACCCCGCCCCTGCCTGAAAGTGAGTGTCCAGTGCCCCCCAAAGAACCACGCCCTGGAGTCCTTTGGCATGAGTGTGTCTGGGGCCCAACAGACAGGACACCCTCCCTAGTACGACAGCAGCATGCACCCTGGGACTGAGCACACATCCTTCCGTGACGTCTGTCACTGGCCCTCATACAGAGGCCCGGAGCTCAGGGACCCGCCTTGCCCCCTGCTGAGTCAGGCAAGTTAGAAGACCTGTCTGCCTCCCGTCCCACTCCATGCTCAGAACAGAACCCAGGCTCTGCCCAGGGACCCCAGGTCAGGTGCTGGCAAAGGCAAGGCCAGCTGCACAGAGCCCCCAGTCACAGTGACCTGATACCACACAAGTTGATGTCCCACCCATAGGAAGTCCTGCCCAAATGAGGGACAAGAAAGGCGCCTCCTCCACAGCTGCCAGAGCCCAGGCTGCTGGGGGCTCTGCTGTCCTCACCACAGGCCCTCAAGTCGCCCTGCTCCAACAGAGGGGAGAGGGTGGCACGGGGTGGGGTGGGAGTCTACGGTCCATGCCTGCAGGCACGCATGCCCCCTCCTGCCCTCCTTCCAGCACAGCCACCCTGCCCCACCTGGCGGGAAGCTGTACACGTGCTCTTGGTTTCCCAGAAGCTGGGGTGCTCTCTAGAAGGGAAGTCCAGCACTGAGATGGACAGCTGGCCATCTCTGCCAACTCGACATGCTCCACCTAGGACAGGCTCTCAGAGGTGTCACTCTGTTTTCTCTTGCCAGTGACACTGCAGGCTGGTGAGTTATAAACGGAAGAGGTTTATTTTGGCTCGGAATTCTGGAGCTGCAAGATGGAGGGGCCCATCTGGTGAAGACCTGCTGGCAGGGTCCCCAAGAGGTTCAGGGAGGGCCACACAGCAAGAGATAGGAAGCACGTGCGTGTGTGTGCCTTCTGGTCTCCTCCTCCTTCTCTTAATGCCACCAGGACAATCCTGGGCTCCATCCTGCTCCATATCTCCTCCCCATCACCCCCAAAGGCCTCACCTTTGAACACCATACTTGGATTAAGTTTCCATCTTCTTAACCTCTCACAGTGGGAGTGAAACCTCAATAGGTGAACCTTAGGGGATATATTCAGTCCACGCCGCAGACGTCCAACTTTAGGGCCGGTTGCCCTCCCTCGCAGGGCTTGAGGATGCCTACAGAGCGGCCTCCTTGGCCTCCACCACCAGCTGTCAGGAGCAACCCCATGGCAGTGGCAGCCAAGCCTTGTGCAGACATTCTCAAATGTCCCCAGAGGGAGGCAAAGTCACCCCAGGTTGAGAACCACTGACCTAGAAAGATCAATCATACACCAAATCTAATTAAAGGAGAGGGCGGAGGTAGGGGGCCTACCTGAGAAAGGAGAGAAGAAACTGGAGGTGAGGCGTCCTTCTCTGGAAGCCCAGGAACCAGAGAGCGGGCCGACTGGAGACGTCCTCGGGCCTTCTTTAGTGGATATGGCCTTGGGTGTGACTGGGAAAGCTGGGACCTATAAAATGATCCTGGGGTCCTGAAGCTAGACTGTGCCAGGTGAGGGTCACAGATGGGAGGCAGGTGGTAGTCTGCTACCATGAGGAAGAAACAGAAACAGCCAGGGACCAGAATTCTAACCTCAAGGCTGGAGGGCATCCTAGCAAGCATCTGCCTCCACCTCTATGCAGGGAAGGAGACTGAGGCCCATCTGGGGGAACAGCGTGCTCCTCAGAGGCTGGGGAGGCCCAGCCCAGGCTCCCTTCCCCCAACCTCAGCCACCCCCACATGCTGCTCCAAGGACAAGGGTCCCTGCAGGACACTTACAGGCAGCGGGACAGCCACCTTCCCTATCCTGTGTTGTCACCCTCCAAATACGTTAGACTGGCTTTGGTCTCAGCTATCACCCCATTAGCTGGAGCTAAAAAGAACTCTCCAGAATAAAAAAAGAAAATGGACATCATTAGGGTCCCAAAGCCCTGGGAGCAGAAGGGCTCACCTCCCCACTGCCCAGAGTTCCTCTGTTGGTGTGAGTTTCAGCATGTCATGCCCCCAAATCAGGAGCAGGGACCCAGCACACTGCAGCTGGTAGAGCTGGGCCAGAGACACATTAGCGGGGATGTTTATTTGAGAGCCTGTTTAAAACTCTGTAACATTCACCTAATGGGAAAATTTGAAAAGAATTCAACTGGATTTGTCCTTGTTAAACTAACATTAAGGATGTTTAACAGCTGTCTCGGGCACATCACATTACAATCCGGAGATAGACTTGGCAAACTAATGGGTTTGTTTGTCATCGGGAGAAAGGGTGAAGGGAGCCGGGCAGAGCCAGCCTGAGCGACGCTCCCCACGCCACTTCATCTGCATGAGAGACGGACCTAGCTTTCTGTCTCCCTGCCTGGAGGCCTGGCCTGCTGAGGGTCTGCATGATGGGAGCCCAGCAGAGGCACCAGCCAGTGGGCTGCCACCCATCTCCACACCTGCAGCACAGCCCTCCTCCCCCTCCCCGTCAACCAGCCCAGTAGCTCCCGGGAGTATTCACAAGCTGTGGGGAGAGGGAAACTGATCCCTGGGAGGGGACCAGGGGGAACCAGACCTCACAAGTCTATGTTCAGGCAAACTGTTGCCTTGAGTCAGCCCAGAGAAATTTAGGATTAGGGTTAAGGAGGCCAGGCTCCTCGGGAAGCGGAGGCAGGAGGATTGTTGGAGGCCAGCCTCAGCAACTCAGAGAGACACTGTCTCTCAATAAAAGATAGAAGGGCTAGGAATGTGGCTCAGTGGTGGAGGGTCTCTGGGTTTAATTCCTACTACTACCAAAAAAGGGGGATCAGGGTTGAGGCGCTGATCCTAGAAGCCGCCTGGTCATTTCTAACTTATTATGGTTGCTCGTTACTCATTAGTCACTCATTCTGTGATCATCACTAAGGCATCCAGATGCTTGCAATGCTCCAGAGATGACCTCCCAAAGCCATCAAGGATAAAATCCCACTGGGGTCCATGGAAAAGGCCCTGGCCCTGCCTTGGGGTGGGCTAGGGGAAGACTCATGCAGCCAGTCTTGAACCCCAGGCCTGACTTGGGGATTCTCTGCTAACACACAGTGGCTGGAGAGGCAGGGAGGCTATTCTCCCTCCTCATCCCAGCTGGGAAGGGGATGGTACAGTGGGGCCAGCCACTTCAGGTCCCTGCTCCCACTTCCTGGAGACTCAAGAGCCCTTGGGCCCCCATCAAAGGGATCCTTTCCTCTTCCCAGAGCCATCACGCTGGAGAACACCCTTGTCATCCTGTCAACGGTGGCTCCTGACGCGGGCCGCTACTACGTGCAAGCTGTTAACGACAAGAACGGCGATAACAAGACGAGCCAGCCCATCACCCTCGCCGTGGAGAGTAAGCAAGCACAGGGCCTAGGGCCCGCACAGAGCGCGTCATTAAATCTTGGGAACGGTGCTCCAGAGGGTCATTGGGAAGATGGAATGGCAGCAGGGTGTCTGGGGACGGCAGTGAGGGACTCTCCCAAGGAGGAAGTGCATGGGGGCAGGGTGGGTACCAGCGAGATGCAGAGGCAGCTCGGTTCTGAAAGCCTGAGACCCTGCATCAGGAGAGGGACACCTAGTGTGGCAGGTAGCAGGGTACCCAGAGGCCAGAGAGGTGGGGGACAGGGTGAGAGGGGGTGAGCATGTGTGGCTTACAGCCACCCGGGCTCAGGTGCTGCTCAAGGGAGCACCCGGGAGCTCAGAAGCTCATTTGGAAAGAAATACACCAGCTGCCTCTGCTCAGCTGGCAGAAGGGCTGCTCCCACTTGGAGCCAGGTGTCCCACCCACCCCACCACAGGGACACAGGCTCTCCCCAGGCTCCGCCTACACTTGTACCAGGAGGCACTTGAAGGGGGACTCCTCAGTGTCCTTTGGCAAAGAGATCCGTGTCCAGCAGAGACTGGAGCCAGGTCCCTGTCCTGGTTCTCCTCTGCCACACTGTGCCTTCCTCCAAGCTCCATCCCTAGAGTGAAAAAGCAGAGGCAAGTGGCTAGGGTGGCAGCCCAGGCTGGGAATCACCAAGTCCATGGGGCAAAACCAGTGCTTCTGGCAGCAGCCGAGTGCTGCACAAGCTGGCAGCGGAGCCAGATGTTCACGTCTCTCACAACTGTACCCCTCCCCCGTTCCCAAAGCAAGTGTCATTTATCATCCGTGGTCCTGCTGGCCCGCGCCCACCACCACCAAGAGGAGGGTGCGGGCAACAGAGGACCTTGCCTGATCGCCACCTCTGTCTGCCAGTGCTCAATCATCCCAGAGCATTCCCGATCCCTGTGATCCATATTCCAGGGTTTTGCAAACTCCAGCAGAACCCTTTCCCATGTTCCCAGTAATCTCTTTCCTTCAACCCCGGGTTCCAATATGCCAAGAAAGACATCTGGATGCAGGCAGGAGAATCCCACTGAATGCTGATCAACCAGGGTCACAGTGTGACCTCTGACACAGACCTGAGCCAAGGTCTCCCCTGCATGAGCCGGCTTCCTGTTTCTATAGGAGAAAGGAGTCTGGTCATCAAGGGAGACATTTTCCCATCTATTTTCTAGTGGTCCTATTACCTGGAGTCTCATGAGACCTGGTAATTTGTCCAAGGCAAGGTCAAAGATACAGAGTGGCTTGAAGTCTGAGTCAAAGCCAGGTGTCTTCCCAAGTGACTCAGTTTACCCTGAGACCCAAGTCAGGGAGTCTTCACTCTGTGTCCCTCCTCCAGCATCCAGCTCCTCCTCAAGGGAGTTAAACAGTTGCTGTCTGGGCTGAATGTGGGGGTCACTGACTTTCTGCTCCATCTCAAGCCACCACAAATCTCCAGCTGGCCCAGGGGAGCCAGGCGGCCCCTCCACCACCCAGCTGCTTATTTCCCCCACTCCACCCCCTGCTCTGCTCCTGCAGCAGCCTGGTGATTGGTGCTGGATTGAGAGCAGAGTCGGCTGATTTTTAGCTAATTTCCCCTCCCACAAGTGATTGCACTTCAAAACCCTGTTCCTCGCGCTGACACAAATCCCCAGCCTGCCTGCCTGCCAGCCAGTCTGTGAGGAAGAACTGCCTGTTTGCCCAGCACCAGCGCCAGCTTGGCTCCTCTCTGCTCTCCTGCACAGCCCAGCCCTCCCTCCTCTCTCTGCCCCCACCCCTCAGTGCTCAGGTTCCCAAGGTGAACCCCAGAGCAGACCTTGTAGGGATCCCACACTCCTCCAAAACAGGGAAGGAAAAGAATTAGTCTGGTGATCCCAGGAGTTGTCCCCTGCCGGGGGTAGCCCAGGGACTTCACTCAGACTGTCACAGCTCCTGAAACTCCCCACCTGGGTGGTGGCCCCACACCTGGGGATCAGAGCTGCATGAAAATATAGCATGAATCACATGCAAGATTTTAAATTTTCTGGGACCCTCATTTTTTTTGCAAAGTAAAAAAGAGGCAGAATTAATTTTATTAATATATTTTACTTAACCCAAGGTTTCCAAAATAGCTTTTAAACATACCTTCCTATAGAAAATATAGTATATTTTCCACTTTCTTTTCTTGCATACGAAGTCTTTGAAATCCATGCGCATTTTACCCTTAAAGCGCATCTCAATTCCTCTCCATTCCAATGCTAAATTTTCATCTGAAATACGTGATCTGTATTTAGATTTTCATAAAATTTACAGCTGAAAAGGTAGTCTTATGCCCAAGTTGTTCCATACATACTTAAGTGTTCTAATAACTGAATTGGGATCTGTTTTTTAATTAAATGTAAATTAGTTAAAATTAAATCACATTAAATCAAAGGGGCACCAGCCGCACCTCAGGTGCACTGGAGACATGAGTGGCACCCTGGGTGGGGTGGGGCAGGTCTGAAGGCCTGGGTGCCCTGGGGCTCAGGCGGCTGGAAACTCAGGCAGGGCGGACAGCCTGCCCCTTGCGGGTGGCCCAGGTGAGTCACGTGGTCCCCAAGCCTCAGCTTGAAGTTTCTCTTCAGCAAAGCTATGGTTGTCGTAGGCCGTTATGACAATCCTCTAGGATGGCTGGATCCAGACGTGGCCTCTGCGTGGGCAGCCGCCTGCTTCCTCCTGTCCCGAGTTCGGAACAGGCACCTCACGTGGCCACGCCTCCTTGCTTGGGCTTGCTGGGGTTTTCACGACTCCAGGCCCCACTGACCCCAATATCCCCCTGAGGCTAGAGCAACCTTCACCCACAGTAGCCCTGCCCCAGGGCCAGTCCACGCCCACTTCTCAGGCCTGTCAGGACGGGTGCCAGATCTCAGCTCCAGCTCATGCAGGGGACCCCCCTACACACAATAGGCATGTGATGGGTATTGAGAGAGGCCTCGGCTGGAGGCTCTCGGCTTCGAACCCTCCTGGGCTTTTTGGCTTCACAGGCTGGCCCCGCTTCTGCCTCTGTGCCGTTTGATGTGGCACACTCCCTGTGCTTGGTGCCAGAGCCAGCCCTAGGAGACCTGTGACAGGGACTCCCCAGCAAAGAACACCTGATAGCCAGGCGTGTCCCACCACCCCCATCATGGCCATCTCTGATGAGTCTAAGGAGGAAAGCAGATGTCCCTTGGGGGCTGCTGTCCTCGGAACAGAGGCTGAGCTCTCCTCTCCACTTCCAGCAGTCACCCAAGCGCCCTGTTCTCCCCACCACCTCTCAGCCTTTGTCCCCGGCTCCCAGCTGCCACTTGCTGCCCCGCCATCCGAACACTGGGTTCTGTTGCCCGCTCGCTGGTGCCCCTTCCCCTCAGCTTCCAGGACCTGCTGGCCAAGCTTTGGGTCTCTGCTGGTTCTTCCCTCGGCTGTCACGTCTCCGCCTCCCCTGTCATGAACAAGCCCAGTGTCCAGTATGTGGCCTCTTCTTCCTCCAGTTCTCCCCCATCCATGGCTCTGGATCTCACCAGTGTCCCCCAGCCACCTGCACAGATGGCTGCCAGTGTCCCCTCCAGCAGGCCTCAAGTATCTCTGAGCATCTCCATCCCACCACCACCTCCAAAGTGGCCCGTCTCCCTTGGAAGCTGGTTCCTCCTGCACTCTGCACGAAGGGCCCCATCTTTAGGCATCCAATCCCTAAACCACCACCGCTCCTTCCATTTTCCTCCACCCCAGACCATGGCCACGCCCTGTGGACCTTGCTCTCCCCTTCATTACCAGGGTCCTCACCAGGACAATTTCTAGTCCAGAGACAGGCTCACAAATCCTCACCAATCAAATCGGCCTTCCCTCCCAAGCAGGCATGGAAAGTGGGTTTCGTCACACGTGGTTGCTCTGAGCCCTTGGGTGCACTGTGTTAAGGAGGATTCTGAGCACACATCTGGGCAAAGCTAAGAAAAGCACTGAAACCAATTAGCACTTTCTTCTGGAGAGAAAGGAGAGTGGCCTGGGAGGGGGCAGCAAGCAGGGCCGGACTCTGGAGCTCTGTTCCTTAGTCACCTCCCCTTCGATGCCCCGCTGCTCTGCAGACCACCCGGCATGCTCCTATTCTACAACACCCTCCTCTGCCTTGCTCCTCTGAGCCCCATTCAAGTCTCAGCATCTACCATGAAGCCACCGCCACCGCATCCCCAGGAGGCATGAAGCTTGGCTTTGTTTCCTGGAGGTGGAAGGCGCCTGTCCTCTCCCACCATCAGGAGGCCCCAGGGGTCTGTAGCACCCACCTCAGTAGCCCTGGAGTCCATTGCTTGGTCCAGGGCAGTAAGGAGAGTGCTCCCCAGCACCAGCAGTCAAATCCTCAGGAGCAGGGACTGTCATTTATTGAGCACCTACTGTATGCACTCACTGCTGACCATCTGAGACACCCCACCCTGCTCTCCTTGCCCCCATCACCAGCTTCTTGAGGATGTGTGAGCGCTGCCCACACTACCTGCCAGGCTGTGTCCTCCAGAGGACTGACCCTCGATGGAGCATCTCTGGTTCCTGGCCTGCACCAAGCGCTCACCCAGGAAGGATTTGTTGAGGGGGCAGTACTGAATGCACACAGCCCTAGAGGTGGCAATTCTATCCTCTTTTGCCACTGAGAGAACAGATGGTGGAAGGAAGTAGCCCATCGAGGTCACGCCCCAGGACACGGGTGGGGCGGGGCTTTGAACCCAGGTTTCCGGACCCCAGACCCTCCGTCCTATGCCACTGTGGCTCCTCTCTGGCCCTATAGGCTGCTGCCTGGACACCTGCCCCAGGGGCCCTTGCTGGGTCCCACTCCCCACTCCATCCCTGCCCAAGCCAGGAGGCAGCCAGAGCCCAGGGCAGCCTTATCTCTTTATCTCTGCCCGCCACTTGCCACTTGCCTTCCTCCAGGGCTGTGCTGCGCTCCGCCTTGGGTGCTAACTGTCTGTCTCCTCCTTGTGCTCCATTAATCTGGGCCATGGTACCTGTGCGCCCCAGCATGTAATAAACAACTTAGAGCACACTTTTATGGATTCAGCTATATCAGCAGCTTTCAATCCGATCGCTCTTTATGGCACCTACATGAGACTTTTATATTGTTGCAATTATTCTGCTTTATATGCTCCCTTTCCTGGCCCCTTCATTTTACTTTATTTTCACATTTTATTCCCATTCTTCCTGAGCCTCTTCTAGCAAGGCCTAGAGTCCATGTAGGAAAACTGCCAAGGCTGACCAGGGTGGCCCAGAGGGGCAGCTGGCCACTGCATGCCCTCCTCCTGGCCCCACAAAGGATGTCCTGCCACTGTCACCTGAGGCCGTGCAGTCATGGTGGCCAGATACCTGCAGGGCCTCCTGGAAAGAGGCCAACTAGGTAGATTTGTTGCAAGAAGAAAATGCTGCGTTTCAGGGCCCCTGGAGCAGTTGTTCAGAGGATGTTGGAGTTTCTGCCAATACTGGGCCTGCACTGATCCACAGAGAGAACTGGTTACCTCCTAATCCAAAATATACCAGGCACGGTGGCTCACACCTCTAATCCCCACAATTCTGGAGCCTCAGGCAGAAGGATCACAAGTTTGAGGCCAGCCTCAACAAATTGGCAGGCCCTAAGCAACTTAGCAAGACTGTGTCTCGAAGTAAAAAATAAAAAGGGCTGAGGACGTGGCCCAGTGGTTAAGTACCCCTGGGTTCAATCCTCAGTACCAAAATTTTTTTTAAAAAAAAGGAATCCAAAACACAAGGACAGGAAACACTACCCTCTCTTCTAGAACAGTTTAAGGGTTCTTTTTTTTTTCCCCAATAAAGCCCACTCAGCCCTCCGCCCTGGGAGTTTCACAGTGACAGCTTCAGCTCCGCTCATTGTTGATGTGAATGTATCTGTACACCTATTCGGTGGCGGGATGGATCTCTGTGCTGGAGAAGCGGAGGCCAGCAGGACCATGGGTCAGCTCGGGCTGCCCTAACAAAGCTCCCCTGGGCCCTAAGCAGCAGACAGCCATGCTCCCTGTCCTGGAGGCTGGAGGCCCTGATCCAGAAACCAGCATGTCGAGTCTGGGGAGGGCTCCCTTCTGGGCTTGCAGACAGCCACCTTCTCACCGGGCAGAGCTCTGGTCTCTTCCTCCTCTCTTAAGGACACTAATCCCCTCATAGGTAACCCACCCTCATGACCTCAGCTGGACCTACTCATCTCCCGACACCCACCTGGCACGCCGGGGCCAGGGCTTCCTCATAGGAGCTTTCAGGGCCACAGCTCAGCCCACAGCAGGGACCCTCTTGCCTCTGGGACAGGTCAAGACTCCTGTGGCCACCATGATAAAGTACCACCAACCAGTGGCTTACTGCAACAGGAATTAATTCCCTCGGTTTCAGAGGCCAGAGATCTGAAATCAAGGTGCCATTGGCCAGACTCCCTCTGCAGGCTCTAGGGAGGATCCTTCCGCCTTCTCCAGCCTGGGGCTGCCACAGTCCTTGCCGGTCCTTACCATCTTTAGATGCGCCCCCCGCATCTCCACCTGTCTTCACCCTCTGTGTCTGTGTCTGAGGCTCCTCCTATGAGCACACCAGTCACTGTGGATCAAGAGCCCGCTGTAATCCAGCATGGCCTCGTCCCAACTAACTACATCTGCAAAGACTCCATTTCCAGATGAAGTCACATTCCCATCTGCCCAGTAGACGTGAAGCGGGGCAGGGCGCTGTTCAGCTCCGTGTGGAGTTTGCATTCTGGGGAGGAGACAATGAGCAAGGAAACCGACGAGGGACACTGAGTCCGGGAGGATTTTGAGGGCAGTAGGGAGGACCTGGGGGTGAGGGAGGCAGGCATGGCTGCTTCCCAGGAGGAGCAGGGAGGGTCTCGGAAGCCAGTAGGGTCCTCAGGGAGCCATCCCTGGACACCAGTAGAGCTCATCACACAGGAAGAGGGGAAATGACAGTCCCTGGGGTCAGTGTCCAGAGGTCGGCTCTTGGCTGCCCCCATGGCCACCTGCCCCATGTCAGGAGGACAGAGGTCTCCCGTGGCATCAGCCTGGCCAGGAGGGGTCAGAACTTCCGACCTCTGCATCCAGCTCACCCCTGACCTCTCCCCAGATGTCGGGGGGCCTGCCGATCCCATTGCACCAACCATCATCGTCCCTCCCAAGAACACCAGCGTGGTGGCTGGGACCTCGGAGGTGACCATGGAGTGCGTGGCCAATGCCAGGTGGGTGGACCTTCCTTTTCTGCTCCTTGTCCCTCCTAACTCGAGCCCCTGCTCCCAGGGAAGGCAGTTGCAATTCAGAAAGTTCTGAAAGCCCTGTCAGATGAGGACTGGGAGAGCAGAGGAGGGACGGCAGGTGGATCATCCAGCTGTTGCCAGGGGTGTTGGGCAGGAGCAGGGCTGGCTCCTTCTCTGGGTCCCAAGAGAAGAGAACAGAACCAGGAAGCAGAGCTCAGCCCAGGCTTCCTGGGGCCAGAGGGAGGTGGAGACACACCACCATTTCCAGCAGCCCAGAGAGGGCAGGGGGCCTCCCCTTGCAAGCACAGGTATGCAAGAGACAAGGGTGCATGGGAGATGAGCCATGGCAGTCAAGAGCACGGGCTTTGTAGGAGGGAGCCCAGGGCCCAGGTGCCATTGTGGCCTGAACTTCCCTCTCCTGGGAAGAGTGAAATCATTCCTAGGCCTCATCATGTGAGGACAATTTGCTAAATGCTCCTACTTGACCTCCTTTCTCCCAGCAACACCCTGTATCCCAGAGAGGGCAAGCAACCTGCCCGAGCTCACCCAGCTGGCTGATAATAGAATTTAAAATGCAATTGGCTGCCTCCGAAATCCATGTTCACTGCCCTGCTCTGGGCTTTGGTCTTCTCATCTGCAAAGTGACCACCACTCAGTGGTGTGGCCTTGAGAAGGAAGTGGGATAGGGGTAGGAGAGGTGGAAAACCTCACTGTAAGGTACGTGGGTAGGATGCTGACCCCACACTACCTAAGTGCTCCATAAACTGATGTGATGGGTGAGGAGTTGAATGACACACCTACAGCTGAAGATTCCTAGAGGGCTGGTCCCTGTAGCAACAGTTCTGAAAATATGCTGTACAGAACTCAAGTTTCTCACAGGTATGGGAAGGTGGCCAAGATGCCCAGTTAAGGCCCTGAGAAGTCCCGCAGTGGAGAACCTGGTCAGCTCTATACAAGCCAGTGGTTCCCAAACTACAGGTCCACAGAACTCAAAGGACCCTCTGAGTGCCCCCAGCAGCGAGCACAGACCTCTAGAAGAGCCATCCCTGGGGCTGAGTGGCCAGGCAGACCCAGCCTTGGGCGGGGCCATCTGAGGAAGCCCAGCCAGGCTGCCCTGCGCAGCTACCCTGCGTCGCCAGCCCTGCCCGAGCACCTCAGCTCACTAACCTCTTCATCCCTAGCGCCCCAGGGGCCTACGCAGTCGCCCAGGTCTACAGATGAGGAGCCTGAGGCCCAGAGCACTGAGGGGCCTCGCCCTGCGTGGGCATCCAGGGAGTGGCCGGGCGTGGCTTGAGGGGGCGGGCCACTCCACTCCTCCCACCCCCTGCCCCACCCCCGGGCCCCCTGAAGTCCAGGGCTTGAACACCGCCTCTCTCCCCGCAGGCCCCTGATCAAGCTGCACATCATTTGGAAGAAGGATGGGGTGCTGGTGTCGGGCGGCATCAGCGACTACAACCGCCGGCTCACCATCCCCAACCCCACGGTCAGCGACGCCGGCTACTACCAGTGCGAGGCCGTGCTGCGCAGCAGCAGTGTCCCCGCTGCGGCCCGTGGGGCCTACCTCTCCGTACTGGGTGAGGCGCTGGGGCTGCCGGGCTCCCCTGAGCAGCTGGGCAGCGTGGCCTAGGCCTGCGGGAGGGTGACCCCACAGTGGCCTGGCCCTGATCCCCTCCTCTGGTCCTCTCTACTGCAGAACCACCTCAGTTTGTCAAGGAGCCAGAGAGACACATCACAGCGGAGATGGAGAAGGTGGTGGACATCCCCTGTCGGGCCAAAGGTACCACAGCTGGAGGGGTGGGCACGGGGACAAGGACCTCAATGTGCAGCCCCTCCCCTGCCTGGGCACCATTTCCAAACCCCACCGCCTTCTAGGGCCACATCATAGAGTGGAGTGTCAGTCTGGCAGTGAGCAGCAGCCCCGGGAAACAAACAGGCCAAATTACCGTAATCTCAAGCTGGAAATCAACCCATGTTACCATAACTTGAGGGTTACAAATGAACCCAAATTACCGTAATTTGAGCACAGGTGACAGATCCAAATTGCCCATAATTTGAGAGTTGTAGACAATGCCAAATCATCGTAACTTCAGAACTAGCAGGCCTGGGCGCCGCTCGCCTGAGATGGGTCTCAGCTGCCCCGCCCGCCACTGTGCTTGTCACCCTCTCAACGCACCCCACTTTCCCAGCTGCCTGGTCTTGGTTCCAGAGGATTCCTACTTTCCTATCCTGGTTCACCCTCCTGATTCAGCTGAGCTGAAAGAGCCCACAGCCAGGGCAACAGGCAAGGGATAAAGAGAGCATGTACCATGGGACACGGCCAAACACCAGTCAAAGGGGACAGTGTTGTCCCAGCAGGAAGGAGCCTTCCTGGAGGGGCACCTCAGCCTCTCTGGTTAGGCCAAGAGCCACTCTCCCAGGCGGAGAATATCTTTTGAGGGCTTTCCATGGGCCAATACTGTTCTCGGGGCTGGGGAGTTTACAGAATGAACCCAACAGCCTACACCCGGGTTATTCTAGAACTTACATTCTTGCAAAGGAGATGAGCAAATCTATAAGCAAAGACACTGTAATTCATCTCATCTAAAGTGCCATGAGTTGTAAGATGCCCCATTATTTTATGGACCACTAAGAAAGAAAAAAGGCTGCCAATTAAACGATGACATGCCGTCGATGATGAGACACCTCCCGGTCTCGGAAACATTGCAGAGTGCACGAATGTGCATCTTGGAATGGATGAGGTGCAGCCCCCTCTGTCGTCAGTGGGGATGGAGAAACACCAGCAGGCTTGGGGGCACAGAGCTTTGGGGTGCTTTTCTGGAAGTGTGGGAGCTCCTCTAGGGAGGTCATTTGAGCAGAGACCCAGAGGGAGGGAAAGTGGGCTGGAGATGCCTCTAAGAAGAGCCCGCCTTTCACCTCCCAGGGCCTCTGGAGGAACGCCAGCTCTCTTCCTGCTCTCCAGACGGGCTCTGTGCTCAGGTGGCTTTGGGAACACAACTTCAACTTGGAAGTGCTCAGAGACATAAAAGCCTCTGCTAAATATTGTAGTAAAAAAAAAATGTTTAAAAATTCATGTATCCAATCCAGCATTTCCAAAGTAGACTGATCCCAGGGAAACCAATCTTTTCATTTCCTTAAAATCCCCACCACATCCAAATGATCCAAACTGCCACTCAGGTAACATCCTTCCCTTCTGTACAAACCAAAAGTGACATCTCTGGAAAGATTCTAGAGACCAAGACACCAGGGCCCCCTTGCTGGCTTTGCCCAGCCTCTGCCCAGCAGCCAGCCCTCAGGTGGTGAGGGAGGGAGGCAGCAGGAGGCCCTGACTCCACCCTCTGGCCAACAGGTGTGCCGCCGCCCTCCATCACCTGGTACAAGGACGCTGCAGTGGTGGAGGCAGAGAAGCTGCCCCGCTTCCGGCAGCATGGTGACGGGGGCCTGCAGATCAGCGGCCTGGTGCCCGACGACACCGGCATGTTCCAGTGCTTTGCCCGCAACGCAGCTGGCGAGGTGCAGACCTCCACCTACCTGGCCGTCACCAGTGAGTGGGCCTCCCCCGTCCTGCCCCTGATCCCACCCTAGCCAGGGCCTCAAGAGAACAGTGTGCAACATGGGATCCCAGAAAGCGCCTTGCGGGGCAGCCTGGGTGGTGAAGTCCAGTTATTCCTGCAGCTTCTGCAGATGGAGAGAGCCCTCAAAGGAAGTGTGTGGCCCTCAGGGTCCCCCATGACCTGGAGCCAAAGGTGGCTGCAACGGCTCTGGGAGAGAAGGCGCTTTGAGTCCAGGTCTCAGCCCTGGGGTTTCTGCTGAGCCCGCATCCCATGAGCTGGCAAGAGAGGACCTGCTCTGGCTTCCATAGAGGAGAGCCAGTGCCAAAACAGTCCTCAGCTGGTTTTTGTTGAACAAGCTGGAGCTGCAGCTTCATGTCCAATGAAGGCTGAATCCCGTTTGCCTTGTCTTGGGGGTGTGAGCTGCCCTCTGGGGCCCCTACGTAGAAGTCCAAGAGTCCAGGCAGGATGCTTCCCTCCATAAGGCAGTGGCTGGAGAGTCCTGGGCTCTCCAGGTTTCTTCCCAACACCAGGGCTTCATCAGAGCCCTGCCACACAGGAAGCAGCTGGGCTCTGGTGGAGGACATGACCCTCTGGCTGGAGCTCCTCCTGGGTGTGGCTAAGAGACCTTACTGTCTCTGTCTACAGGTATCGCCCCCAACATCACCAGGGGCCCCCTGGACAGCACTGTGATTGACGGCATGTCGGTGGTGCTGGCGTGTGAGACTTCAGGGGCACCTCGGCCAGCTATCACTTGGCAGAAAGGTACATGGAACAGACCTTCAGAAGGTGGGGCTGTGTGACAATCTAGAAGAGTCCTCAAAATTAGGCTCTGGAGCCAGCCAAATGGGGTCCCCCTCATACAGTTGTAAAGGCTATGCCCTGCGCAACGCAGGAGGCCATCTTTCACCGTACAGTACGCCATAGCGGCTGCCTTGCTGGGCTCAATGCCCAGCTCCACATCTCCCCATGAACTAGTAACTCATTCCAAGCCTCAGGTTCCCCTTCTGTAGGCTGAGGACGATAAAGTGCACACAGGGTGATGTGAAGACCAGATGATCGTGTGCACGTAAGGACTTGTGTATTGCCTGGAAGCAGCAATGGCTAGTAAACGGCAGCGTTTGGTAATTAACTCTTGTGGTGGAATTGTACTGTCTCTCCTCCCCAGGCAGCACTGGGGTCCCAGCAATGCCCAAGTGCCCACCTTTGCCCAGCTGTCCCACGTCACTCTGTGCACACACAGCCTCACCCTCTCCCTGCACAGGCATGCACGCACACACACAAGCCTCTGCTCAGGTGGACCTTCCCACAGGACGCACCCTGTCCCCAGCACCCACCTCTGCTACGCAGCTGTCTCCCGAGGGCTTAGGACAGTCTGGCATGTAGCAGGTGCCCATTAAGTACTTATGGATGGATGTGGCACAGCCACCTACCACACAGCTGGTCCAGGCGCCAGCCCACATGGGCACATGAACACACCCACCTGCACTTACATGGGGACAGGCAGGGTGTTCTCTAAAACAAAGGGACAGAACCTATACGCTCAGGCCCATCCTGCACGTACCTGTGCACGCTCTGGATCTCTCCCCTCTCCAGCTCCTCCTTCTCTCCAGCAGAACCCCCACCCCCACCCCAGGCCAGGCACCAGACCCCCTGGGTCCCACTGCAGGTCAGTTCTGACCGAGCCTGTGGGTCCGACACATGTCTCTCTCTGCCCCGTCCCTGCTCCTTGCCCCTCTCGCCCATCACTGTCCTCTGCTCCCCTGAAAGTGACTCTCTCCAAAAGCAGGATGCCATCATCAGTTTGTCACCTGTCTCCCCAACCCTCCTGCCCCCCCATCCAGCCCAGATGCCAGCTGCTGGGAGGCTGTGCCTGGCTGCCCCTCGCTGACATCAGGAGACAGTGTGTGGCCTTCTCTGGCAAAGGGCAGACAGTGTGGCCAGCGAAGAAGCCTCAGGAGACCTGGGCTGCAGGTGCCACCGCGTGGCCTGTGATCCACTCCCAACATTGTAGCATTTCCAGAAGTGGGGGTCTACCTGAGACCACCCTGCCCTGGAGCAGCCCGGGTGGAGGGATATGCCGCAGCAGGGCCGGGAGTTGCAGGCTGAGCCTCCCACCCCCGTGCCGTGTCACCCGCAGGGGAGCGCGTCTTGGCCAGCGGCTCTGTCCAGCTGCCTCGCTTCACACTGCTGGAGTCGGGCAGTCTGCTCATCAGCCCCACGCACATCTCCGACGCAGGCACCTACACCTGTCTGGCAACCAACTCTCGGGGTGTCGACGAGGCCTCAGCGGACCTGGTCGTGTGGGGTGAGTGTCCACGCTGGGAGGGCCCCACATGTCTGTGGGTGACTACATGCATCCCTGCGGGTACCTGCGACACGTTCACCTGCAGGACTCACACAATGGCAGCCTCTCCATTCCGGGGTCTCTGTCCCAGCCAAGGCCCTTCCTATCAGAGGGATAGTAACAAATTAATTCAGAGGCCAGAGACCAGGAGGTGAAGATTCTGCCAACGAGTCCACAGGCCAGAAAGTTGGGGCCATGCTTGGCTGAGTTGAGGTGACAGAGAGCTGTCTTCATGTACTGAGGGCAGAAATCAGCAGACTTTTTTCCTTAAAGGACCAGATAGTAAATATTTTGGGCTTTTGGGGCCAGGCAATCTCCATCTCAGCTGCCCATCTAACCTCCCTGATGTCCCAAGAGCTGCTGTAGATGGTACATAACCTGGTGGGTGTGGTCACATTCCAGGAAGAGCTTATCTCCCCAGCAGGCCACTTGCCAGCTTGGCCCCCAGCCTGTAGTGTGCTGACCCCTGCTGCATGGGGACTTCTGAAGCCACCTTCCAACTTGAGATCCACACCCAAGGCTCACATGCCCATGGGCTACCTGCCCAGGCCCAGTAGGGGGCTGGGGTGCAGCACTGAACTGGACACCATAGACCCATCTCACCCTGGTGGGCCACTGACAGGCTGGGCCTGTGCCCCTGACCACCCTCAAGTTTTCGTTTCTTTGTCCCTTATGTGATTTGTGAGCAAAATTAAATGAGCCCCACTGTAAATGTGGCTTCCAAGAGTCCCCCTGTCTTGGAAGCACATTATTCCTTTTAAGCCCCCAGGACCCCCACTGCAGCACACCTGTCCAGGTGCCGGCTCTGCCTTCTTCCGCTCAGCCTCCAGCCACACAGCCGCAAATCACATGCCCATGCCCCTGGGGCCACACCCCACCTCTGCTGTCTTTCAGCCCGAACCCGCATCACCAAGCCTCCCCAGGACCAGAGTGTCATCAAGGGAACCCAGGCCTCCATGGTGTGTGGAGCCACCCATGACCCTCGAGTGACCATCAGGTAGGTGCTCCGCTGCAGCCTGACCCAGGCAGGAGGGAGGGCAGAGCCGTCGGGACAGCATGTATCGGTCAGTAGCGAGGCTTGGGGTGGACATTGCCTCTGGGTCCACTTACAGGGTTGGGATGTGGAGACTTCTAAATACACACCTGGGCACTGAGCTGCCTTGCACTGAGTTCAGGTGATGTCCGCAGTGGCCGGAAAAGAGGAAGAGGTATAGAAACAGGAGCAGAATGGAGGAGGAGGAAAGGACAGGCAGGCGGAGGGCTAGGGCTGCCTGGCGAAAGGCTCGGCTGCTCTCCATGGTCTGTGACATGGACGCCTCCCTGAAGTGCCCCAAGTTTTAGGTCCTCAGGCTAATGTGACGTGGCCTGGTTAATTTAAGCCCCAGAGGGTCTGCTCATCTTAGAATCCCCAGCAGAGGGATCTGGGTAGAAAGACAGAGGCAGTCACAGGGCTGATGCAGGAGTTGACCCCTGGGGGCACCCTCCAAGGGACAGGGAGGTGCCAAACTGAGGTCATCCTGACCATGGAGAAGCCCAGACCTTGGCCTGCAGGGCTCATTCCTGCTTTGGAAGAGGCAGGGATGGGCAGCTGTGGATGGAAGCAGTCAAGAAGGGGTGTAAAAGCCAGGACCCCTCCCAGGCTTGGAAGGGGGACACCTGGGCTAACCCCCTGGGAAGGCTTCCTGTGCTAAAACCAGGAGAAAAGAGCGCTTGGCTCTCTCCTCTGAGCTCCAGGTGGCCCAGGAACAAATGAATCTGCTTCCTTAGAAATGAAGGTTCCCTGCCTGTGGCTTCTCTGCTCAGTGAGCGATGTCCTGCCAAGCCACTGGTACCTGGGCTAGAAGGGGCCTGGATAAATGGCCTCCCCTGGCTCAGCTGGGCTACCACGAACTGGGGCGCCATCTGGCGGTCATGGGGCCAGGAAGGTCTCCATGGCCACAGGAAGCCAGACCCTGGGAGCCAAGGGCCAGAGAGCTCTGGCTTTGAGGAACAACCACTTCTCAGACAGCGCATGGCAGCCCTGAAGCTCAGGTAGAGCCAGAACATGGGACCAGGCTGTCTTCATTTCTGGGTTTATTAGATTTTTCTTTAAAAAATTAATATACCGGCTGTGAAAAGGTCCTCAGAGAGAAGCCATGTAGAATCCTGTTGTGAATCTCAGACAGGGACATGATGTAGCCTGTAGCATCTTCTATATTTTTAGCATCCATTAATTGAAAAACTGTAATAACAAAAAGTTACATTAATTTGGTAACACTGTAGATTAGTATCTTATTGATACAAATGTCATCAACTCCTCTGTGGAGTAGACAGGCACATTTTGTTCCTTCTCTAGATAATTCTTGATGATGAAGGGATTCAAAGTTCTCTCACAGTACTTCTATAGATCCGCCCTCTAGGGACCCCCAAAAACCTCCAGGTGGTGAGTCCCCTGCTCCATTTTACAGGAAAGGGTCCTCACCCTGGAATGAAATTAACTAGCCAGGACAATCCTTTTCAGATGGGAGGAGCGAGCAGAATTGGTCCTTTACCACCCCCTACCCCACAAGTGGCAGAGTCTGTACCTGAAGTCAGCTTTCCTCTCCCCTCCCAGCCCATCTTCTCTGGGTGGTGGGACCACTGCTACCCTCCATCTTCTGGAGCTAAATCTCAAGCGTGGCTGAGACCTGAGCATTTTTAAATCTCTCTGGGCAATTCTAACATGTCGCCAGGATTGTATCCCCTGTTCCAGCTGAGCACAGTGGCACACACCTATAGTCCCAGACACTCAGGAGGCTGAGGCAGGAGGATCTCAAGTTGGAGGCCAGCCTGGACAATTTAGCAAGACTCAGTCTCACGATAAAAATAAATAAATAAAACCTGCTAAGTGTAGCTCAGGGAGCAGAGCACCTCTGGATTCAATCCCAGGGGATTTAATTCAATTTTTCACCAAAAAATAGAAACAAAATTCCTAGCTGAAAAACTCAACAGGGTCCCCTGAGCAGAAAGGATTTGAATAACCAGATGACCCCAAAATGGGTGCCACTCAATCCTGAGTGACTCGTGCTCAGAATCAAGCCAGGTTGCAGGGCTTGATGGGCTGGGCAGGTGCAAGCTGTCAGCATGAAATCCTCCAAGACCATTCTAGAAAGAAATGCGTCTATTTGGTATCTGGCCCCAGATCCAGACCAAACCTAAACAATCCACTTTTAACCATTATTAATATTCATATTGTATTATATATAAATATAATATATTGATGTTTATATCTGGAGATACCTGCATTCTCTCTTTGAATTTGTATCTGCTTTCCTAAATAAATCTGTCCCTGTCTCTGGTACCTAAAATTCTTTTCTGTCACATACACCAAGGACCCCATTTGTCCTGAGTTGAGGTTCCCCCGCTTCAAGATCTCCTCCAGGGGACATAAAGTTGAGTGACATGCAAACAGGTCTGTATGGAGCAGAGCATGCTTGGAGCACCCAGGGCCAGCCATGGACATGTGTGAGGTCTGGAAAGCCGAACAGAACTCAGATGAGCACGGATGAGGCGTTGCCAAGAAGGGACTAAACAGGAGCTCGGGAATGGTGACTTCCTGCAGGTTGGCAGCAGAGGGGCTGTGAGTAACCAGAAAGGGATGTGGCATGTGCAAGCACCAGCCAAAGCTTAGGTTTGGTGTTGGGGAGGGAAATAGGGGTCCCTCTCCCCTGGAGCTCCTAGCATATGCCCATGCCAATTCTCCTGAGCTGCTAGCCAATCAAAGCCTCCTCTCTCAGCCCCGCCTGTTTTCTTGTCCCACGGGGACTGTCTATTATGTTCTCAAAGAGCTCCCCTTTTCACTAGGGGACATCTCCCAGACCTGTGGCTTCCTCAGTGCCTGTACCAACTGATTCCCAAATAGACCTCCAGCCAGATCTTTCCTGAGATTTGGTTGCAAATATCTGCTCACTCTGGAAGGTGGACCTGAATGTCCCCCAGGTGCATCTAACATCTCCCTGCCTCCAGGCCTGACCCTGCACCTATGTCTAATGGAACATTTAGGCCTGCTGATGCTCTCTGGAATCCATCTGCCCTCCCCATGTCTACTGCTTTCTCTTAGTTTGCACCTTCAGAAATCCTCTATGCTGATGGTTACAACCCAGTTCTCATAAATGCCCTTTCTTCCTCAAGTCACTCCCTCATTTCCCTTTCCAACCACCCCAGGGCGAGAGCGTCAAAAATGAAGACCCATCCTCCTCCTCCTCCCCAAATACCCAGCGCTCATCATTGTTTAGGATACACGTTCCAAGCCCTGGCCATGCAAACAGGCCCTTTCTCTGCTGGCCAGCTCCCTCTGCCCACCTCCTCTCCCAGAGTCCACCTCCCCAGGCAACTGCTGAGGCCAGCCTCCTTACTCTGGGAGTTCTTCCAAAGTGCCCCCCACAAACAAAAAAAATTTAATTATACAACAAATCCATTCCATTTTAGGAGGAAAACATAGAAAATGCAGATGAACTGAAAGAGAGACAGAAGGGACAAAGTAGCATTATCAGTTCCTTTTAATTAAACATAACAGTAGTAATGCTTGGATACTTTTGTTTTTATTTCTTTGAGGGTACCAAGGACTGGACCCAGGGCCTTGCACATGCTAGGCATGTGCTCTGTCATTGAGCTCCATCCCCAGCCCTTTTTATTTTTTATTTTGAGACTGGGACTTGCTCATTTGCTGAGGCTGGTCTTGAACTTGCCATCCTCTGGCTTTGCCTCCTGAGTCCCTGGAGTCACAGGCCTGCACCACTTGGGTACCATTTTTAACAACCAGGAACACACTGTTCCTTAATTGGCTTTTTCTCAAGAACCTATTGTGCCCCTGGTCCCATGACAATAAATATTTTGTATCAACTCAATTACATAATTATTTAGGAGTCCATTGTACAGCTGGAGCATGATTTATGTTACTGGTTCCTTAGTCCTGGGTATTTGGATTATTTCTAAATGTTTGCTAATATGAAGAAATCTCATTATGAACGTCCTTGTAACTGAATATTTTTACATGTCTTTGATTTTCTGAGGACTATTATTATATAAGGCTAAGAGAGCCTCTAAAAACCGCTCATCAAAATTGCTTAAGAGCAATTACATAATTGCAGATTATTTTGGAAAATTTCTACCCCATCTGAGTTCCATAGACTTGGGGGTTATCTTTTGTTTTTAACCTTTATTTATGGAAATTCCTGGTAAGAATATGTTCGTTTTGTAAAAAGCCACCAGGACTGTCTTCCAAAGGAATGGCATTGTTTCGCACTCCCACCAAGAACAAGTGGGTTCCCTGGCCACACTGGTGGTGCCACCATTCTGGGGTTCTGCTGTTCCCGTAGCTGGGTGGTGGATCTCACTGTTGTGTTGATTTGCATTTCCCTGATGACTCTGCTGGGGCATTTTCCCATGTGTTTGTTTATTTACCTTCCATGTCTTCCCGGGGGGCTGTCCATCAAGGACATCAGCCCTGTTCATAATCGGAGTCTTATGGTTAAGAGTTCTCCGTATATTTTGGATAGCAGTGCTTTATCAGGTGTTTTTCGTGGAAATGCTTCCTCCCCATCGGTAGCTTCTCTTTTCACTCTCTTGACACTATCAAAGAGCAGAAATTTTTCATTTCTAGTTATTTTCTCATTTTTAAATTTCTAATTAATTTTTAATTTTTTAATTTTAGCCCAGCTTATCAATTCTTTCTTCCATGGATTGTGCCTCTGGTCTGTATCTAAAAAAATCAGCACCAAAGACTAGGGCATCTAGATTTTCTTTGTTATCTTCTGGGAGTTTTAGAGACTGGATCTCATGTGTAGGTCTGTGATCCATTTTGAGTTAATGTTGGTGATGGGGATAACGTAAGATCTGTGATGAGAGTCTTTTTTTTTTTTTTTTTGGCATGTGGTTGTCCAGTTGTTCCAGCACCAGTTGTTGAAAGAACTTCTTCCTTTTATTTTTGTCCTTTTGCTTTTGTTTTCATGTAATTTATTTGTTGGAGAAACAAGGTTCTGTAAAACAGGTCAGCAAATTCTTTCTGCAAAGGGTCAGACAGAGAATAAATATTTTAGGCTTTGAGAGCTGTAGGAACTTTGTCATAACTACTCTGTGGAACAGAAGCAGCCGTAGACAATGTGTCAACAAATAGGCATGAGTGTTGCAATAAAACTTTATTTACACAAACAAGTAGTGGGCCAGAGTTTCCTGGCTCCACTGTAGATTCCACATTCTGGGTTTGGCATGTTTCTCATGTGCTCACTTGTTCTTCTATCCCCTGAATTCCTGATTAGATTTAAGTTCAGTGACTTGGTGCAAATACTTTGCAGGCAGTGATATATGCCTCCTGACATGCCACATTCCACGTTATGAATCTGCTTGCCACAGGTTGTTTCTTAAGCAGCACTCTCTGCAACTAGATTTGCTTTTAAGGAAACCTCTGCCCATCCCTGAATGCTGACAAGGAGGACTCTTTTCTAGATAAAGAGATGAATGGAAGGTTATTACTGTTGTCAATTTGTAACTGTGTTGAAACCCTTGAAAATTAACTGAGCAACTTCATTGCTGATAATTTGTCCTTGAAGAAGTGATTGGAAGACGTGAATATTTTGCCATTAAAGATGTTCACCACAGCATTACCTACAGTATCTGAAGAAAAGGAGCCAAAGTGTACGCTCCATGTGAGGAAATTAGCTAAATGACAGGGTGATCATATTAAAACACCTGCATCTGATTTTAAAAAACATGACAGCGAATTGTCATAGCAAAAGGAGCATGTGATACTTTGTCGAGTAGAAAAGATAGCTTTAAACACAGGATAGATGAATCAAAGCTTAGATGCTGGATGGATGGATGGATGCATACATGCATGGAAGGAAGCTTGGGTGGATGGAAGGAAGGAAGGAAGGAAGGAAGAAAGGAAGGAAGGAAGGAAGGAAGGAAGGAAGCTTGGGTGGACGGATGGATGGATGGATGGAAAGGGATGAATGGATGGATGATGGATGGATGGATGGAAAGATGGATGGATGGATGGATCACTAGAAATCACTGATGTTAATTTGCTGTGTCAGTAAAAATATTGATGGAACAGCTGACTTTTATCAACCTCTTGTCATGTTTCAGGCTCTGAGTGTTTTACACTGGCTCCTCATCCTTATGGTACCCCCGCGAGGTGGGTCACATTTGTTTCCACACATTCCAAGTGAGAAACGGAGGCCCTGTGAGGTTCAGGAAACTTGCCCAAGGTCACAAAGCTGATCCGTGGCCGAGGCAGCACTTGACCTGGGAGTCTGACTCAGGAACTTAGTCCCACTACAGGACACCACCCATCCATCTAGGCAGGGAGAAGAGTCTGGAAGATAATTTTACCCTATGGGTCTGTCATGGTTTCTTGGCACTAGGAGACCTTCAACTTTCTTTTGTCTTTCTCCTTTTTCTTTCACCTTTTTTTTTTCTTACCTGTACTTTTACTTTTGTGCCGGCTTCCCTCTTTAGACTTGGTTTACAACATTGCAGACGCGCTCTCTCCAGCAATCTTACATTCCTCTAACTCTGGATACTTCTAGCCCCACCCCATGTGGCCTACTATCCCATGCCCCAGATGATTCCTTGTGTCAAACTTCCTGGGGTGACAGCATGGCGTCCTGCCCTCACAGAGCTGGCCCTCCAAGTGTGCTGACGGGGATGACCATGGCTGTATTTCCTCTAGGACAATTCCAGAGGAGACATGTCTTATTGTCAGAAGCGGGCTTGTGTGTAATTTCTCAAGTCCCGCTTTGTACCGACTGACCGAAGCTAAAGTGATTTTTTGGACACGGAAGTCAATTTGTCACAGTGATGCATTGATCTAATGATCCTCTCATAAAACTAATTCCAAAATGCAGTCTATGTGGGAGCTCTAATTCTTTTTCCAGCGGTGATCTTTTCCCCTCTGCAGAAGCGTACCTTCTGCTGGCTCTTCTGAGCTGCCTGTTTTTGCACTGGCCTCTGGCCAAAAGCAACAAGGCTTTGACCTAGACCTGAACCAAAGGTGTAAACGACCACTAATGACTTAATGTGTGCAGTGCCTGACCAGCTGCAGGAATGACGGGCTTCTAGACCATCGGCTCTCCACATCTCCCCACAGGCCGGTGTCCTGCTCGACCTCTGCAGCCTGGGATGGTCCCCTGCCCCACTGGCATTCTCTTTCCAGGACGAGATTTGGGATGGATTCCCCCCCCACCCAGGATCCATTCCCCTCTCTCTTTACTTACTGGCACTTCCTGCTCTTAGGTACGTGTGGGAGAAAGACGGGGCCACCCTGGCCACAGAGAGCAATCCCCGCATCCGCCTGGACAAAAACGGCTCCCTGCACATCTCACAGACGTGGTCAGGGGACATTGGCACGTACACCTGCCGGGTGCTCTCAGCTGGTGGCAATGACTCCCGCAGTGCCCACCTGCGAGTCAGGTAAGGGCAGCCCTCCCTGGTGCAGTGCAGAACAAGGGACACACGGACATGGCAGTGGGGAGACCAGAGCCACCCACTCCCTTTAGTGAGGACACAGGGCCAGCCTGTGTCCTCTAGGACATGTCCGCAGCATCCTTCCAGGCTTTTCCCTCAGCTCAGTGAGGCCCCTGTCCAGAGCAGGCGTCTGGTGGGGCTTGGAGCAGTGGGCTCCAGTTCCAGAGAGAAGACTCCACTGCACAGCCCGGAAGCCATGATCTTCCTCTGAGCACAAGGTGTGGTCAAAGTGCAGGGCCACCCAACCTGGGTCTGCAGCGGCCCCATCACCTCACCATGGGCCATTCGAGATCAGGCCCCTGCACATGTCTCTCTTACAGGCAACTGCCCCATGCCCCTGAGCACCCTGTGGCCACACTCAGCACCGTGGAGAGGAGGGCCATCAACCTGACGTGGGCCAAGCCCTTCGACGGCAACAGCCCACTCCTCCGCTATGTCCTGGAGATGTCGGAGAACAGTAAGGTCCCCACCGTGGCCCTCCTGCACCCTCCACAGCAGTCCAGGCCAGGGGGCATGGCTGGGGCCTCACACAGGCGGGTCAGCCCTGGGCTCAAGCCCGGCTCCCCCACAGCTGGTTCTGGGCCCCGGGTAGGTCCTTCTCTCCTCATCTGCAAAGGGAACAGTGACTTCTGCCTGACAAATCGTGGTGACAGCTAACCAGACAGTGCACAGGACAGTGCCTCAGAGATGGAGGCTTTTGTTCTTATTTTTATTCTCCAAGCTGCAAGCTCCAAAATGAGCAGGTGTGATCCTGATGATGCTCCGGGTGCAGTGTGCCTAGAGTTCAGCAACAGGAACACCATGCTTCCTCCCAGAACCCTCCAACCCCCAGGGTCTCATGAGCTAATGACATAGTGAGCAGTTACTGGACCAGCAGGGAGACCCTGGCTGGACCTTGCTAGGAAGGGTAAGATGAGAGTCCTGTCCCCCAAGACGCCCAGCCCCACCCCGCTCTCTCCCTGCAGATGCCCCCTGGACCATACTCCTGGCCAGTGTGGATCCAGAAGCCACTTCAGTGATGGTCAAGGGCCTGGTCCCCGCACGCTCCTACCAGTTCCGTCTTTGTGCTGTCAACGACGTAGGCAAAGGACAGTTCAGCAAGGACACGGAGAGGTGAGGGAGGCAGATATTCCTCTGCGGAGTCTCCTGGACTCCACCAGGGGAGGGCTCCCGGGGCTGCCGACTGCACACCGGGGGTGGGTCCTGGATAGGCTCCTCTCTGTCCCCCAGAGGCTTTAGGCTCCACCTGGGTGGGATGGGAGGTGGTGCTGCTTGTGACCACCACTCAGGGCTGGCATGAGGATACCATGAGCTGGCCCAGCACAGTATGTGATAGGCACAAACCAACTTCCCTAAACCCAGGACTCGGCAAGTTCCAAGACTCCTCATTCTGCTGCCCAGCTCCGGAGACTGCTGCATCCAGAGAGATGCAGGGTCTTCACAGGAGTCCTTACCCAATGCCTCACCTGGTACCAGAGCCGTGAGGGTCCCAGGAAAGCTTTGATGAGTTTGAATAAAAACAGCAGGTGGTCCCTAGCAAAAGCTCACACAGTAACACCCGTTCATGTGGAAGCAAGTCTTACCCAACTCCACCCTGCAGGACAAGTAGCCACCTCACTGAGAAAGGAGATGTCAATGTCAGCGGAGAGACTAGACTTACTGTGACACAAATCACATGCACCAGAGCTGGGCCCTGGGCTCTTCAAAGGACACCCTGGGTGCCTACGAGGAGACCCCTGGCTGATGTCAAGCGCTGTGGGTTTGCACAGCTCAAGTTTCTGATGTTCACTCAATTGATACCCCCTGGGGGGTCGGGGTGGGCGATACTAACAGAAACAGGCCCTGACGGGTACCAGCCCAGCATGGGGAGGAGTTGTAGGAGAATTTACTTGCTCCCTCTTAAGGGAGCACCTACTATGTGCCAGGCTGTGTTTGGAGCCGGGGAGGTGGTGTAGTGGACAAAGGGCCCTGGCCCCAGGATCACAACAGGGAGACCCAGGGTGCAGGAGCCGCCCACCCATGCGCCTGCCCTGGACTTGCTGAGCGTCTCTGATTCATCTTCCTAACGAATCTGTGTGCTAAGCACCCTGAGTCACCACGCTTCAGCCTGTGGAAACACAGGAGGTGCAGTGCAGCTGGAGAGCCATCCATCAGGAGGCAAGAGCGTAAAAATAAACAAACAGGGAGCAGCATCCATCAAAAATAATTAACTTTTGTTTTTAATGGATAAGTGTCAGCCGTGTGAAAAATGCACCTGGGTGGATTTTTCCTGGGTGGAATGCTGTGTTCCCGGACACGCCAGAGGGAGGACGCACCCTGGGCTTGGGGAAGTAGCCACACTCATGCCACCCGCCCAGCCTGGGGCTCTGCGGTCAGTGAGGAGGCACTTGGAAAGCAACTATCACTCCCGCTCCAAAATACTTGAACACATCTGACCTCATCATCCCAATAGCAGATTCTTTGAAAAATGAGAAACTGAGGCCCATGTCCCTCAACTGTACCAAAATCACATACATTTGGGGTTTTATGGCGTTTTTAAAAGTTTCATCAATAGATTGTGCCATGTGAACCTCAATCAGTCTTGTAAGGCAAGCAAAGTATATATATTTTTTTAACAGAAATAAGCTCAGAGAGGTTAAGTGACTTACCCAAAAGCACACAGCAAGTGTGTAGAATCTTATAGGGATAGAACAGTGCAGGGTTTGGCCTTCTCATATCCAATTAAGATCCTGTATTTTACCCAGAGACCCAGAGTGAAAGGCTCCCCACTCTTGTTTTTTGGTCCAGGGTTTCCCTCCCTGAGGAGCCCCCCACGGCTCCTCCACAGAATGTTATTGCCAGCGGACGGACCAACCAGTCCATTATGATCCAGTGGCAGCCACCTCCTGAGAGCCACCAGAATGGCCTCCTCAAGGGCTACATCATCAGGTAGGCAAACATCCTAACATCAAGAGGGGCAGCCGACCCAAAGGGAAAGGGATGTGTGGGGATCAGGGGTGGATTGAAAGGTGGCACAAATTCATGGCAGGTCCTTCTGCATTCACCAAGGGACAGGAGACAGGAAACGCACACACTGTGGTAGGCAGGATTTAGGTTAGACATCTAGAAGAACTTTCATCAGCAATAGCCTTAGAAATCAACAGGCACGGAAGAGCGCAGACATAGTATGGTCTCCCCCGGGCTGTGTGCAAGGCAAAGTCTCCATATCCCAAGTCCAATGCAGAAATAAAGCCACAAGGAGATGGAGAGGTTAGAGTGCTCTCTTGCTGGACCCTGAGCAGAGAAACTAATGGGGCAAGAACTGGGTGAAAAGTCAAAGTCCTTCTTTTGGCCCTTGCTGGAGAACAGCCCAGTTCTAATGTCATTTACTTCTGCGTTCGACTGGGGTCCACGTTACTCGTAAACTAAAGGACACCTGAGCATGTGATGTTCCTAAGTCAAACTAGCTGGTTATGTGAAGTTACTGAAAACTTGTATCCACGCTCTGAACTCCGGCTGGCTGCACATTGCCAGACACCTTCCTTCCCGTGTCCATGGCTGCCTGGGGGGGGCACCCTCTGGCACTGAGCTTCCCCAGAGTTGGAAGATGCCTCAGTTGGTTTGACCCTGATCAGGTCATTTCATTGTGACCCTAAAGGCCAACCCAGAGGACGATGGTTCTCAAAGTGTGGTTCCTGCCCACAGCATCAGCACCAGCTGAAGACTGGCCATAGATGCAAATCCCCAGGTCTCCTCTGTGATCTATGGAATCAGAAGCTCTAGGGAGGGCCCTGCCATCTCTTTTAAGAAGCCCTGTGGGTGTCAGGAGTCAGGATGGGTCGAAGCCCTTGGGGCCTCTGACCTCACTGTCATCAGACTCTAAGATAGGTACACACTGTAGCTCCATGAGTCACCCCCCTTCCATGCACAGCCTCCAAGATTGGACTGTGCAAAACCCTTCTTGCTTCTTGTGGTTTTGTGTTCCAGTGGAAGATGGCAGCACAGGTGGCCTTGGGAGTTTTCACGTCACCGCTGCAAGGAAGCCACTCTCCCAAAGAGAGAAAATGAGCCCAGGAGCTGGGCTGGGGCTCAGCAGTAGAGTTCGTCCTTAGCTTGCACAAGACTTGGGCTCCATCCTCAACACCACAAAATAATTAAAAATTTAAAAAAAAAAAAACAAGCCCAACCTTGGGGACCACTGTTCTGTTGATGATCCTCAAAGACTGAGGCCCATGGGGTCTTCCCCAGGAACGCTCAGCCTCCCTGGTCAGCTGTCCAGCTCATGTCCTTGTGCCCCGTCAAGAGGACCCGTCCAGACACACTTGCTAGATCTGTGCTACCCGTTAGGGAGCTGCTTAACTAAATAGACATCAAGTCCAGCTGGGCTCCAGGGCTGCACGCTCAGCTCAGGGGCTGAGCAGCCGCCCCTGCCAGTGGCTGCCTGTTGAAAGCACAGAACTTCACAGGCACGCACGTCCAGCCCCAGGGAATGTTCGGGCTGACAGTACTGCTAGGCAGTTTCCTGGGTACCGTACTAAGCAGACGGACTCCGAATCCACTGCGCCCTGGCCTCTTCCCTCAGGTACTGCCTGGCTGGGCTGCCTGTCGGGTACCAGTTCAAGAACATCACGGATGCCGATGTCAACAACCTGCTGCTGGAGGACCTTATCATCTGGACCAACTACGAGATCGAGGTGGCAGCCTACAACAGTGCCGGGTTGGGTGTCTACAGTAGCAAAGTCACAGAGTGGACGCTGCAGGGAGGTGGGTAGAGACAGTGGCCTCAGAGCCAGATGCATCCCTTCCTCCAGGCCTTGCACCTGTCGGGTCCTCCCCCTGTCCAGGCCTGAGCACCTTGGGCTGTCACCCGCTTCACCCAGGCCCTTCCTCCTGCATGTGGGAGGACCATCACCCTGTGCCTAGCTTCTGCAGGGTAGCAAGCTGGGAGGAGGGGGAGGAGGAAGTCAGGGTGGGACATGGGGAAGGGCAGCAGCTTCCGAGGCACGGGGACCTTCTGCAAAGTCTCACATTCCCTGGGGCCACGCACGAGACAGTTTATGCCTCTCGCTCTGCCTGAACCCCACGCTGTTCTGCATGAGATATCTTGCATATCCATCCCAACTGCATCAGTGCCTGGGAGTGGGCCGGGCAAGCAGTATGGGACCCAGATTACTCCAGAGAATAAGAGGCACCTCAAGTGCACAAGGAGGGGAGTTGGGTGGGTAGCAAAGTGCAGGTGTGGACCCCCGTGTCTAGGCAAGGAGGACAGACGAGTCCCTCCACCCCACCCCGTCTCTTGATCTGCAGTTCCCACGGTCCCCCCTGGCAACGTGCACGCAGAAGCCACCAATTCCACGGCCATCCGCTTCACCTGGAATGCCCCCAGCCCCCAGTTCATCAACGGCATCAACCAGGGCTACAAGGTACACGGGGGAAGGAGGAGCTGCAAAGGGAAGCAGGGCCTGGGTGGGGGTCCCCCTCTGCTTCTGGAATCACAGGCCCAAGCCAAGCAGAAGACAGGGATGGAGACACAGGCCTCAGTGATACTGGACCATGAACATGCCTGATCTAGGTTCAGAACCCCTGGGTGCAGCCACGGCCCCCTCAGAACAATCCAGCTCACACTCCTTACCACTGTATCTGGGCTGTAAGGGGTATCCTGCTGGGGCAGGTCTCCTTGGGCTGGACCTGACCCCATACAGGATGCAGCTAAGGACAAGGGATTAGGGCCCAGGCTGACCCAGGCTAAGATCCCAGCTCTGCCTCTTGCTGTCTGCTGGGACAGTTTCTTTAATATGTCTGAGCCTCAGTCCCTCCATAAATATGTATTGAGCAACTACTATAGACACCATCCTGGCTTCTGAGTAACTAAACAGTTTCTTCCTCTGGGTGTGAAGATAGCCATGAGGCCTGTTCCTTCAGGTTGTGTGAAGGTCAAGCAAGATAATGTGTGATCCCTCCAGTACAGTGACTCAGAAGTGGTGGGGGTGGGAGTCAAGCCTTCCTTTCCTAGGGCTGCCACAACCCAGTGCCACCAAGAGGTGGCTAAAACAACAAAGGAACATTCTCACAGTTCCGCAGGCTGGAAGTCCAAAATAGAGGGGTCAGCATGTCTGACTGCTTCCGAGTTCTCTCCTAGGCTTGTGGATGGCGCTGCCTTCTCTGTCCCCACCTCTCCATGTGTGTTGGTGGCCTGGCCACCTCTTCTTAAGAGTGTGCCAGTCAAGGTGGATTAGGACCCACTCTAACAACCTCATTTAACTTGCAGGACCTCCTTAAAGGCCCTATCCCCTGGTAGTCATGGTCTGAGGTGCTGGGGTCAGAACCTCAGCACATGAATCTTGCAAAGAGATGACTCACGAAAGCAGTCTCGGTAGCGCTGAAAGTAGGGTTTCCAACCGGGAACCCAGACCTTGGATCCTGGGCCTGGGCTCTCTTCTCCTCCCAGAAGCACATGCTGCCTGCACCCCTGCTCCCTGAGAACTGAAGCCAGGTTACCATGCATAGTCCACAGTGTTTTAAAAGAGTAGTGCCTGTCTCCAGCATCTTGGGGCAGGTGGCCAGGGCCATCTACTCCCTCCCCATGTGGGAACAGAGGCAGAGCGTTTGAGGGTCTTGGCTTGGGGAAGCCAGCTGGAAAGGGAATAGAACAGAGCCACGGGCTCTGGGTTTGAACTGAGGGATCTGGTGACCTTGAGGTGACCGCTGCCACATGCTGGAGCCTCCGGTACCCCTCTGCACTGGGTTTCCGTATGTGCCACAGCCAAGAGCATTTCTAGGACAAGCAGCCTGAGCCATTGTTACTACAAGGCAGGGAGGCCAGGCAGGGAGCGAGTGAGATTAAGTCGCAAACCATTTTCTGCTATATGTGCTGGCCTCCCTCCCCCCACCGCACTCACTCCAGGAAGGCAGGTGACCCAGGGCCGAGCTGAGCTTTGTGGGGCAGGGTGCCGCAGCCTAACACTCCAGCTGGCTGCAAAGGGCTCCTAATTGGGACCCAGGAGGAGAGGCAGGGAGGAAAGAAGGCCAGCATTGCCACAGAGTCCAGGAACCGAGCTGGGAACAATTAGCTCCTCGTTGCCGAGTCTGAGCACAAGTTTTATTCCACATGTGGGAGGGCCGAGCTACAGACTTCTAAGGCAGACAGCTCCCCAAAGGCTGGAGACCAATCAGTGGCCTGGACAATCAGAGCAATGGCCCAGGGTGACCCAGAGCGAGAAAAGGCTGCAGAAGCTCACCGATACCTGCGGATGCTCGGGTCCACTTGGCATCCTGCACCCAGTAGCTGCTCAATAAAAACCAGCAGAGATGAGCTGCCCCAGTGTTCTGAGCCCCAGAGCTGGTGGGAGAATAAGAAGGACCCCTTTCCCACGTCAGATATCACGTTGTAGTCCTTGCTCACATACAAACTGCACGAGAGCCCCAAGGAATAAGTGTTCTGGTCATCGCCCCCACTTTCCAGAGGAAGAAACAGGCCCAAGAAGGAAGTCGCTTGTTCAAGGTCAAGGGAGTAATTGCCAAAGCTGAGATTCCAACCAGAGCCCATGCTTTTTCTTCCCTTAAAAAGAAAACGTGTTATATTTTTATTGAAAAATAATTACTACCACTTGATTTTTTTTTTCCTTACAGTAAAAATGAATAAAAGCAGGATTTTTTTTTTCCTGCTTCTTTGGCCTTCAGTGTGTCTATTAGGGGCGCAGGGAGAGGAGCGTATGTCTAACGAGTGCCCCTCTACCAGCCCCAGCCTCCCCAGTTCCCAGCTCATAGCCAATGTGCTCCATGGATTCCCCAGACCCTTACCTCTTCCCCTGGAGTGTTTTGAAGCAAACCCCAGGCATTTTTCCATAAATGCTTTTGTAGATAAGGATTACAGATAACGTCTCTGCTTAGAACAAAACCACACCACCTTATCGTGCCTGCCACTGTCAACAGCTCCTCAAACGTCATTAGACATCCAGCTAGCCTTCCAGTTTCTTGGATGACCACCTCATTTCTGTTACTGGTTGTTTTTCATTTGCTCCAGGATCTAAATGAGGTCCGCACAGTTGCAAGGCGCTGGGTGTTTTGAAGGTCTTGGTTGATCTATATATCCTCTCTCTCATGTCTTTCTCTCTCTTTTTTCCTTATAATTTATTTGGTGAAGAAACTTAGTCATTTGTCCTACGGAATTTTCCACAGCCTAGATTTTGCTGATTGCATCCTGTGGGATCATTTAACACGTTCCTCTGAACACTATATTTGCAGTAAATTGGAATGTAGAACCACAGGCTGGTGGGGCTCGGGTTCGATTTCTTTTTTTTTTTAATACTGCCTCCTAGATGGCATTGTGTATTTCTGTCAAAGGCCACGTCTGCCTGTCTCTCATGGTGATGTTGGTGGCTGTCAATGGCCCTCATATGATCTATTATTTCAGCAGGGGTTGCAAAATTGGGATAGAAAAATGCTATCATTGCCTCTTGATTTATTAGCTGAAGTGCTTTTTTAGAAAAGAATGTTCCCTTTATTGACTTTTTGGCCAACTGAACATTGAGTTCATTTAGTTTGAAAAGCAGAGTAAAGGCTCCATTCTTTTCCATTTCTTACCAATTTTCAGTATAATGAATTGGTTCCTCAGTATCCTCTAAAGTGGCAAGTGAATTGGGGTTGGATGGGGCGGAGGTCTGGTTTTGTCTCGCTTTCGTAATATTATTATGCGCTTAAGGCCTTTTAACACATCTGATGTGTTTCCATCTGCTGCCATTATTATTCTTACTGATGCTGCCTTGACCCATCCTTCAAGTCCACTCCACTTTGATTCCTTTTGTTTTGTTTTGTTTTTTTTTTTTGGTACTGGAGATTGAACTCAGGGGCACTCGACCACTGAGCCACATCCCCAGCCCTATTTTGTGTTTTATGTAGAAACAGGGTATCACTGAGTTGCTTAGCACCTCACCATTGCTGAGGCTGGCTTTGAACTTGGGATCCTCCTGCCTCAGCCTCCTGAGCCGCTGGGATTACAGGCGTGCGCCACCATGCTAGGCTACTTTGATTCCTTTTAGAAGGAAGTGATAGTTAGATGCCACAATCTGGGTACTGGGGAGCTGCTTGTTTGAGGATGGTATTGCTTCTTTGTTTCTACACCCCATTCCTGGTCAGCTAGGAGGAAATGCATTTCTTTTAAAAATAAAATGCATACTGATACTTCCTGTTCAATTTCAGGACTCCAAGTTTTTAACAATCTCACTGGTCCTTTAATAATCTCATAACTCTTTTCTCCATACTGAAAATTCAATTCCTGCACCAGTAGCGTAATTACCCACCTACTTCACCCCACAAATACACACAGCAGTCTCAGAATAGTAATAGGAACAGGTTGAATACTGAAAATAGTTTGAGAAAATGCGGTCCTTTTTGCTGTGAGGGTCTATCCCAAGAGGGATGCGCTTCACATGTTTTTGAAACGGGTTTCTCTTGGTACGATTTTGCTACAGCTCGATACCCTATTAGGTTCATTGAATTCATTTTGTTTTCGATTTTGGGGCATTGATTTTTTTAATTTAATTTTGTTCCATAATTATATACAATATTTACATGGCTCTAAAGTTACATCTACAAAGCCAATTCCAAGAGCATTATCCTCTGCCCTGGTCCTGTCTCTCCCCAGAGGTTGGAGTGTTCTGGTTTGTTTGGTTTGGTTTTTCCTTCTGCTTATATTTAAAAAGCAGGTGCGTGCATATATATGTGTGTGTGTGTGTGTGTGTCCTCTCCTTCATAGGTAAATGACAGTGTGTTCTTCATACATCTTTGCATTTTAACATGATTATCATCTACAGTACACCTGGAGGTCCTTCCATAGGAGCATACAGATGTCCATCTCCCTTAGTTCTTTTTTAAATCCATATGTACCCCACCTACCCCATCATGTAACCAGGCCCCTCGTTTGGGCTGTTTCCAGCCTTTCCATGGTGGTTGGCTGGGTGCATGCAGCTCTTTTTATTTTCACAGCTTAGCTTTGAAATAGACACCTAGAAATGAGATTGTTAGGTCAAAGGGTAAATGTGTCTATTATTTGACTACTCTTGCCAAATATTCCCCCATTCAATTTATTTTTTAAAAAATTTAGGAAATAGCTGGGCATGGTGGGATGCGCCTATAATCCCAGCAGCTGAGGAGGCCAAGGCAGGAAGATCGCAAGTTCAAAGCCAGCCTCAGCAACTTAATGAGGCTTTAAGCAACTCAGGGAGACCCTGTCTTTAAATATTTTAAAAGGGCTGAGGATGTGGATTAGTGGTTAAGCATCCCTGGGTTGAATCCCCAATACAAAAAATAATAAGGAAATATATTATATGATTCAAAAAAACAAGCTTACACCAGAAAGCCTCCTCCTGCCCTCGTCCTCCATCTGCCTGGTTCCACTTCACCCAACCCAAAGCTTCCCGCTGCCCATAACCACAGCTGCTGGTTTCCCACACGCCCTTCCACAGGGTTTGGGGCAGCGGTGGAGGAGCTAGAGAGATTTTCTCACCCTTACTTTTAAGGGGAGCTCAAGGCCCCGCCCACATCCTACACCCACGGAGTGCTCCCTGTGCCCCAGAGTGCTCCCGCACTGGGAGCAGGAGGCACACCACGCCCTCCACTCCCTCTACCCAGCAGGGTGGCCAGCACTATCCCCTAGTCCAGCCAGAGCTCAGAGAGGAGGAGTGGCTTTCCCAAGGTCACATAGTAAGTGACAGAGCTGGGCTCGGGTTCAGGGGTCCCACCTGCAGGGCCATCCCCTTCCCTCCCCGTGGTGGCTCCACATTCTGTGTCACCTACACACTGTCCTCAGTTATAGGGTTTCTCCACTGTAATAGGGGCTGCCTGCCAGGAACCTCAGGAACGCCACTGTCCTGCACTTCGCACTCCAGAGTAGATGGTGAGAAGCAGCCAGGGATCTGCCACTTTCATGAGCCAGGATGTGACGGGTAGAACTGCAGGTCACTGAGCCCTTCTGACTGGGGAACTAACCCAGGGCCTCTCACTTGCTAGGCAAGGGCTGGACCTTTGAGCTACCTCACAGTGCCCTTCTTTCTTCTTCTTTCCTTCCCCAGCCCTTTTTGAATTTTGAGACAGAGTCTCTCTAAGTGGCTGAGGCTGGCCTTAAACTTGAGACCCTCCTGCCTCAGCCTCCGCAGTCTCTGGGCTCACCGGTGTGCACCACCAGGCCTGGCTATGAGGTCCATATTGTTAGTCCTCAAAACCACACTTTCAGCCAGGCGCGGTGGCTCACGCTTGTAATCCCAGCATTTAGGGAGGCTGAGACAGGAGAATCGCGAGTTCAAAGCCAGCCTCAGCAACGGCGAGGCACTAAGCAACTCAGTGAGACCCTGTCTCTACATAAAACACAAAATAGGGCTGGGGATGTGGCTCAGTGGTCAAGTGCCCCTGAGTTCAATCCCCAGTACCAAAAAAAAAAAAAACCACACTTTCGTTTACCCTGCACACCTCCTATGGGCCATTTTTGGGGGCAAGGCCCAGTGATATTGTCTTAAGGCACCTATAAAGACATTCTTTTTTTTTTATTTCTTAAAAAATGGTAGTGATTATAATTGGTGTAAGCCCAATAAAATAATATTTACCCAAATTTTACACTTCCTGGGGAACACAGCACACAATTAATTCCAACAGCGTAATTAATTCAAATTTACATTAATTAAATTAAATTAAAACATTAAACTTGTTTCTCCATCTACTCCAAAGAAGTTTGGCAATTTAATTGCTATGAAACAAGATAACTGAAATAAAGAGGATATTTAACATACTTATTAAATGCCACTTAGTATTTCTGATTAGTATTTTTAGGGTCTAATTAGTGTCTAATTAACTGGCTATAGGCTATCTTTTCACAATACCAATTAAATTTCAAAACATCCTTTGTAAACACTCAGGCCTGAAAAGGAGAAGATTAAGCATTGTTATGGGCGTGAGTTAATCGGGAGACGTTGGCGTGGTATTGTTTTATATCTATAAATACCCGTGCTTATTAAAACTCATCAAGTGTAGCTTTTCACCATTAATTGCTATTTAATCAACTTCAAATAAATGAGGAATCTCCAAGACCAGCTGTCATTGTTGGAGACAGACGAAGGGCCCAGAAAACAAGGGCATGGGGCGAGGGAGCAGGAGGCAGCCTGTGGGGGATACGCAGGGAGTGGGCGTTCCCAGGTGGGGGTTTCTCGCCAATGCCCCACCTCCCGGTGACTGTAAGACTGAAACCCTGATGTGGAGCAATAAGAGGACAAGAGACACCTACAGACCAGCTCAGTGGCAGGGCCCGGTGGCCACACCTGTAATCCCAGTGACTTGCAAAACCGAGGCAGAAGGATGTCAAGTTATAGGCCAGCCTGAGCAACTTAGTGAGATCCTGTTTCAAGATTTAAAAAAAAATGCTGGGCATGTAGTTCAGCAGTAGAGTGCTCCAAGTTCAATCCCCGGTTCTACATAATAATAACAATGTTCTCAGCTTTGTGGGAAGTGACCTTGGAAAACTCCAGGGAAGAAGCTGCCCCAGCCCACAGGGAGAAAGGTGGAAGAACCCAGGGGTTAGAATCTGAGAACCTTAGCTTCCCTGTAGCTGTGTGACATAGTGAAAGTCACTCAACCTCTCTGAGCCTTGGTTTCCTCATCTGTACAATAAAGGGCCAGCTTCTTCTGTATGCAACCTGTGCATTCGCCTAGGGCTATAGTTGAAGGCTGTTGCTTTCATCTTGGGATTCTTTTTGAACAAGGAACACTTTGTTTCAGTTTTGCACTGAGCCTGCGAGTTACGGAGCTGTTCCTGGTAAAATTCCTCCTTTGTGGGGTCCTCGTGAAAATCGGGGACAGACACTCATGGGAAGCACCCAGCTTGTACCCTGTCCAGAGTCAGAGGCTCAAGAAATAGAGCCATACGCATACGCCAGAGCAGGCAGACAGGCCCCAGAGCCTGAGGGCGCCTGCGCTGCCTGTCCCTTTTCTGGGACGAGGGACCCCTGGGACCTGGGCTCCTGGACACTGCCCACTGGCCCAGCCTCTTCTAGAACATTCTTGCTGGCCTGTCCCCAGCTGATTGCCTGGGAGCCCGAGCAGGAAGAGGAGGTCACCATGGTGACGGCCCGGCCCAACTTTCAAGATAGCATCCACGTGGGCTTCGTGTCGGGGCTGAAGAAGTTCACCGAGTACTTCACCTCCGTGCTGTGCTTCACCACGCCCGGGGACGGGCCCCGCAGCAGCCCCCAGCTCGTGCGCACCCACGAGGACGGTAGGTTCCGCCGCCTCTGCTGCCTCGGGCCCACCCGAGCATCCCTGCGCATCACGGGCTGTCCTGCGGCAGTGGCCGCGCTCCAGTTCTAACTGGCCCTCTTGGGAGCAGTGCCGGGGCCTGTGGGACACCTGAGCTTCAGTGACATCCTGGACACCTCGCTGAAGGTCAGCTGGCAAGAGCCAGGGGAGAAGAATGGCATCCTCACAGGTAGGCACCCAGGCACCCCTCTCCAGAGCGCCGACAGGGCAGGAAAGGCCGGCTGGCCTGTCCCCGCCCCACAGTGGCCACCCACCAAGGCTACCCCGGGCCCTGGGCCTAATGCCCTACTGTCCAGCTGGTGGGGACGTGAAAAGACCAGTGAGGGGTCTGAGGGTCCCACCAAGCACAGGCCACCACTGGGCTCCCCTCAGGGTACCGGATCTCCTGGGAGGAATACAACAGGACCAACACCCGCGTGACCCACTACCTGCCCAACGTGACCCTGGAGTACCGCGTCACAGGCCTCACCGCGCTCACCACCTACACCATCGAGGTGGCCGCCATGACCTCCAAGGGCCAGGGCCAGGTGTCGGCCTCCACCATCTCCTCCGGGGTGCCTCCAGGTAGGTGGAGCCCTGGCCTCCGCTGTGGTCCTGAGCAGTGCCTGCCGGGAAGGTGCCCTGCCTGCAGAAACCCTGGCCGTCCTCCCCCAGAGCCCTCCCCTTCCCTGTGGTCTGGGGACCCTGAGTCCTACCCTGAGCAGGCTCAGCTCCTGTGACCCCAGGTCTCTGGATGGAGGCCCCCAGGCTCACTGTGCCTCCCCACAGCTCTCAACAAGGCAAAGGCTCGGTCTGCACTACAACCCACACGCCAGGCTCCCTGTCAGCCATGGCCTCTCTGATTCAGGGGAATTCTCACTCTCACCCAGAAAGTCCAGCTGGCTTCCAGACATGGAAGGGTTGGCTGGGCGGGGGTGGCAGAGCTGGTGGGCAGGCACAGAGGGCCAGCTGGGGTCCAGTCTCAGCTCCGCAACCTGGAGCAGGCCAAGTAGCCCCCTGTGCCTCAGTTTCCCCATCTGTATACATAGAGAGGTGGACCAGACGGCCATGTAGTTGTGTCCAGATCAGTAAGGCTGGGCACTGGGACCTGGCCAAGATCCCCAGACCTGCCCATTGAGAGAGCTGAGGCACCAGGGCTTCTGTGACGACATAGGTCAGGAAGACCGACAGATACTTATGTAGAGCTTGCTAAGGGCTTTATATACATCAACTCATCAAATCTCACAACAACCCTGAAATGGGTGTTTTCATTATTTCCGCTTTACTGAGACACAGAGAGGTGGGTAACTTGCCTAAAGATGCACAGCCTGGAAGTGGTGAAGTTGGATTCAAATTCAGTCCACTTCCAGGGTTCTCCATTGGCAAAGAGGAGCTGCCTCCTGTCCCCACCTGTCCTTCTCACCTCCTCAGCCCTATTGAGTGTGGGAAGGTTTGTAAGGGGGTGTGGGAGGAGGAGAGGATCAGTCCTGCTTGGTTTCTCTCTGACCCCAGCTTGGTTTGGTGCTGCCTCTGGCTCCCTCATGAGTATCTTACTCACACCCAGATCTGCATGGCCCTGGGAGGTCTCCTCTGTCCCCAAACCTGTTAGCCACCTGGTGTCAAGATGGCACACCAAGCCGGGCACGGTGGCACAAGCCTGTAATCCCAGCACTTAGGGAAGCTGAGACAGGAGAATCGCGAGTTCAAAGCTAGCCTCAGCAAGGGCAAGGCACTAAGCAACTCAGTGAGACCCTGTCTCTACATAAAACACAAAATAGGGCTGGGGATGTGGCTCAGTGGTCGAGTGCCCCTGAGTTCAATCCCTGGTACCAAAAAAAAAAAAAAAAAAAAGATGGCACACCATAAGAAACACAGTGTCGGCCACAACTCCCCTGGGACCTCTCCAGGAATAAGAGGACACATAGCCACCTCCACGCCCAGAGTCTGTTCCAGAGAGGGCAGCCTCCCACCTGCTCCTTTCCTACCTGTTCTTTCCTTAGAGCTCCCAGGAGCCCCCACCAACCTGGGCATTTCCAACATTGGCCCCCGCTCCGTGACCTTGCAGTTCCGGCCAGGCTACGACGGGAAGACCTCCATCTCCCGCTGGCTGGTGGAAGCTCAGGTGAAGCCTGCTGGAGGGAGCCCTGGGGCCCCGACAGCCTCGGATTTGGATTTACCTGGTTCAGGGTCACAGGGGTTTTTAGAAACACCCCAGGGTGTTTTGGAGAACCGTCCTGGGACCTTGTTCCAGGCACAGACTCTGGGCTCCACCTCCAGGGATTCTGCTGGGCCAGGCCAGGCTGGGAACGTGCTTCCAGCCAACATTCCTGGCTCTGCCTAGGAGGTCTCTGCATCTCACCTACGGTCATGTTTAGGGGCCTAGAAAGACTCTGGCCCCACGTGGTGTCCTCCCCTGAGCCCAGGGATTCGGACCAGAACTTCCCCTGGGCAGAGCTGGAGCCCTCTAGGAAGTGGGGCTCAGGGCACCCCCAGCTGCAGGCTGGACACGTCTAAGGGTCACCCCTCTTCCAGGTGGGCGTGGTCGGGGAGGGAGAGGAGTGGCTGCTAGTCCACCAGCTGAGCAACGAGCCCGACGCCCGCTCCATGGAGGTGCCCGACCTCAACCCCTTCACCTACTACAGGTGAGACGCAGGCTGTGCGGGGCCTGGAGGGACGGCGTGGCTGGGGTCCTGCTCTAACCACCCTGCTCATCCCCTCATCCCGCAGCTTCCGCATGCGCCAGGTGAACATCGTAGGCACCAGCCCGCCCAGCCAGCCTTCTAGAAAGATCCAGACCCTCCAGGCGCCCCCTGACATGGCCCCAGCCAATGTAACTCTGCGCACAGCCAGCGAGACCAGCCTGTGGCTTCGCTGGATGGTGAGGCCCCGGGGGGGGGGGTCGGGGGGACTTGGGGGGACAATCCCTGACCCCCACCACCCTGCAAATCTGTCTTGGCGTCCGAGGGGGCATGCAAAGAACACCTATGCCCTTTGTCTTTACTTACTTTTATTTTTATTTTACTTTTTTAAAAAATATATATATATTTTACTTCTGTACTTACCTGGTAAGCTACCCGATAATCAACCATGGCCAAATGAGCCAATGCCCTACAAGAGAGGAAGAAGCCAGAAAATGCTATTTATTGAGTGTCGCCAAGTGCCAAGCATTTTAAATTTCCTCTCACATTTAATCATTTCAGGGATCATACAAAGGATACATTACCATCCCAAATTTACTGCTAGGGAAAAAAAAACAAGGCTCAGAGAGGTTATAAACTTGCCCTTGGCCACACAGCTTTCTTGGTGGGTCTGGATGGAGAGGTTGTCCCACCACACTCAGGCAGAGTGAGCACTTGCTGCTAAGCTGGAGGGGCCAGGGAGAGCATGAGGCTGTCACCCTGGTGGCCCTGCAGGAGACAGCAGGCTGACTGCTGGGGCTCCTTCGCCTGCCAGGTACTTTATTCAGAGTCAGGCTTTAAACCTCAGCAGGCCTGTGACAGCAGAGTGATCCTGGTCCCCACTTAGCAGAAGAAGAAACTGGGGCAAAGAGAGGTCAGATAGCCTGCCAGGAGCCTCACATCCTCCCGCACACCCTACTCCACCACAGAGCTGTGGTCGCAACCCAGGGAGTCTACCTCACCACCCACAGCCCTGGCCACCGAGCCCTCTGCCGTGGGGTCCAGGGAATGCTAGAGACAGTCTCCGCAGGCCACCTCTGTGCAGCTAAGCGCCAGTCCCCAGAGGCGCGCGGAGCGAGGGACAATTCTTCGTGGAAGGTGGGCAGCAGCCCCACCTCCTGGGCTCCTTAGGGAACCCAGAACCCTGCGCTGAAAGAGCCGGCCAGAGGGCTTCAATGGCACACAGATGACACCAATGGCTGGCAGGGCACTAGGCTGTCACCTGGATAGGCATTACTAGTACTAGCCCCAGAGAGGCCAGCACCGAGCAGCCAGTGGCCGAGGGGGCAGCCTTTTCTCACCTTGCTGGCGGCCCTGCCTTCCTCCCTCACCCCCGATGGCTCACCACTTCCACCTCCTGAGTCTCAACTGGAGGTTTCCAAATACTGAGAGGTCTCAGTCCCAGAGGGAGGGTGGAGCACCATGGCTGTGCCCTGCGCTGGCACCTCTCAGGCCCACTTAGCGGTCCACAGCTGTTACCTTTCCTCAGCAGGTAGGGCTCCTCCCACCTCAGGCGCTCAGACCCATCGATGGCCTCCCTAATGGTCTCTGGTCCACTGCACTAAGTGTCTGCAGAGGGGCGGGCGGGCAGGAGCGGGTGCGTGTGCGTCAGCCGGTGAGGCAGGGCCAGAGAGGAGCTGGATTAAGTGGCTTCCAGGATCGCAAGTGAGCTGTGGAACGTGGGTCCTTGGGAGGCCCTGGGGAGGCCACCTGGGAGGAGGAGGACCACAGATGGCCCAGCTCCACTGTATCTGATTCGAAGGAGTGAAGGCCAGCTCTTGGCTCCAGTCCATAGGTACCCCCCTCCGCCGTTCATCAACTCTGGCCAGGGTCATCCAAACAACCTTGAGCCAGTGACCACGGCCCCTCTGGCCTAGGCCCCTCTGGCCTGGGAATGGAATCTCCCTTTTCTCTTTGGGGAGACTTGAACTAGAAGGAAGTTGAACATGCATCAGGAGAGACTGAGGTGTGCTGGACAGCAGGACTTCCTGGCAGTGAGAGGGAATATCCAGGGAATGTCCTCTCTCCGTGCTGACTCCTCCAAGACAGATGGTTGAAGCCAGATGTGGCAGACAACTACATCAATGTGCACTGGTGCCTGAGTTAGGCAGGGGAGGCAGCCCGAGCCAAAGGTGCTCAGTCTCCTAAAAAAGAACATGTCCCTGAACAAGGTCGTAAGTCAGCCACATGCACAGTAGAGATGACCCTGGAGCCTGGAGGGGAGGGGGGAGATGGAGACACCATGTGCACTCCCCTAGCCACGCCGGGCAGAGTGCCTCTCGTGGACACTGACAGCCTGGACAGTGGGCCAGGTCATCCTGCAGGCCCCCTGGAAGAGGCCAGGCGGGGGTGCTGGGCAGTTCCCCCTGCATGAGGTGTCCTGGCCTCAGCACTGTGTCCCCCCACCTCACTGCAGCCTCTCCCAGAGATGGAATACAACGGGAACCCCGATTCGGTGGGCTACAAGATCAAGTACAGCCGGTCGGACGGCCACGGCAAGACGCTGAGCCACGTGGTGCAGGATCGCGTGGAGCGGGAGTACACCATCGAGGACCTGGAGGAGTGGACGGAGTACCGCGTCCAGGTCCAGGCCTTCAACGCCATCGGGAGCGGGCCCTGGAGCCAGACAGTGGTGGGCAGGACCCGGGAGTCAGGTACACCACCCCGCCCCGCCCATGCTCTGCCTTCAGGCTGTCCATGGACCCGGCAGCTTGAGCAGCTTTCCTCTGCCCAGTGCAGGGCACATCCCAGTGCCTGTGCCTTCTCCAGGACTGTCCCCACTGCAGGGGTACATCTGTGCAAAGTGCCCCTCCCCACCCTCGGCTTTAACTCTGCAGCCCAACAGTGCCAAAACTAGCCTAAGATGGAGTTCCAGGGAAGGGTTCACTCTCAGAACATTCCAGAAACAGAACCAGCAGCTCCGAGGGGCATGTCCAGGCATCACCCTTAGGATAGGAGCCTCAGTCTACAGGGAGCCCTCGTTTCCACACAGTTCACCAGCTATGGCCTTTTCCTGGCCCCTTTTATGTGACCGGGAGCTCCCAGGGCCTCCCTGGTCCCCTGTCCCCACCCCTCCTCTGCACTGGTAGGAAATGCAAGCTCATTGAGGTCAGTCTGAGCAGAGGACAATGAGGGAGGCAAATCGGAAACCAGAAACAGCATCTGGACATCCCCAAACCAACTGGCCACGTTTTCCTCTGAAAGAGCCGGCCACCTGGAGCTGGCCACCTGGAGCCGGCCACCTGGAGCTGGCTCCCTCCGCCCGGCGCCCTGCTCCACCACCCCCCGCCCCCCGGCACTGTAGAGGGATCCAGGCCTCAGATCTTGCTCTCCACTCCCTTCCTCCCTCAGTCCCATCCTCTGGCCCCACCAACGTGTCTGCGCTGGCCACTACCTCCAGCAGCATGCTGGTACGCTGGAACGAGATCCCGGAGGCAGACCGCAATGGGCTTGTGCTGGGCTACAAGGTGAGTCTCAGGATCAGAGGAGGGTGGGGCCCAGTGCAGGGACCTCTCCATCCAAGGTGTCCTGTCCTTGTTATGCTCAGGGTCTCTGCCTTCTAGAATGGATATGGGGATCTGCCGGGCTTCCTATCCACCAGGTACCACAGCAACCAGGAGTCCCCCCTTAAGGGTAGGGAGACAGGGAGGACCAGATCCTTAGGGCTGTGCCCCTTCTTCTAAGAGCCCATGCTAGGGGGCCCTAGCCTCACACTGAGCTCTGATGGGCCCAGGTTCTGTTTTTGTATTCATCAGGTTTTCATAACCCTAACAAAACACCTGGGACCAGCTCACTTATAAAGTAAAGAGATTTGTTGAACTCACCATTTGGGAGGCTCAAGGACATGGCATCTGCGTAGGCTCGGCTCTGGTGAGGGCCCTCTCAGCTGTGTCCCATCGTGGCAGATGGCCACAGCAGGACTTGTGCTGCAAACGTGATCCCGTCTTGATCACATCTGGGTATAGGAAGCCAGGGAGAGCTGAGCAGGGCCAGGCTCAGGCCTCTGCAGCTGTCTCCCTTGGAGCTCCCGAGGGGTCACATGAGAACTACATCAGTCCTGTCTGAGGTCAGGGTCCCACTAGGTTGCACCTCTCAAAGGTCCCATCAGGCAAGTACCCAGCACCCATGCATGGGCCCTTGGGGAACAAAGCAAATCCAAACTGTAGCCTTCCATTGCCTTCTGGAGTTTTCCTAAAGCTGTGCCCAGCCACGTGGTCCAGCCTTGGCCTGGAATCTGATGTTCCATCTGTCACTTCTACTGTGTGAGTCTCAGGAGGCCTGTCTGCCCACCCTAGGCTCCTCAGGGGCCAAACATCTACAGCTGTTTGAACCTCGTGTCCTGGGCCCTCTGGGTGCATGAGCTTCACAGTTACCCAGGGCCCCTTGGGTCACTCCAAGGAACCCGAATCTGCCTGCCCTGTCCCCACACACTCTGCTCTTAGGAATGAGACCCTCACCTGAGGTCTTCCCCTGTGCCGGGCCCTGGCAGGTGATGTACAAGGAGAAGGACTCGGACTCCCAGCCTCGGTCCTGGCTGGTGGAAGGCAACGCATCCCGCAGCGCCCAGCTCACGGGCCTGGGCAAGTACGTGCTATATGAGGTCCAGGTGCTGGCCTTCACGCGCATCGGGGACGGCAGCCCCAGCCACCCCCCCATCCTGGAGCGGACGCTGGACGATGGTGAGTCCAAATCCCAGCAAGCCCAAGAAGACCTGCAGGGCGGGCTTTCCTCCTGCCCACCCAGCCTCACCCCTGGCATCCCACTCTGCCCGAGGGAGCCGTGGCCTCAGGCTCCTCCTGTGGGGAACTGGTCACTAGGGGCTACCAACTCTCTGCAAGGGGACATTGATCACAGCCTATGTGTCCCTAAGGAAGAAAGGATGTCGTGAGGACAGTTGGAGAGCTGATCCTGTCTCTTGGTCTCTCTCCAGGGCAAGTGTACAGAATGGGAACTTGGCACCCGGTTTGATCTCTTTCTTGCCTGGGGCAGGTTTGCTTTGGGCGAAGTCTGTGAAAGAGAAAATCTCGATTTTTCCTGGGTAGGAGCCTCCTGGTTCTGTTTAGAGAAAAAAAAAAAACAAGCTACAGAGGCCAAATTCATCCCTCCAGCAAAGCCTCAGGGCCAGGCTGACCCAGGGGTCCTGTGCCCACCCACTCCCTCACCCATCCTCACGCCTTGCCCACCACAAAAATGTGCATGTCCAGACAAGAGTGCAGGAGGAAGCCAGGGCCAGATGTGTAGACACTCAAGTTATAAATCAAGCTAATGAGCTAAGTTCAATATGGCCAGGTTCCCGTTTGGAATCTCAGACCTCTTGGCATCCTGTGCTGGAATGGGTATGATCCGCCCTCGGGAGGTGGGTCTGAAGACCCTGGAAGCATGCTTGGGGTGATCTGAGCAGGGAATTCCCAGCAAGATCTAGAGAGAGGGATCATGCAGGCTCAGGGCGGGCACTTACTTACCGTTGCCCCACGGCCACCCCAATCAGGGTGGAGGAACGTCAGAGCAGAATCTTCTAAAACAGACATGGCTGGCGCATGGCAGAGGCTTGTCTAGTATAAGCAAGGCCCTGGGTTCCACCTCCAGCACTGCAAAAATAAGCAAATAAAATTTAAAAGATAAAGCACAGACCCAGGCCAGGTGCTAAGGGTGTGCACAGACCAAGAAAGCTGGAGCCCGGGCCCCTGCCAAGGAAGGCCTGCTGGGAGAGCAGAACCCTCATTCCACCTTCTAGTTCATGCCCTATCTGGAGGACGGAAGCCTCCCGAGCTCATTTTGTGTCACCGGCTCCTGACCTGGTACCGAGCACAGGCAGCTGTCCATAAACACTCACTGAACCACACGGAGTGGCCCTGTCCCCCTCCACCCACCAGTCTCCTCTGCTGCAGCTGGGCATGGCTGGGGCTAAGCAGAACCTGTCAGCCTCTTCCCCTGTGTCCCTTCCAGTCCCAGGACCACCCATGGGCATCCTGTTCCCGGAGGTGAGGACCACATCAGTGCGGCTGATCTGGCAGCCCCCGGCTGCCCCCAATGGCATCATTCTGGGTAAGCTCGGCCCCCCCCAGAGCCCCATCCGCAGGAAGGAGAGGGAGGCAAGATCTGTGCTGGCGAGGGGGGAGCAGCCTTTGTGGATGGGACCCGAGTCTCATTTCCCCTGCTGGAAGTTTCTGCCTGTCACATGATCTGCTGAAGGGCAAGACCGAGGTTCAGATACCTTAAGGACACTGGCTGGTTCCAAGCCTCTCAAGGTCCTCAGCCTCTGAGCACCTGGTAAACCTCGGCTGCTATTCCCTGGGGGGCCACATGGGGGCGCGCTGGCCGGTTCAGCCCAGCCACGCTCACAACGGGGAACGGGGCCTGCACCAGGAGGGGAGGCCGCAGAGCAGAGGTCCACTTAGTGCTCCAGGTTCCCCAACACCCCCGCAGAGCTGAAGGCAGAGCGTGAGCGAGTCTGCTCCGCCCACGGCCCCTGCACCCTTGCTTTAAAATAGTGGCTTGCCAGGCATGGTGGCCCACATGCTCCTGTGGTCCCTGCCATTCAGGAGGCTGAGCAGGAGGATCACTTGAGCCCAGGGGCTCCAAGCCAGCTTGGGCAACATAGCGAGACCCAGTCTCTAAAAAGTTAAGAATAAACCGGAGAATACATATGGGCACATGCACAAATGGCGTTTGGGGGCACCATGCCTGTCCCAGGGCTCCCGGGCTCTGGGTGAACACCACGCCTCGCAAGACAGCAGGCAAGGGCCACAAGTGCATCAGCCCAGAAAGACCCAGGCTGGAATTCCAGCCCAGCCACTTAGCAGCAGGCTTGGCATCCTCACTCAGGGCTGGTGTAGGGGCCCCAGATACTGTGCACACCCCCAGAGTCCACTCCTCAAGTGGCAGCTGGGGTTTACAAGGGAGGCTCCAGGCAGACAGAGCCCAGCCCAGTGCTCAAGTGCAGACACTGCCATGGCTGAGGAAGGAAGAACCTTGCCCCCCAGCACCACCCTCTCCCTCCTTGCCCACAGCCTACCAGATCACGCACCGGCTCAATGCCACCACTGCCAACACAGCCACGGTCGATGTGCTAGCTCCCAGTGCTCGCCAGTACACAGCCACCGGCCTCAAGCCAGAGTCCGTCTACCTCTTTCGCATCACTGCCCAGACCCGCAAAGGCTGGGGAGAGGCTGCCGAGGCCTTGGTGGTGACCACAGAGAAGAGAGGTGACCGACTGCACATGGGGGCTGGGGAGACCCAGAGGTTGGGGGGTGAAAAGGAGTCAGCCACGTCCTGGCTTGGAATGGCTAATGAGCTCCAGCCAGGTGGGGTGTCCCATACCTCCAGTCCTAGCAGCTTGGGAGGCCGAGGTAGGAGGATCGCAAGTTCAAGGCCGGCCTGGGCAATTTAGTGAGACCCTGTCTCTAAATTAAAAAAATACAAAGGGCTGGGGGTGTGGTTCAGTGGTAAAGGGCCCCTGGGTTCCAAAAAAGGAAGATAGGACAATGGTCTGCCCCAGAGATAAAGTCTCCTGGGACTCAAGCAGCCTGGCAGCTGTCTGACCGCAAGACAGAGATGCTGGCTGCTGGCAGGGACTATGCAGGGCCCCTGCGTGCATGAGAATGGGGGCGTGGCACAGCCTCACCTGCCCTGCCCCTCGCCTCCTCCCAGACCGCCCGCAGCCCCCCAGCAAGCCCACGGTGCAGCAGGAGGACGTGAAGGCACGCAGCGTGCTGCTGTCCTGGGAGCCGGGCAGCGACGGGCTGTCCCCGGTGCGCTACTACACTATCCAGACCCGCGAGCTGCCCGGCGGCAGGTGGGCGCTGCACTCGGCCTCCGTGAGCCACAACGTCTCCAGCTTCACCGTGGACAGGTGAGGCAGGGGCCCCGCCAGCATGACCACAGCCGTCGCTCCGCCCCCTTCTGCCCGGCCCCTCCCTCTCCTTGAACCCCAGCCCATCCCCCAGGGCCAACAATGCTGCTGCCCGGGTACTTCTGGAGCCTGGCGTCCCCTTTGAGCCAGGCGCCTGCAGCCCTCATGGGCGACTCTCCCAGTGCCAGCTTCCCTCCCAAACTCCAGCTCTGTGTAATTCCTGGTGGCTGCCTGTCACCTCCTCCAGCTGGTGTGACCAGGGGTGTGAGCAGGCCTCTCCTCGCACGGCCCACCCTGTAGATCAGGAAGACAGACACTTGCTGGGAGAGGGAATGAGGGTTCCAGAGACTGTTCGGGTTCTCTCTCGACAGCCCTGGTTCAGGAAAGGAAGGGCAGTCTGCAGGGACCCTGAGATTTTTAAGGCCAGGAGGGAGGTATGGGTGCTTTTGTGACTGCCTGGGCCTTCCAAGCTGGGGCCCCAGGACCCTTGGCTTACTGTTGCAGCTAAGGGGCCCCAAGCAGGCAAGTCTGGGGTCTTGGTCCCAACTTGACCCCTCTGTAACAGTTTCTTTCTGAGCCTCAATGTTCCCACTGTCTAGTGGATCTGCCCCCCTTCCCTGAATACAGATAGATCAGTGAGACCCTGTGGCAGAGGCAGGATCTTGGGAGATCCTTTGTCACTGAACCCCAATTCCCCCCACAGGCTCAAGCCCTTCACATCCTACAAGTTCCGAGTGAAGGCCACCAATGACATTGGGGACAGCGAATTCAGTGAGGAGTCGGAATCACTGACCACCCTGCAGGCCGGTCAGTGTCTCCTCCCCAACTTAGGACTCTTGCTGTTGGCCCCCAGCTGCTACATGAGGGTTCCCTTCTCCAGGGGGACAGGCCTCTGAAGATGAAAGACCATGGGCCACTGGGCCCTTCTACCACCCGGGCAGAATCCCAAGGCGGTTCGGGCAGGAGGGGCCTTTGCCAGGGGCTTAGGTCCCAGACCCAGCCGGACATTCAAGTGCATCCTTCAAATGTTCCATAGGCTACTGAGCAGGGGGAAGGGGCAGCCCCGGAGGCCTGTGGCTCTTGGGACAGAGTGGAAGGCTTGGGACCCATCGGTTTGGATGGGGTCTGTCTCTCCCTCTGCACTGGCCCTTTGTTCTGCAGAGGTTGGGTTGGTGGGCACATGGAGGGCTTAAGAGGGACCTGCTCATCAGTCCAGCATCCCCCATGGCTCCATATAGCTGAGGCTCCAGCCCCCAGAGCCCACCTGTCTGTCTCTCCACAGCCCCCGATGAAGCACCCACCATCCTCTCAGTGACACCCCACACCACCACCTCCGTGCTGATCCGATGGCAGGTATGGCTGGCAGGCAGGGCTCCCAGGGGACTCACACAAGCTTTGCACTGGGAACAGAAAGCCAAGAACCCCTACCAGGGCTGCTTGGGGCCCCAGGTTCTCTGCCTCCAGAGCACACGGAAAGGCAGGAAAAATCCAGGTGTGTGTATGTCACAGAATGCTCTGCGCACACCTGTTCCACTGTCCAGAGACACACCAGGCAGGTGCCAGCACCCCATGCTGCAGGTGAGGATGAGGACACAGGAGGGGACACACATGGCCCCAGGTGACACAGCTTGTGAGTGGCAGAGTCAATTTTATAAACCCATGTCTTTTAAATCCTTGGGCACAAAAGTCCTTGGGACTCCCAGGATCTCTCAAGTCCCCAGACCCAGCAGCCAGTGAAGGGATCCCTAATAGCAGCTTGTACAGGAGCCCACTGTGTCTGTGGAGAAAGCACCTCTCCTCCATTCTCCTCCGGCTGCCCACCTTTGGTCCTGCCAGGGCCTGGGGAGGATCATGGGTAAACTTCTCAGACCAGTCTGTCCACGTATCCTGCCCTTCAGGACGCTCCTGTGCCCTCTGAAGTCCAGCCTGAGGCTCAGCAGGTCACCCAGAAGACCTCAAGGTGGCAAGCTCATGTCCCTGCTTCTCAGGATCAGAGGAACAGACACCAGCTTTTGCCTGTGGGCGGCTGAGCCACAGGCTCGCAGAGGGGACACCCCTTTAATGGAAATGACCTGGTACAGCCAGGAGCAAGGGGACCGGAGGGACCACAGCAGATTGGGGCTGACCTGGCAAAGGAAGCAGAGAGGTGCCAGCAGCCAGGGAAGCAGTTAAGGAGCTAATAAAAGGCTGAACCATTTCAGCAGGTTTTTTAAAAGTGGTCCCATAAAAAAGTAGTTCTCATCTTCTCTGGAAGCTTGTTCTCCAACTCAGCGTGGACGGGAGCGGAAAGCAAAGGAGAAAGTGATGGGGGACGGGAGGTAGCACACCCAAGCAATGCGAGGAGCAGGGAGAGGGCTCCCCTGGCAGGAAATGCTGGCCGCGTGATCAGGAGGGCTCAGCAAGCCTGGGGAGACCAGAGATAGGCGCAAGGGCTTCCTGGCCAAGGAACAGCCAGGGCATCCAGAGTTGTACTTCCAGTGCTGTGTGATCATGAGCAAGTGCCTGAACATCTCTGAGCCCTGGTTTCTTTCCCCACTGGAGGGAATTGCATGGTGATTCTTGCCTTTCCCTGCCTCACAGGGAATGCTGCAGTGACTCGGCCGCCTCATGGGAAATGCTTTGTGCGTTAAAGATGTTCCACTGTTAATTTGATTTCCTTCTGGTTGAGGCATAGCCCTCCTCTGTACCTTACCCCCTCTCCTGCAGCCGCCAGCTGAGGACAAGGTCAATGGCATCCTCCTGGGCTTCCGCATCCGGTACCGGGAGCTGCTCTACGAAGGGCTGAGAGGCTTCACTCTTCGAGGCATCAACAATCCTGGAGCCAAGTGGGCCGAGCTCACCTGTGAGTGACATTCCGAAGGATGAGACAGGGGAGGGCACACTCTCCTCCCTGCTCTGAAGCCCTCAGCTTCCTGAAGCCCCCTAACCTGCCACCCTGCCTTCCTCCTGTGCCTCACCCCCGTCCTCACTCATTCCCTTGCTGAGTGTTTACTGAGCACCTTCTACATGCCTCAGGACACAGGGCCCTGCCTCTTGGAGGAGACCCAAAATAGGGGTCTAAGGTCCTGGGCAGGGCAGAGAGAGAGGCCATTCTAGGAGAGCCTAAGCCTGGGACTTCAGCCTGCCCCTATAGGAGCAGGAAAGAGCAAGAGGCCCCCATAGAAAGCCCAGTGACACCTGCAGGGCCATCAGCAAGGGACATGTGCAGTTGGATTTCTGTGTTAGGAAGGCCACTTGGATGGCATGAGGGTAATGATTTGGCTCGGGGGCGGGGAAAGCCAGAGGCAGGGAGGCCAGTTAGAGTCTGTCGCAGCAAAGTAGCAAAAAGCAGAAGGCTGAGCCAGGGTGGTGGGGGAGAGGGGAGCAGAAGGCCAGTCTAGGGCAGGACGTGAGGTGGGCGTCCACTCCACAGGGCTCCACAGGGATTGGTGGAGGGAGAGGGGAGCAGGCGGTGCACAAAGGACCGGGTACCAGGGCTGGCAGGACCACTCACCAGGAGAGAAGCCGGCAGGAGCTGGGGAGGTGTCTGGGACCCTCCCCGCCCTCCTGCTCCCCCCACAGTGCCCCCGACTGTGCCGTGTCTCCAGTGGCTGTTAGCAGACCTCGCCATGACGGAACTCAGAGCTGAGGAACATTAATAGGAAAGCTCAGAAGTACCCCATCCCGTGGCTCATGTGTTCCCCGCCAGCGCGGCCTGGCTGTGATTTCACGCAGCCTGTGTGGAATGTACTCATATTTCCTGGCAGTAAAATTGTTTCTGGTTCATCTGAGGAAATTAACGACTCCAGTATTTCATGGTGATTTTCCAGGGGCTCTACCTAGAAACAGGAGAGTGAGTTGGGACTAGAGAGTCCCCAGAGCTGTCCCCAGGGATGCCAGGCTCCAAGGGGCTCCTTGTGACCTTGGGCCAGTGCCGCCCTGGATGGGGCAGCGCTGTCCTGGGAGCTGCCTCCTGCCGGCTTTCCCACCCAGGCCCCTACTCACCCTAGGAAGGCGGCGCTCTCGCCTCTGTTCAGCCCTCACTCCCCTCCCAGGCTCCTGGGGGAGGGGACGTGTGCACTAACCTCCTCTGTCTGCTGTCTCCTCTGGCCCCCTCCGCCCCCCACCCCGTAGCCTTGTACACCGTGCGGAACCTGAGCCGGCCCAGCCTCACGCAGTGCGAGCTGGACAGTAAGTCTTGCATGGCGGCCCTGGGGCGACCCAGGCCTCCTCAGGGATGGGGAGTGGGTCCTGGAGAACACCTGCCCCAGGCCGAGGTACACCCCCCCGCAGGGTGCTGGAAGAACAGGACCACCCTTCACACAGTGACTCAAACACAGGACGCAGGAGGCTGTTACCAGGGAGGGTGTCCTCCAAGCCCGCCCACTGTTGGGTGTCGGTAGGAGTCTGCAGCTCCTGCAGGTGGGAGATGGTGGCAGGTCCACAGTAGGAACTCTGGTGCTGCTGGGCAGGTGGGCAGGGGTCCATCGCTGCTGCTCGATCCTCAGTCCAAGGCTCACTCCAGCTCGCCGCCTCCCCACCCCCTCCTGCACTGAGCACTCAGCCGGTCTTCCCAGCGCCCTGGCCTGGCCCTGCGTGGCCCATCCCTGTCTTGCTCTGTTTCTGAAGCCCCTGCAAGGTTCTTCCCAAGGCCACTGCTCACAGGACCATGTGCACAGGAGAAGCCACACCTGTCCAGTCCAAATGCCCTCCACTGTCCCCCTCTGCTCCCCTGTGGGCAGCCAGAACCCTGGCCCTGCACAGAACTTCCACCTGGGGAAGGAGGAGGGGAGCGAGCCAGAGAGAGGGGTGCAGAGGGCAGGGAACCTCTCGGCCACCCCCAGGGACAGTGTCTCCCTCTGGGATGGATGGAGCCAGCTTCCCCAGGCGTGCTCCCCTAAGCACCACAAACTGGGTGGAACATGGAGTTTCCTAGACCAGAAGCCACATCTGATAAGCCTCTAGGGCTGAATGGGGGGCTGGAGCTGCAGCTCAGGGACAGAGCATGCACTTGGCATTTGAGGGGCCCTGAGTGCATCCCCAACCCTTCCCCTGGGAAGGGAGCTGGTGGTCGGCGACGATGGGGCCACAGCTGGGCCAGGACTGGGACTTGCCTCCATAGTGGTTGGAAAAGAGGGCCCCTCCGGCCCAGGGTGCCCAGGACAGGCTGGGTTTACATAGTTGTCCCAGTGTGAATGTTAACAGTGCCCTTTCAATCTCGAGTGCCCAGTTGGATAATATGCTGTATGTCACCCTAGGCCAGGCAGCCAGCAGCTATGTCTCATGTCAAGGTCAGCAGGGTGGGAGTTGGAGAGTCCCGGGCCAACCTCCTACCTGTTTCTCCTGAACCTTCACACAGGCTAGGATGGCAGGGCCTCCAGCCTCCAGTGGGCTCCTTCCAGCAGGGACAGTGACCTGTGTTGCCCTGCCCACTCTCGCCCACAGACCTGAACAAGCACAGGCGGTATGAGATTCGGATGAGCGTGTACAATGCCGTGGGCGAGGGGCCCCTGAGCCCCCCGCAGGAAGTGTTCGTCGGGGAGGCAGGTGAGTGTGCCCACCCAGCCCCATGTGCTCCCACCACCAGCCTCTCCCTGGAGTCCACTCACTACTTTACCACCCTCTATGCCCCCCAGTACCCACAGCAGCTCCCCGAAACGTGGCCATCCACAGCACCACAGCCACACAATTGGATGTGACCTGGGAGCCACCCCCACTGGACAGCCAGAATGGAGACATCCAGGGATACAAGGTAGGGATGCTCTGGCAGAGTAGAGGGGTGCAGAGGGGCAGGGCAGGACGGCTGGGTGGCGGGCAGGAGAGATCCCAGGCCCTCACCTCTCAGGGTCTGCCGAGCACTGCCACCTTGGCTGTTTGCACACAAGTCACACAAACATCGTGCAGCTGGAACAAAATTACTCATTCTCTCCAGTCTCCTGGGAGCAGCTGGACCCAGGTGCAAGGAATCCAGCCACACCTATGCTCATGGCATCCCTGAGCAGTGTGCCTGCCCTGCCTCGCCCAGCCCCAGACTTAGGGCCCCTCCAAGGGGTTATCTGGGCACCTAATTGCAACATTGACACCAAAGAAATGACCAGATGGGCAAGGTGCCTCTGGCTAACTGGAAATCTCTACTTAAAAAACATTTCTAGGGGCTGGGATTGTGGCTCAGTGGTAGAGCGCTTGCCTCGCATGTGTGAGGCACTGGGTTCGATCCTCAGCACCACATATAAATAAATGAATGAATAAAGGTCCGTCAACAACTAAAAAAAAAAATTTAAAAAAAAAAAAGAAAAGATGACTTAACCTGTTAGGTCCTTTAAAAAAAAAAAAACACATTTCTAGTTTTTAGATGATGGTGTATGCTGTGATGGGTCCCTAAAATCCATAGAGCCCTTTGGAACTCTTCGATCCACTTGAAAGCCCATTATGTAAATGAGCTGTGTACCAATCATTCAACGGATGAGAAAACCAAGTCCAGTCCAGGCAGTCAGATGAGGAAACCCGTAATGCGGATGTGGCCCCTTATATAGATGCCCATGATGCGAGTGAAGAAACCGAGACCCATGTGGGTAGCCTCTTGAGGCCACAAAAGAGCAAAGAGTCCAAATTCAGACCGTCTGGCTCTCACCTACCAGGGGTGGAGAGAAAGTCCCTAGAGTGAGTGGTATAAGAAAGAAAAGGAAGCCGGGCGCGGTGGCTCAAGCCTGTAATCCCAGCACTTTGGGAGGCTGAGACAGGAGAATTGCGAGTTCAAAGCCAGCCTCAGCAACGGCGAGGTGCTAAGCAACTCAGTGAGACCCTGTCTCTACATAACACACAAAACAGGGCTGGGGATGTGGCTCAGTGGTCGAGTGCCCCTGGGCTCAATCCCCAGTACGAAAGAAAGAAAGAAAGAAAGAAAGAGAGAGAGAGAGAGAGAGAGAGAGAGAGAGAGAGAGAGAAAGAAAGAAAGAAAGAAAGAAAGAAAGAAAGAAAGAAAGAAAGAAAGAAAGAAAGAAAGAAAAGGAGCATGTCTCCTTGGTTGGAGATGTTGGGACACACAGCCCTTGGCCAGGTTGGAGGCCTGTCCCCACCCCCAGCCAGAGTCTGGTCCACGCTGATACCTGGCTGGTTCCTAGTCTATGCATGTTATTCCATATCATTCCAGAGAAAAGCCCAGGGCAGTATCCCGGGGTGGAGGCATACAGGGTGTGAGCCACAGGGCCTGATGATTTCCCGGCCCAGCCACAGGGAAGCTGAGGCTCAGGCAGGCAGAGCAAGCCTGCCACACAAGCAGCCCCAGGGAAGGCAGAATACAGTAGGGAATCTCTTCCATCAGGTTGAGGAGGAGGGAAGGAGGAAGGAGGAGGGAGGAGGGAGGCATCTTGCCAAGGAAGCTCCGAAGATGGATGCCACCCTCAAGGCTTTGCCCAGGAGCGCCAGCTGGGAAAACTAAATATTGCACCCATAGCATATGCCTCCCAGGGGACGGGGAAGGCGCCGGGCGGAGCCAGCGCAGTCTGGCAGCTACCAGACTGTCGAGGTTTGGAAGTTGTGAGTTAACACACAGATCCAGGAAACGTGTGGGCGCAGAGGCGCCGTACAGAGCACAGAGGACGTCCACATGTTCCAGAAAACACGACCGAACCTGAGCAGCCGCCGTGAGAGTGAACTGAAGAAACGGAGTTGCTAACTCCCGGACGCAAGCTAACCAACCTACCAACGTCGGCCGTTGTTCACTTAACGGGAGTGATGTGTTCACGTCACCGACCAGCAAGCGTGGCTAAAATGGTCCTGCGTTTGCGTCAGGCTGGGTGCAAGACGCATGGACGGGCCCCTTCACGCACAGGCCTCGAGCACCATCTTTCAGTCATTCGTTGATAGGTGCTGACTGAGTGGTTATTTATGCCCAGCATTGTTTTCGGTGAGCAGAGACACAATAAGAGCCTGAGTTTTTAGGGGGAGAACACCAGCAATATTCAAAATAAGTAATACTGCCAGATGATGAAGCAGGTGTGGGGAGGGCTTAGATCCGAGGGGAACCTTGAAACTCTAAATAGGATTGTTAGGGAAGAGCTTAATGAGAAAGTGATGCCTGAACAAAACTTAAAGGAATACAGGGCACAAGGTGCTAAAAGCCACATGGACCCAGAAGAAGAACTTTCCAGAAAGGGCAAAGGTCCTGGGGCAGGCCAGGGCTTTGGAGTGTCCACAGAGCAGCAGAGAGCCCCATGTGCCCCCAGAGTGATTTGGGGGAACATACTGGAGATGAGTACTGAGCAGGCCAGGGCACCAAGGGCCCTCCGGGGCTCGGCTTTTACCCCAAGAGAGATGACAGCCCAGGAAGCCTTGGGCAGAGGAAAGACACTGGGAACATGGACTTAGAGGGTCACTCTGGCTGCTATGAAGGAGGACTAATCCAGCCAGGTGTGACAACACTGGGACTCGTCAGGCAGAGCAGCCGAGAGACATGGTGGCCTTGGGCTACGCGCTGCAGGCAGAGCCTGGGAATCTGAGGGCCTAGGAGATGCAACTAGACACTCGAAGACCAAGGAGGAGGGGAGCTGGGGCTGCCTGCACAGAGCAGGATGGAAGAGGAGGCCGCAGGAGACCCAGGGTCCAGCTCCACTTACGTCCAGTTCAAAACCTCTGCAGACACCTGCAGGGCCCTGAACAGAGGCCGGGGCCACAACAGAACCGCAGCTGGACTTGAGAGGTCTAAGCTGGAGATGCAGACTGTGGAGTCCTTTGTGTGGACAGGGTGCTAAAAGCCAAGAGGTTAAACAGACAAGAAAGAGGTTCTAAGCCTGACCCCGAACCAGGACCTGAGAGCCAGCCGCCATGGAGAGAGGGAGCCAGATGCAATCTGGGAAGCAGTCACGTGGCGTTAAAAGAAAATCACGGGCTGGGATTGTAGCTCAGCGGTAGAGCGCTTGCCTCGCATGCGTGAGGCCCTGGGTTCGATCCTCAGCACCACATACAAAGCAATAAAATAAAGACATTGTGTCCATCTACAACTAAAAAAATATTTAAAAAAAAAAAAAAAAAGAAAATCACAACCAATCTAGTTCTGCCGGTCTTGGTTGGCTTTATTTAAGATTCTAGAATCAGGCCAGACAATTCAGTTTAATGGTGTTGGCAGACCACAGTCCACCAGCCTAATACCAACCACCACCTTCTATAAATAAACTCTACTGGGCCAGGTGCGGGGGCGAACACTGTGATCCCAGCAGCTCAAAAGGCCGAAGCAGGAGGATGGCAGGTTCCAGGGCAGCCTGGGAAACGTAGTGAGACCCTGCTTCAAAATAAAAAGTTTTAAAAAGGTCTGGAGATGTAGCACAGTGGTAAAGCATGCCTGGGTTCAATCTCCAGCACCAATACATGTATCTCCATCCCCAGTACCAAATATATTTTTTTCCAGGAAAACAATTGCATGTGTGCTGAACACTTATGGACTGTTTGTTGTTATTATTCCCTAAACAATACCGACTAGCAACTATTTCCACAGCATTTATGTTTTGCATGAGAGATTATCAGTATCCTAGAGATGATTCAGAGTGTACAGGAGGATGTGTTTAGGTTGCATGCAAACATTTCAACATTGAAGAGAAGATACTTGAGCATCCTTGGATTTGGACCTCTGCGGGGGTCTGGAACTCCTCCCCCAGGGACACAGAACAGCTGTTCAGGTTTAAGCAGGGCTTGGACAGACACTGTAGCATGGCCGCCTCCCACCCTGGCTGTGCGCATGCTCTAAAGCTTGGCTCTCCCTAGAGGGCTGGACTGCGCACAGTGGGCGGATTTCACTATGGCTGCAGATCAGCCAGTTTAGGGTGAAGCAAGATGGGACAGGGACACAGCAAAGAACAGTGGACAGAGGCGACGACCTTCAGGATAGGAGGAAGTACCTGCAGACCATGCAGCTGATCAGGAGTTCATAGCCAGAACATGGAGCTCACCCAACTCGAGAGCAAGAAAACCAGTAACCCGATTTAAAAGTGGGGCAAAGGACCCTCCGTAGACAGTTCTCAAGAGAGGACACATTAATGTCCAACGGGTACATGGAAAGGTTCTCAACATCGCAAACCACCAGGAAAATGCAGATCAAAACCAGAGCGACATATCAGCTCATACCCGTCAGGGAGGCCGTCATCCAGAAGTCAAAGATAGTAGGTGACCTGGGGAATCCAGACCCTTGTGTGCTGTCCATGGGAGTACAGATGGCACAGCCACCGTGGAAAGCAGCCTTGAGGTTCCTCAGGAAGTTAAAAATCAAACTACCATATTATCCAACAACCTCACTTCCTGATTATTTATCCAAATGAGTTGAAATCAGTTGGGGTTTTTTTGTTTGTTTGGTACTGGAGATTGAATCCAAGGGCACTTTACCACCGAGCTAGATCCTCAACCCTTTTTATTTTTATTTGGAGACAAGGTCTAAGTAAGTTGTTGAGACTGCCCTAGAACTTGTAATCTTCCTGCCTGAGCCTCCCAAGTCCAGGATTATAGGTGCTACTAGGCTGGACTGAAATCAAGATTTCTTTTTTTCTTTTTTTAGTATTAAGGATTGAACCCAGAGCACTTTGTAACTGAGCTACATCCCCAGCCCTTTTTAATTTTTAAAAATTTTGAGACAAGCTTTTACTAAGTTGCTGAGGCTGGCCTCAAACTTGAGATCCTCCTGCCTCAGCCTCCAGAGTTGCTGGGATCATGGGGTGCACCACTGCATCCAGCTTGAAAACAGAATCTTGAAGAGAGATTTGCCTCCCATGTTCACTGCAGCCTGATCCATCACAGCCAAGATGTGAAAACAGCCTAAATGTTGTGGATGCAGACACAGTGGAATATTACTCAACCTTCAGGAGGAAGGAAAGTCCCCCACTTGCAACTGCACAAACCCGGAAGACATTATATTAAGTGAAATAAGCCAAACACAGAAAGACAAATACTGCTTGAGCTCACTGACACAGGGAGTCTAAAGTAGTCAAACTCAGCAGTGTGGTAAAAATAAAATAGTCAAATTCATAGAAGCAGAGAAAGGTGATTGTCCTGCTGGGGAGAAATGGAGGGTGTGCCCAGCGCCTGCGGGAGTCCAGTTACACACAGCAGATTCATTATGGGGTCTCGTGGACAGCAGCATGGTGAGGATAGCTTATAGTACCGTCCAGTGGAAATTTGCTAACAAGGTAGATCTTAAGTGTTCTCAGCACACACACACAAAAGAAAGGGTGGGCCAGGTGCCGTGGCACACACCTGTAATCCCAGCAATTCAAGAGACTCAGGCCAGACACATGGCACATGCTTATAATCCCAGTAGCTCGGGAGGCTGAGGCAGGAGGATTTGCAAGTTCAAGGCCAGCCTCAGCAACATAGGGACTCCCTGTCTCAAAACGAAAAGGGCTGGGAAAAACAAATTTAAAAAAAGAAAGAAAGAATGAATAAAATAAAATAAAAAGAGCTAGGGGTGTAGCTCAGTGGTTAGGTGCTCCTGGGTTCAATCCCCAGGACCAAGAAAAGAAAAAAAGGGAAACTGTGAGATCATGGGTGTGTCAATGAGCTTGATTTCAGGGGTCAGTGCACAGTTCACAGCCTTAAATACATATAATTTTTATTTGTCAATCACATCAATAAATCTTTTAAAAAGAAAAGAAAAGCAAGGACCAGGAACTGAGCCGGGCAGGGCAGTGGTGGCCGGCCACACACTCCTGAGCCAGCCCAGCTACGTGAGGCACGTCCTTGTCCTGCAGTGTTTACCCACACCAGCGACATGCCAGGCATGGGACACAAGAGAGCCAAAGGGACCCAGGCGCCTGCCCTCTGGAGCGTGCATGCTGGCACTACCACTCGGCCACGAGTTCCCTGGGGACCTGGACCTGGCTCAGTCTCTTTGTGCACTTTGCTTAAGTCCTTCTTGCTGTTAATCATCATCTAACAAAGCCTGCTGCGTTCAGTGCACACAGACAAGAAGCCTTGTTTGTATGCATGCCGCCCCTGGTCCTGCGCCCTGACCACCCCTCCCCAAGCGCCTGGGGCCAGCCATGACCCTCCTCCCCTGCACCACGCTGGCCTCTCTCCAAGCTGTTGTGCACAGGCAGGGCATGAACACGTTCTAGATGTTGTGTGCATGTGTGTGTCTGGGGGGGGGGGTGCCAGGGGTTGAACCCAGAGTCTCAGGCATGCTAGGCAGGGGCTCTACCACTAAGCTACACCCTCAGCCCTTTTTATTTTTTTATGTTGAGACAGGGTCTCACTAAGTTGCTGAGGCTGGCCTCAAAGTTGTGATCCTCCTGCCTCAGCCTCCTGGGTAGCTGGGATTACAGGTGTGCATCGCTGTCCCCAGCTTATTTTCTCTTTTCATGCCTTTTTCTGACCTCACATTTTCTTCAGGTTGTCCTCATTTTTTTAGCTGGTGCCTTGACAGTAGAATTCTTCAAAAGAATCTGGAGTCTGTGCATCCAGCTCCTCTCCCCGCCTCCTCTGTTTCTCCCCCTCCCCCTTCTCTTCTTTTCTTTTTTAACCATGGATGGAACCCAGGGTTGCTTAACCACTGAGCTTAACCACTGAGCCACCCTTTTATTTGGAGACAGGGCCTCACTAAGTTGCTAAGCCTGGCTTTGAACGTTCCATCCTCCTGCCTCAGCCTCCCTAGCTGCTGAGGTTACAGGTGTGCACTACTGTGTCTGGTTTGTTCTTTCTTGTACCCCCTCTGAGTTCAACCTGCAGCCACAGAAGCCCTTGTTACGAAGCCACTGAACATTCATCCCTGATCACTGTGCGCAAATCTCGGGTCTCGTCCTGCCTGACTTGGCAGCAGCTGGATGGGGCGCTCCCTCCCTCCGCTGGGGAGGCCTGCTTCTCTGGCTTCTCTGGCTGGAGGCTCCTGCTCACTCTCCTTCGTGGTCCCAGCTCTCCTCCCAACGCTGACTGCCAAAGCCCCCAGGAATGGAGCCCCCTCCTCCGTCTATGGGAATCTGACAATTCTCCTCGTGTGCATTTACCAAATCCCACCTAAGGGCAGATCTTAGCGTTGACCTTTCCCATCAGCACTAGATTCAGCAGGACCCCTGTGAATGGACCAGGGAGGGGTAAGTGGCTTTCTGAATGACCACTGCAAACTGCAGCTCATGCACTATCTGAGAAGAGGCTGCCAAAAGGAAGACAGATGAGGTGGCAGGAAAGCAGGGCTTTGCTGATAACAAGATGTCCTGAAGGCATTGCTGCATGCATTGGGGACACTTTCATTAGTTCTTTCTAACCTTCATCCACTTCCTCCAGACAAACTTGAGACATTGAAAAGCCAGTAGCGTGTGGAAACCTCTGTGGCCAGCAGGTGGCGCCAAATGATCTAGAATCCTCCAAGAGGTTTGGTGCTGACCGTGGCTTTCAGGATGTGCTCAACTAGCTAACTGCCCTGTTTGGGCTCAGATAACCAGGAGTCTTAGCCCCTGCTGGAGGCAAGATCATTGGAGGCACCATGGGGCATCTGCTGCGCTCCTGGCCTGAAACCCGTAGGCACACGGCACCTTCCAAAGCCAGGAAAGCCCCCTGGGAGGCCCTGGACCATACATATTCTTATGACCTTCACTGTTCATGTAGACCCTGGAACTATATATGTGACAAAACTGCAGCTCAAGCCGGGCACAGTGGCGCACACCTGTCTTCCCAGCACTTAGGGAGGCTGAGACAGGAGAATCGCGAGTTCAAAGCCAGCCTCAGCAACGGCAAGGCACTAAGCAACTCAGTGAGACCCTGTCTCTACATAAAACACAAAATAGAGCTGGGGATGTGGCTCAGTGGTCGAGTGCCCCTGAGTTCAATCCCTGGTACCAAAACAAACAAACAGAAAAAAACAAAACTGCAGCTCAGAGTAGTTACCTGGCCAGGTCACACTGCTAGTAAATGGTATGCCCAGGCCACCTGCCATCTTAACCTGGCCTTCCTCTGTAGCAGGCTTTGCAAACCAGCATGCCCCATGCTTCCTGGAGTTCTTGTTAACCTGCAGCAGATCTAGGGGCAGAGGGCTGGAGCTCGCTGTCTCCCACCAACTCCCAGGAGGGATGCTGCTGCCTGTGTGCACCCCATTCAGCCCAGGGGGACTCTCCATTGGCACTGGACTCTACTCAGGTTCCTGCCTCGCAGAACTGGTAGATTCCTCCAGGATCTGTAATCAGAGGCTGATGTACCAGCACGAGATCCTACAGGGACAGCAGGAGCCACCAAGGACTGAGCCGTGGTGTTTACAGTCCCACAGAGGCTGGGGCCTTTGGCTGTGAAAAGGAAGGTCCTGGAAAGGTTTCTAAAACAGCTCCAAGATACTTGTGTTTCCTGGGCGCCTCACAACAGCAAATGTGTCTCTAAGGCCCGGGTGGGGCAGGGGCAGGAGCGAAGCCTGGGTCTCTGTCCCCCTCACTCCCACAGTCCTCTGTGCCCACAGATTTATTTCTGGGAAGCCCAGCGGCAGAACCTCACCGAGCGGGTGAAGACGCTTTTCCTGGCTGAGAACAGCGTGAAGCTCAAGAACCTGACCGGCTACACCGCCTACATGGTCAGCGTGGCTGCCTTCAACGCCGCAGGGGACGGGCCGCGAAGCACCCCCACCTGGGGCCAAACCCAGCAAGCAGGTGGGAAAAGGTCCCGGGGAGGGGCTGGTCTGCTTCAGAGGGGACAGGAGGAGAGGAGGCAGCTGCCTGAGCCAGCTGAGGATCTGGGCTGGGCACCCAGAGTCCTAAGACACCCTCAAAGTGGGAGAACCCAGCCCCCACAGAGGGGCCCAGACCTGAGCTCAAAAAAGAGAAAATGTCCCCATAAGCTGTGGAAAAGCCCCCAGATCTCACAAGCACCCACCCCGGCCCCAGAGTCTACGCCTGCTCCCTGCCTGGCTCTCACCTCCCTCCTACCATCTCCCTGCCTTTGTTCATCCTGCCAATATTTGCACATCTTCTATGAGCCCACGTTGTGCTTAATGCGAGGGACACAGTGGGACCAAGTCCCCACCCCAGTGAGAGGCACACATCTAAGCAAATAGATTCGTTAGCTGCAGTGGGTGGCTTGGGGCAGTTTGCCCACAAAGGCCTCAGGAAGATGAGGACATCTGAGCTGAGACCTGGCTGAGAAGAGGCCAGCTGTGGGAAGTTCAGGAAGGGGTGGACCTCGGGGGGAGGTTCCGGGCAACAGGTGCAAAGCCCTGGTGGCTGGAGGAGAGCACAGGAACACAGAGAAAGCCCAGTGTTTATAAGCAAATGGGGTGAGGGTGAGGCCTCTGAGGATCTAGAGGATCAGGATTAATTCTAAGTGGCATAGAAGCCCTTGGAGGAGTTAAGAAGTTGAGCAATGAGATCTGGTGCATATTTTGAAAATCATTGCTCTGAATGCTGTGAGGGGAGAGGCTGGAGGCAGGGAGGCCAGGAGAGAGGCTGGATAGGAGGGCAGAGCAGAAAAAGGCAAAGGCAGGGACTCTGTGGCCAGCAAATGTGGAGCAAGCCACATTGGATCCTCCTGGAAACCCTGGGGACAGCAGCACAGTGTCACCCCCATTCCATAATGGGCAAAAGTCTTCCCCATGAATCATGCCGCTCGCCCAAAGTCCTCCAGCTGGTCATGGGGGAGCAGAGGCTGGAACCTGGGATTTTTGAGAGAACCAGGAGTTCTCTGCTCGTGGAAGTGAATACAGTCAGGCAGTCCTCTGGTCTGTGGGTTCCGTACCCACAGATTCAACCCACCAAGGGTGGAAAATATTTATTTTTAAAAACTGCATCTTTACTGAACACTGCGAACCTTTTCTGGTCATTGTTTCCTAAACAATGCAGCATAACAACTACTTACATAGTGTGTCCATTGTGTTGGATGTGATAAGTAACCTAGAGAGGACTTAAAGAGTATGGGAAGCCGGGCGCGGTGGTGCACGCCTGTAATCCCAGCTCTTAGGGAGGCTGAGACAGGAGGATCGTGAGTTCAAAGCCAGCCTCAGCCACGGCGAGGCGCTAAGCAACTCAGTGAAACCCTGTCTCTACATAAAACACAAAATAGGGCTGGGGATGTGGCTCAGTGGTCGAGTACCCCTGAGTTAAATCCCAAGTCTGGAAAAAAAAAAATTTTAAATAAAGAGTATGGGAAGAGGTGTGTAGGTTATATGCAAATGCTGTGCCATTTTATTTGAGAATCCTGAGCTTTTTGAATCCACAGGAGTCCTAGACCCCATCCCCATGGTTATGGAGGACCACTACAGGCTTCTGTCCTGGCTTCCCAAAGCCCCTCTTCCGTCCTGATGCTCCCCTTACAGTGGATCACAGTTGGCTCTTTTTTTTTTTTTTTTTTTTTTGGTACTGGGGATTGAACTCAGGGGCACTCGACCACTGAGCCACATCCCCAGCCCTATTTTGTGTTTTATGTAGAGACAGGGTCTCACTGAGTTGCTTAGCGCCTCGCCGTTGCTGAGGCTGGCTTTGAACCTGCGATTCTCCTGTCTCAGCCTCCCTAAGTGCTGAGATTACAGGCTTGAGCCACCGCGCCCGGCTATCACAGTTGGCTCTTGAATAGCTGCAAGGAGCAGATGCCCCAGTCGGTCTGGCTGAGGCTGGGCTTTGAGCATCCAAATGTGCAAGGCTTCTGCCTGCCTTTCTGTCTGTCTGCCCATCCCAATCACCCTCTGTCCGTGGGATTGGGCCGGATGTGAGGCTCTAGGAGTCTGGAAGCTCCCATGACTGTAGCAGCAGGACAGAATGTTCTGTCCCACGTCTCTTTAACCCAGGGGAGGCAGGAAAGGGCCCCTGAGCTCACCTCCCTCCTTCAAAGCCACTCGTGGACAGACGCTGCCTACGCGCCTCCCAGAGCTGGCGCTTCTGGAGCCGGAAGCCAGTCCAGATTAGCTCCAGCTCGGCGGGGAGGCAGCACCACACAATAATAGCCTGTCCATCCGGGACACCGTGGAGGGAGCTGCTTCCTGTCTTCTCTGTCCCCCTCCGAGACCCCCCACCCCCATGTTTTCAGGACAGCTCCAGGGTTTTGCGTCTGAGAAATATCCCTTCCGGAGCCTTTGACTGTCCTTGGCTCTGGCTCCTCCTGACAGCATGCTGCTTCTGTGACAAGCCCCCCCCCAGCCCCCCCAGGAAAGCCATTCTGTCGGCTATGTTCTGGCCTCTTCTTGTTTAGTGTCCTCCTTGTGGTCTGAGGCCCACACACACACACCACCTTCTCACCAGGAAAGTTGAAAGATGCTCCCCTCAAAGCCAGGAAGTAGCCTTGCCCCATGGTGACCCTGGGGGTACAATGGCCAGTCCCAGGCTGCTAGCCAGGGCTCACAGCCACTTCTCAGGAATAAGTCCAAATTCTCCAACTTTAGGGGAAAATACAGTTCCCTTTTCTTCCTGTTCCAGGGACTTCAATATGGGAAATTTGAGTGCTAACATGGAGGGAGGCCGGGAAGGGGCCCAGTGGCCTCCAGGGACCTCTTCTGCCTTCCTGCACTAGGCTGGCACTCTTGTTCTTCCCGGGCCCAGGCCCAAGCACTCCTGCTAGTTTCTGGAACTGAACCCAACACTTTGAATGTCTCCAGAAGGAAGGAACAAAAACCTTTTGCTGTCTCTGCAGCCCCCAGCGCACCCAGCTCAGTCAAGTTCAGCGAGCTGACCACAACCTCAGTGAATGTGTCCTGGGAAGCCCCACAGTTCCCCAACGGTGTCCTGGAGGGCTACAGGGTGGTCTATGAGCCCTGCACCCCGGTGGACGGTGAGTGGGACCCTCCCCTCATAGCCCTGGACAAGCTGGCTCTTGTCCCTGTCATGGTCGCTGTGCATGGATTAGAAGCAGTGACAGTCTTCCCGCCTTATAAACAGGGAAACTGAGGCCCAGTCCAAGGCAGAGGTGTTCCCAGGGCAAAACACCACCAAGCTGAGGGGACTAGGGGTAGCATTCTAAGCCCCCCAACTTCTAGATGGAGAATCTTAAAATTCACTCTTCCGCTTCAGTCAACCAAAACCAGGAGAATAGCAAGGGGAATCTGAGCCCTCAAGATGGACAGATCTCTATAGAGACATGAATAAGGGGGCTCCCTGGCAGTCCTGTCCTACCCCAGAGTTCTCAGCCCTCCTCCAGGGTCATTCTTCTTTGCCCTTTGGAGAGTCGGTAACCCCTTTGAGAATCTGCTCAAAGCCTCGGAGCCTCTCCCCAGGGAAATGCACAAGTTGGGGTCACTGCACCCCTATTGCCATCTGCAAGCTGCAGATCAAGAGACCTGCCCTGCAGATGCCCCTCACACCTGAGGCCTGCTCATCAAAGCTGACCTCAGACACCTCCAGCCCTCCCTCCAGGCCCCACTTTGGGGCTCCCAAGAAGGGCCCGTTGGACCCTGATGGGGACATCAGACACTTGCTGGCTTTCCTTCCCCCCAGGGCTGCCCCAACATGGGGTGTGAGTAAGCTCAGGGTGAGCAGGGTACCCAGAAACAACTCTTCTGGGGACGGGGGTCTTAGAGGCAGGAAAGAGGTTGGGCTCCTTGAGGCCTGAGTCTCGCTGGTTCTAGCAAGATGTTGGGTGTGGCTGGCCTGCCACGGGTCCTCTGGTGGCAGGAAGTGACCACCTCTGTGGTCATCCCCCTCTCTCTCATGCCTCCCGACGTTGGAGCCTGGCAAGAACAAGGGGTGGAGCCTGGGAACATTCTGTGGCCAGCAGTTCTGGGTCAGTGGAGGGAACAATGACTCTCAGTCTTCCCTGCCACCACCTGGGTGCCAGGAGCTCATCCTGCAGAGTTGCACCTTTGTGTTATGATACGAAGGGGAAGCCAGGCCCGAGGAGGAGACCTGGAGACAGAGCCCAGGACAGAGGTCACAAGACAAGACACAGGGGGTCAGGACAAGCTTTCAACACAGTGGCCTCTGCCTGTCCTGTCCAGGGCTCTGCTGCCTTGAGGGGTGTGAGTGCATCTCTCAGTGGGCAGGGTCTACGCAGCTGATCTGTATCCACTTACATTTTCCCACCTTCCCCAGAATAGCCCAGCTCATCAGTGAGGCTGGACGAAGCCTGGCCCAGCCAGCAGTGTCCACCTGGCTCCTGCCCCAGCCCTGGGTGCAGGCCAGCAGCAAGCCAGCCTCTCAAGAATCCAGCAGCCCCCTCCCCTACAGGGAAAACCAAGGCCCAGGCAGGCAATGGGGTCTGTTCAGCAGTGTCAGGGAACCAGTGCCTAATGTCCCTATTCCCGGTCCTGGTCCTCATCCCTTCAGACTCCACCCTCTAATAGTTCCTTCCTTCAATGAATCGACCGGGCACCACAGTGTGCTGGTTGCTCTGTTCTCATATTTGAACCACAGCATCCCTGTTTAGGATGTTCTTAATCCCCTGGATCAATAGAAGAGCAAACTGAAGCTAGACTAAGAGACATGCCCAAAGACACCCAGGGCCAGCTCTGGGGTCTGAGCCCAGCCCATGCACTACAAAGCCTGTCCCTCCACGGTGACCAGTGTGGACCTTGGATATGGGAAAGGAACTCAGCCTCAGTGCTTAGAGAGGCTGGCAGTGAAGAGGCTGTGTTCATGGAACTCAGAGTGCATACCCCCACCTGAAAGCCACTCCCAGCCTGCCTTCTAGTTGCTGTGATCTGGGGTGCTGGGACAGCCTCATCTCTCTCCTAAAAATCCAGGTAGTGCAGGTGATGGAGGCTCTGGGGGATCTCAACTACCACTGACACAGGAGGATAGAGGAGCCCAGAGGTGGGACTCGGGGTGGGGCCAGGGTGGGATCTAGAGCTAGTCACCAGCTTCCCTTCTGGCTCATGGTATCTTTACAGAAGGCTTTCCTGACAGACAGTGCCTAGAATTCAGGTTCCATGGGACATCTTATAGGGGACCAAAAGTGGGGTGACATCGATGTGGGGTACAGTTGTAACTACAACAGGATGGTGAGTGTTCTTCCTGCCAGGTGCTACTGGACCCTGTGGCTGTTCAGGACACAGCTGTTCTTAAGCTCTGACCACTGAGCACTTTTCTCCAAGAGCTTAGGGGACTGTGCTCTGGGAAACGGAGTAGTTATGGGGCTGGTGACATTTCAGCCTGATTTCCGGGGGTGCAGCCCTACCTCTGCCCCACAGCTTCCAGTGGCCCCCGTGGCCTTGCTCCTACGAGCTGCTTCGTCACCTACTCACTGTGCTTCTCCCAGGGGTCAGCAAAATTGTGACGGTGGACGTGAAGGGGAGCAGCCCTCTGTGGCTGAAGGTGAAGGATCTGGCGGAAGGCATGACCTACAGGTTCCGTATCAGAGCCAAGACCTTCACCTACGGGCCAGAGATCGAAGCCAACGTCACCACAGGCCCAGGAGAGGGTAAGGGAGCAAACTACTAAGCCCTTCAGCACCCCAAATCAGAGGAGGCCCCAGGTTTCAAGAGCTGTGCTAGACCCTGCAAACAGAGTGGGCAGCACAGAGCTCACTCCACTCCTGCTCGTCCCCTCCCCTCCTCTAGCCGCCTGGAGTCTGTACTTGGTTAATGGCATCTGAGTCCTTGGGATCCTCAAGTCACAAACCCAGACCCTCTTCTTAGGGCTCAGGCCAGTGCACATGGCCTGTCCTGTCCACATGCTCCTGTCTTTCCCTCCCAGCCTCCATCACCTCCCTCCAGAAGGGATGCAGGCTGTAGGTCCCCTGCCTCTGGCCTGGCCCAGCCCCTGAACCACCAACACTCTCAGAGCAGGTACAGAAGAGTCCCCTCAGCTCCTGTTACAATGTGCATTCTGGGGTGCCAGCTCAGAGATTCTGATTCCCTAGGGCTGGGGCGGGGAGGGCGCCCGCAATCTGCACTAATCACAAGAATCCGTGGATAGTGTGACCTAATCAGCACCTCTGGGAACTTTGGTGCAGCGGGAAACCTCTTAACAGCTAGGCCTGCTTCCCCGCACCCTCTGCTTAGCCACCTTTACATCACAAGACCATTTTGGATTTACCCACGTCTGAATTCTCTGCTTTTGAAGCCTTCCCTGATCACCTCCTTTAACTGTCCCCGTCTCCAATGCCCTCCCCTAGTTGTATGTGGTGGTCAGTATTTAGGCTCCAGACTCCTCCCAGGCCATGTTGCTTACCTGCCCTCCCCCCACCTTAACTAAGAAAGTACACAGCCCATTCCCAACTTCCCCCACACTCCCATCTCCCTCCCTACCCAGCAGTGACAAAGACCTCTGCCCAGGAGGGGGTTGGCCTGGGATCTGGGAGAGAATGGGGCAGAGCCCTGGTCTCGGGTCCTTCCACGTGTGATGGGTTTGTCTCCCCCTGGCGGCCCCAGCTGGCCTCTCCCTGCTTCTTCTTCCTGGGCAGTTTCTGTTCCCCAGGAACGGTTCTGCAGATGAGCATACCTGTCCCTGGGCACCCTTAGGAGAAAGGCCGCAGGGCCACTGGAAGCAGCTGGCCAAGCCTCCCCAGTTCCACCCTGCACCTGACCCCAGCCCCACCCTAGACTCATGCACCTGAGTGTACCCAGGAACCACAGCAGGAAGGGCTCTGGCAGCCAAAGGGAGGACTACTCAGTGGCTGGGAACAAGAGAGGGTCACCCAGAGGACAGCTATTCTAATTCAAGGCTTACACTGTCCTTGTTGGGGGCATGGAAGGTGGGAGATGGAGGCAGGAAGCTGGGAGGCACCCCAAAAGAAAGAACATTGCCGGCTCTGGCGGGTGTGGGCGTGAGGAGCCTGCAGGGAGCACAGTCAGGCCCTCCTTTACCCCCAGCCCAGACAGCGCCTGAGCCCCTCCCTCAGCCCTGAGCTCTGTCCTGTGCTGTGAGAACCCAGGTCCCAGGGCCACCCTCAGCCTCCACACCTAAAAGATCCGGCTATATTGCCCCCTGGACTGCAGGCAGGATGCTCCTTAGGGAAGGCAGGGAGGAAGGAGATGAAGTCCTCCAACGCCACAGGTGCAGGACAGGCACAGGGAGCCAGCAGTGAGCTGCCCAGCCATGTGACAAGTCCCTGGCCTCCTGTCCAGGCTGACCTGCTCTCCTGGCCCCAGAGGAGATTCTGTACAGTACTGGATTCACTGCTGTCTTCAGCAGGCAGCCATCAGCTGCCTGGTACACCAACATATTCCTGGGTCCCAAAGCACCCAGGAAGCACCTAGTATATGCAGGGCTCTGGGGATGCCACGCCTATGTCTGCTGGAAACTAGGCTTGGTGGATGACAGCATGAGGGACGGGGGCTTGGAGACCGCAGGAACCCAGAGGACAGGCACCCAGCTTGCACTGACAGAGTGATCCCCAAGAAAGGAAGGGGCTTGGGACCCTCTGTATGCCAGGAGAGCGGCAGGGAGCCCAGTTCTTCCTCCCTCTACTTCCCAAGGCTCCTGGGGCCCCAGCCTCCTCTTTCCTCACCTAACCTAACAGCAAGTGCAGTTGGGGGCAGAGAGACTTCAAGCAGGAGGTAGGGAGGATGTCACCATCACATGCCAGAAAAGGAGAGATGGGAGCCCGTCAGCCCCCCTCACAGCAGCCCTCCCATCTGCCTTCATGGAACTCACCTCTACTGCCCCCCGGGACACATTCCTAGATGGGCAAACTGAAGCCCCTGGGGGTACATGTGAAGTAATCGAAGTCACCCATCTGATAAGTTCTGGGCTGGGACCAAAACCCCTCTGACTTTTTCCTGCTTCGTCTCATGCCCTCTGCCGCCCTGGGATTGGGAAGTGGGGTGCAGGCACAACCAGAGGAGACCGGAGGTGCCTCCTGGCAGGTCTGGAGGAAACACGCTCCTCAGGCCTCAGCATTCGGAGTCTCCGGAGGCTCTTGTGCCAGGGTTGGCCTGGCTGCCCAGCCCCCGATCCTCCAGCACAGGTGGTGGGCCTGGGCAGCCACGGTGGGTTCTGCACATCCCTTGCCCACTGTGTGTGGTTTACAGGTGCCCCGGGGCCTCCAGGAGTGCCCATCCTTGTGCGGTACAGCTCTGCCATCGCCATCCACTGGTCCAGCGGAGACCCCGGCAAAGGACCCATCACCCGCTACGTCATAGAGGCCAGGCCTTCAGGTGGGAGGAGGCTGGGCTGGGCCCCGCCTGGCTGGCTGCTTCTCCTCTGGGCTGAGTCTCCACTGCTCACTTCCTACCCCTTCCTGAGCTCCCGCACTGGGGGCTTGTGTCTGAGGCTCATGCTACTGCGGCAGGGCTCCAGGGGGCCCTATTGGGGACAGAGAAACTGGGGCAGGGAACTCCTCTGAGCTGGACTCTTGCTTAAGGGACACCCACTGGGCCCCCAGAGAAAGGCTTAGTTCTGGGCAAGATCTGATCTGGGTTGAGGACCATGCCAGAAGCCAGAAGCGTGAGGACGTGGCACATGGGGGTTAAATCCCACGTGCTCAGTCCTCCAGAGCCCCCAACACAGGCTGCATAACGAAGGAGGCCCTGCTGCCTGTCAGCTCATCTCTGCCATCCCAGCCCTGGCAGTTGGTGCCGTTGTACCGGCCTCTCCTGTCAAGCCTGAAATCCAATCACAAGAACTTCCAAAGCCATCAAGGGATGAGCAGCTGATAAGTCACTCCAGGCGACTGCTCTCTATCCGCTCCTGTTTCCCCTACTTCCTGGGCTCCCCTTACAGGAGCCCCTGCTGCCTGGTCTACAGGTTTCCAGGTTCATCAGAGGTACCATGGTCAGCGGAGCGTGGCAGGCTTGTTTTTTGGTATCATGCAGATCAGTGGTTGTGTGATTGAATCTGGGAAAGAAAAGACTTTGTTGGCCTAACCCGATAGCAAATCATAATCATAATCAGCAGTCCTCAAGCGTATTAATAGCTAAAGCTTCCCACGCGGAATATTGAAACATTCCAGAGAGAAATCGGTACCACCTCCAGGTAGCTAGGTGTTAGTCATCCCAAGAACAGAGTTAATAACTCTATAAGTTCCCAAGGTCATTGCCACCAGCCATTGCCTTAATATTCCGCTAATAATCACAGTTGCAATAGCTAATACATCTAACGACTCAGATGCACCGAAGTGCCTGAGATGCACACGGCACTGGCTTAGTCCCCACTCCAGATGGTCCCTCCCTGCCCCCCCAGTGCAGGCTGCTGAGTTGGCCAGGAGACCACTGTGTGCCTCTCCCAACCAGGGCCTGCGCCTGTTTATCCCACCACGTTGGCCGACCTAGTTGCGGGCTCTGCAATGTTGGCCCTGGACTCCAGCCTGTTGATTTTCCAGTGTCCCTAGGGAGTCCCAGCGTGAACCTTGGTGTTCCGAGTTTGGAGGCCATGACTTGGTCCACACAGGTGGAATCAAGGACTGAGCATAAAAGAAGAGACCAAGACAACGCTTAATAAAAGATCAGGGTCAAGCAGCACCACAAAGCCCGCAGCAGGCGGTCTTCCAGCCAAGGGAAAAGGGTGGGGAGGAGCCCGGGTGGGGGAAATGACATGACCTCCCCCTGAAGCTGTTGGTGATCAGCCTCCTGTTCCAGGGTGAGCAGCTCCTGTCCTCTCATTCTCCTGCCCATCTCTCATGCTCCCTCTCTGCTCCCAAGCTCCTTATCTTCAGCACAAAATAGCTCTTGGTACCTTGCCCCTGCCTGGCTTGTGCTTTGTGTTACACTGAATAAGCAAAACATCCCACTTTCCACAGGCCAGGGAGGTGCCGGGCATGGCCGAGAGGGATTCACTCTGGGGACTTAAAGACCCATGCAACTGGCCCTGCACACCAGTCAGCTCCCAGGGCTGGAGGCCAGGGCCACAGTGGCAAATTCCAGAAGCTTCTGGCCTGGCCCCGCTGCCCCAGCACCACCCTTTGTCTCTGTGTGAGGTAGAATAAGGGGAGATAAATAGCAGGCAGGAAACCTCAGCTTCTAGAAGGCAGCAGCAGGGTCCCCCCAGCTCTTGATTGCTCCAGGCACTGTCCTGGACACCAGAGGAAGTTCAATGTCAGGAGTCAGACCACTCCAGTAGAAACTCCAGCTCTGCCGCTGGGGCAGGGTGACCTGAAGAAGAAGACTTAAGCTCTCTGAGCGCTGGTTTACTCATCTGAAAAATGTGATAGCAGTTTCTTCCTCTCATCATTGCCGTGGCATGGAGAGGAAAGTTGGACAGAGGAGTTAGGCTGGACAGGGGACTTAGGCTGGACAGAGGAGTTAGGATGTCACTGCCATTATCCTCACAGCATCTCCTGCAAGGTGAGCAAGAGAACCCAGTCACCTGAGGAAAGAGGCCCCAAATACCCACCTTCCAAGGCATGAAGCACCAAAACTGGGCACAGGCCATGGAAGAAAGGCTTCATTCATTTATTCAGCAAATGCTTAGAAGGTGCCTGTTCTAGGGGACAATCCACACAAAGACCAACGGAGGCATGAGCCGTGCCGTGGAGGGATTTCACAGCCAAGCAAGAGAGAGAGATTAAACAAAAGATAGGATGTGCATAAAGCAGATGGTCAAGAACATCAGACCAACCATGAGGCCGAGGTCAGGACACTGGGTGAGGAGAGCTGGGAAGGCAGATAGGACCCCTGCAGCTTTCCCCAAGTCAGTGAGGTCTACACTGGATGGGAAGAGGCAGCCCTTAGCTGGTCCTGCCACATACTTGGTCCAAAAGTCAGAAACGACGATAGGGCCCGGGGCAGCTCTGCTGGCACTCTGGACTGAGACACTGGCTCTGGTAGAAAGAATAGTTGAATCCTCCAGGCCAGGGATGTGCATGCTGAGCAGAGAGCTGTCTTCAGCCTGAGGGGCAGCTCTTTCCAGAAGGAGTTCAGGAACCTGTGGGGAAGGGCTGTGGGGGTGAAGCTGCAGCGGGTACGGGAAGTTGGCAGCTCCTGGCACAGCAGCCTGGAGGGCCCACTGGTGGCTGGGTGACCACCTGGAGCAAGCCACTGGAGGAAGGGCCTGTGAGCTCAGTCCACTAAGGTGCTTCTAAGTCCTCTGACCCCATGTCCCCATGAAGAAGAGATCAGACTAGAGCCCCGGAGGACTTACTCCAAGGACACATTTCCAAAGTCTCTCTCCACTAACACCTGCAGGAAGGTGCCTCTCTCCAGAGGCCAGGCTGGCCCCAGTACCCCACACAGAGTATCTGGCCAGGGCCCCTTCTGGCCTCCCTGCCACCATGATGGACGTCATGGGGCCCTGGCAAAGCTCATTTCATGGGGCGAACAGACATGGCCTCTTTTTCTTCTCTGATCTCTGCTCCTAAGAAAAGAGGTAGCTGGGCCAGTCTTGGTGGTACACACCTATGAGGCAGGAGGATCACAAATTTGAGGCCAGCCTTAGCTATTTAACAAGGACCTCAGCAACTGAGTGAGACCCTGTCTCAAAATTTTAAAAGGGCTGAGGATGTGGCTCAATGGTTAAGCACCCCTGGGCTCAATTGCTGGTGAGAGGGGAGGGGAGGGAGGGGAGGGGAAGGGAGGAGAGGGGAGGGGAGGGGAGGAAGCTGAGAATGATCTCCAGCAAATCCAGGCCACTTGACCAAACTCTCTCAGGAAACCTGATGTGTCCGTACAGGTGTTACTAAAAAAGAAAAAAGTGGTGGGGTGGGAAGGTCCCCTTATTTCCACCTGCTGCTACTCCTGTGCATGTTTTGAGTAGGAAAGGGGATCAGAAAAAGTAGGGGCCTAGTTGGAGGAAGTAAGATATTCCCATAGGACAAGATCTCAGGCAGCCTCTTAAATCATAGTTACCAGCCATTTTAATAACTCAGAAAACAGAAAATATGGAGTTCATTCTACACAAGTGTGAAGATGTTGAATCTATTTCTCCAGGTGTGGTACAGGTTGAATCTCCCTTATCTAAAATTCTTGGGACCTGAATGTTTTGGACTTGGGATTTTTTTTTTCAGATTTTGGAATATTTGCACATACATAACAAGATATGCTGGGAATAGGACCCAAATCTAAACACAAAATTCATTTCTGTTTCATATATACCTTATGCACATTACCTAAAGATAATTTCACACAACAGTTTAATAATTTCACGCATGAAATAAATTTTCGTGGTGAGGAAGTTTCCATTTGTGGTCTATCTCCTAGTGCTCAAAACGTTTTGGGTTTTGGAGCATTTCGGAGTTTAGATTTTCAGATTAAGGATGTTCAACCTGGGTTGAGTGGATTCATTCTATATTTTCTGCATTGTACATAGTTTTAAATGTTTCACAGGTGTCTTGATAACAAAGAATAAAAGACACACTCCAAAATGTGTCTTTTTTTAATTTTTATTTTTATTTTTGGTACCGGGAATTGAACTCAGGAATACTAGACCACTGAGCCACATCCCCAGCCCAGTTTTGTGTTTTATGTAGAGACAGGGTCTCACCGAGTTACTTAGTGCCTCGCTGTTGCTGAAGCTGATTTTGAACTCGTGATTCTCCTGTCTCAGCCTCCCTAAGTGCTGGAATTACAGGCGTGCACCACCGCGCCTGGCTCAAAATGTGTCTTTAAAAAGCATGGCTGTGGACCCCTCAGCACCAAGCACAGGACCCTCAGCATTGAGTCAGTGGCCACCCAATGCCTTAGGGGATGGCAGGATGGGTTTGGGTGGGACTTGAGACTCCCCTCACCTGTTGGCATCTCCCCCTCTGTGCTCTTACAGATGAGGGGCTCTGGGACATCCTCATCAAAGACATCCCCAAGGAGGTGAGCTCCTACACCTTCAGCATGGACATCCTGAGGCCAGGCGTGAGCTATGACTTCCGGGTCATCGCAGTCAATGACTATGGCTTCGGCACCCCCAGCAGCCCTTCCCAGTCTGTGCCAGGTACCAGCTTGTGGGACAAGGAGTAGAGGTGGAGCCCCATGGAAGAGCCTGATGACAGTGGCTGGGCAGTGGGGGAGGAGAAAGGACATCTAGGTGCAAGGAACACTGGGGTGGCCACAAAATGATATGTCCCCTCAGTTCCCCAAAGCTGCAATCTCTGGGGCCAGGGCCTGTGTCAGCTCTCAACTGTGGGGAAAGTGGAGGGCCTTGGAACTTTGAGATTCCCTTCCTGGGACTCCAAAGGCCCTAGATAAGGGCAAAACAGTGGACCCAAGATGAGAACTTCCAGGAACTTACCACCCAGGAGATTTGAGGGTGCCAGGCCATAAACTATGTTGCCATAGAAACTGCCTCCTGGAATAGATAGGGCCAGCATCTATGGGACAGCTGGAAACTCATGTGGGCAGGCCTCAGGACCTGACTGAGCAGCACCCAGGTGAGCTCAGATTGGCACCCCTCACACCTCCTCTCACAAAGTACTCATGTCTACACCCATGATCCAATCAAATCACTAACCACTTTGAGTGACACAGCCCCTTTTTCCAAGACAAAAATGCAGCTCAAAATTTCTACGCACTGGATGAGCTCAGAAACACAGCCTCTCCCCATACACCTGCTCCTTTGCCCAGGTTAAGAGAACTAAGCCAGAGACTAGAAACACTCTGACTGGGATGGAAAAACCCCCACCACAGCAACACGAGTTCCTATTGGCTGGGTGCACGAAGCACAGTACTTAAAAGAAGGGGAACCGTCCCAGGAAGAGCATCCTCAAATTCCATGAGTCCAGCCTCCCAAGTCCCTGCTTTCTGCCACCGGATAAAAGTTTCATCCAAACTGAACCTTAGCTGGGTACAGTGGCGCAAGCCTGTAATCCCAGCACTTAGGGAGGCTGAGACAGGAGAATCGCGAGTTCAAAGCCAGCCTCAGCAACAGCGAGGTGCTAAGCAACTCAGACCCCGTCTCTACATAGAACACAAAATAGGGCTGGGGGTGTGGCTCAGTGGTCGAGTGCCCCTGAGTTCAATTCCCGGTACCAAAAAAAAAAAACCAAACAAACTGAACCTTGGGGAAACTCACCCAGGTCCCCTGCAGTCCAGAGAAGCACTCACAAATTCAAGTCTGCCTATCAAAGCCTTTTCCCTAGGCAAGTGGGGAGAAGGACAAATAGCTAGCACTCTGCTGCCCCCAATTCCTGTGTCCCTGGCAGACATCATGAATCAATCCAGCATTCTTATCTCAGGAGTGCAGAAGCAACTGCAGAGACTTTTGTGAAACAGCGCCCTAGGCAGTCCCTTGCCAATAGTGGCTGGCACCTAAGATGAAACGGTCCTTGCAACCTTGTCTTGAGTTCTTCTTCCTTCGGAGGGCACAGACCCACTGACGCTGATCTGCATGAACAGTGGTAGGGCCCCCACTGTGGCAGGAGGCTTGGGGGCAGGAGCACCCTGGACCTGACACCTGTGTCCACGTTCCAGCCCAGAAGGCCAACCCCTTCTATGAGGAGTGGTGGTTCCTGGTGGTCATCGCCCTCGTGGGCCTCATCTTCATCCTGCTTCTGGTGTTTGTGCTCATCATCCGAGGTCAGAGCAAGAAGTATGCCAAGAAGACAGACTCAGGTGAGTGAGCAGGCGCCAAGCCTCGCCCACTGGACTTGACTTTCACCTGTCTCCCTTTTGGCCAGGGCAGGGGAGGGCAGGTCACTCTCGAGCAGTACAGCACTGGCCTCTTAGACACCAACTCCATCTCTTACTCAACTCTAGCAGAAAGAGGAGAGCCCTGCCAGGTGAGGGAGTGGAGTGGGTCAGGAAGGCCACAGGTCTAGAGGGTGTCTACCCCTCTTCCCCCTCCCCTGCAGGGAGCAGTGCCAAGTCCGGGGCCCTGGGCCACGGCGAGATGATGAGCTTGGATGAGAGCAGTTTCCCTGCCTTGGAACTCAACAACCGCAGGCTGTCTGTCAAGAACTCCTTCTGCCGAAAGAACGGCCTATATACCAGGTAGTGGGCCCTCCATGTGGGGAAGGGCGTGGGGTGGAGGCTTGGGGGCCAGACCTCATGGCCCAGCAGTGCAGGCTGGGGTGTGCTGGGAGGACCACTTGGCTTTCCTTGATCCTGTGAAACAGTGTTCAAACCCTGGGGCCGGGAGTGATAGCAGGAAGATATTTCCAGGCAGAACATGCAGGGGCTTTCACTGATTCCCCCAGACCCAGCCACAGCCCAGGCCACACTAGGGGAATCACAAGGAGGTAGGTTCTAAGCAGACCCCTCAGTTTGCAAAATGCAAACAACTTGTGAATTTTTGCAAGTCAACCTGTGGTGAGTTGCCCCAGCACAGGCCTACAGATGGTCACATGACCCAGAGGTGAGGGGAGGCACACAGTGACCACTGCCAGGCTATATCCTCCCCATCTAGGAAGGTGTGGAAGCCTCTCCCTGGTCCTTGTTAATACCCTAGCCACCCATCTCCTGCCACCATGCTGCAGCATCTGAAGGCAGCCCAGGGAAGGTAGAAGCTGGTGGCAACTGTCCAGCTTCTGTTGCTCTTGACTCCTCTCTAACTCCAGCCCCTGCTGGGCCCCCACCCCATGGCTACCAGGCTGCCCTTTTCCAAGGGCAGAGGCTGCTGCTGGGGCCCACCTCACCCTCTGCTGATAGGATGTGGCAGCTTTGTGCCCCCAGGAGCTCCAGGGAGGTTGTGACTGCAGCCAGGGGCTCCTGTCCTCAGCCTTGGCCCTATTGACATTCCTAGCTCATTGGAGGCAGCAAGCAGGGGGGCAGCCTTTCTCAGGGGGGACTCACAAAGCTTCTCTCTGTCTCTGTTTTGGAGGGACAAGCCATGTGTGTGCTCACGGTGGGGGGCAGAGGGGAGGACGGAGGGTGGGGCTCACAGGCTCTCATCTCTGGCCAAAGCCGGCCTTCCATAGAAAGAACCATTACAGGCCGTGGGGCAGGCCCAGCAGGCCTAGCATGCCACAGCAGCCCGCCAGGCTGGCTCCAGGGCCCTGCCTCGTGGAACAAGGGGCCATTTCACCAGTGGCCTCACCTACCCTGCCTCTCCCTACATCTCCCGCCCACTATGGACACACATCCAGGCCCCTGTGTGTCCCCTGCACCCCTGTGGATGCACAGAAATCTTATTTGCACCAAACCAGCCCCAGGCTCCAGGGACCCCAAACCAGCCACAGGGACAGTGCACCCCTCCCTGTTCCCCCTGCATGTGATCAGGGCGGCATTAGCATGGCACCCTATTCTTTCCCTCCTCCTCCAGGCACCTCTTCCCAGGGCCAGCCTATGGTGCATGGTCACAGAAAGGAAGTACACACGTGGCCTGGCCTCTTCCAGGCCTTGCTGCATCTCCCTGGCCTGGGAGGCTGTGCTGTGGGAGGCTGTCCCTCAGCCCCTCTCCCTGTCCTCTCCAGGTCCCCTCCCAGGCCCAGCCCCGGCAGCCTCCACTACTCGGATGAGGACGTCACCAAGTACAATGACCTCATCCCAGCCGAGAGCAGCAGTCTGACTGAGAAGCCCTCGGAAATCTCCGACTCTCAGGTGAGGGGCTGGAGGGCTGGGTGCCCTGCAGAGGGAGAGGACTTGGGAGCACACACCGGGGCAGATGGTCTGTCGCCTAGGTTTCCTTCCTTCCCTCCTTCCCTGTCTGGGGCCAGAGGGACTAAGAAGGCCCAAGAACTAACCAGAAGTCATTTGTATGTCAGTTACCACCCCCAAGTTCTACTCAAAGTTTGCCCTCAGGACTAATGGGATCTAGATCACACGAGATCCCCCAAGACTGTGGTCCCCTAGACTTGCTGGAGTCACCCTCCACCCAGCAGAGGAGCAACCTGAAGGCAGGGAGTGGGAGATGAGGAGCTCCTCCTGGTCCTGCAGCCAGAAGCCTGGACAACTGCTCAGCCAGCTCCTAGAGGTCAAAGGAGAGTCCAGGTCCAGGGTCAAAGGACAGGAAACGGTACAGACCAATGAGGCCTTGTGCTTTGGACTCTGACTTTCTCCTCTGAACTAGGGTGTCCTGGATGTGTTAGGTTACCTCTCTGAGCCTCAGTTTCCCCACCTGTAGAGCAGACGGGGGTGGTAATAGGTTCTCTCATGGTGCTCCGGGGAAATTCCCTGAGAGTCCAGCCCAGGACTGGCACACAGCAACCATTCAATAGATGCCGCCTTTTATGTTGGGGTAGGAGGACCATAACTCTGGAAGACAGAGCTTAGAGTTGTCATTAAGTGGGCCAGGCAATGGAGACACTGTCCCAGGCTGAGGTGGCTGAGTACATTCCAGAGAAGCAAGAGGTGCCAACAGGAGCAGGCTGGTGGCCTGGAGGAAGGTGCCAGGCAGGCTGGGATCTGGCTGAGCATGGACTGAGGCCTCTCCTTGTATTGCTTTGTTCAGCTCCAGTGTTACCAATGGGCTGGGCAGAGCTGGAAAAGCCCGCCTAAGTCCACAGCTCACAGATGGCAGGGAGAGACCCCAACATAGCCTGCCTTGCCCTGGGACTTGATGGGGGACAGACCTGCTTGAAGCCTTGTGATCCAGGTTGTGACAGCTTTTTATGGGTATTTAACCTTGTACAGCCATATGGACTAGGGGAATTCGTGAGAACACCCAGGCCTGGGTCCTTCCCCTAATGCATGACTTTTCTTTCTTTCCCCCAAAGATGGTGACCAGCATTGAGATTGTAGACATCCAAGGTAGAATTGAAAAAGATAAAGGGGCTTTCTCTGACCATGAGGCTCCTTGAGCTGTGGGGCTGTCTGTGGTTAGAGGCAGCTGGCAGGAGGGACTTCCTGTGTTGCCTTGCTTGGTGGCCTTTGACCTTCTCCAGAGCACATGATTACTCCACCCTAACTGGCTAGGCACAACCTCCAGGGAACAAGCCCTTCGAGTGCAGGAGATACTGCCTAGATATCTCAAGGCCTTTTAGTCACCAGCCCTGCATGAATCTGGAGGAGTTTCCTGGGGACAGAGTAGTCCCTTGGCCATGAGACCATGCCAGGGCCTCCTAGCCTTAAAGAAAGACACCCTGTGCTCCAGACCAGCTGACCTCAGAAGTTCCCCCAGGGAGGACCCAGAGTGTCCGGAACCCTCCCTCTGCTAAGGCCTTAGTCTGATTTGCTCAAAGAAGCCCATCACTTGAGCACTGTTTCCATAGCAACTGGGAACCAGTCACTCCCCTGGAGCACTGCCCTGGGAGAGGAGGCTCCCCAGGATCCAGGAGGCAGTTGCCACAGAAGAATGCCTACACTCCTTTTAGGGTTGATCTATCCAGTCCAGGCTCTGGGCGAGGCATCCTGGAGAGGCAGGGATGGCTCGGGTTTGTGTTGGGGATCGGTTTGTGTTGGGGATCAGTTTGTGTTGGGGATCAGTGGTGTTGTCTAGAGTTCATTGGCTCTAAAGGCAGAGTTCCAGAAAATCAGCCATCTTGATCACTGCGTATCCCCAGTATGTGTATGGGCCTGGGGCCTGTGTACTCCATAAATAGTAATTTAATTAAAACAGTTAAAGATCAGCCAGGCAGAGTGACCCACACCTGTAATCCCAGCAATTTAGGAGTCTGAGGCAAAAGGATCACAAGTTCAAGGCCAGCCTCAGCAACTTAGTGAGATACTATCTCAAAATAAAAGATAAAAAGGGCTGGGGATATGGCTCCATGATAAAGTGCCCCTAGGTTCAATCCCAGGTACCACTACAAAAAATTAAAAATTTCTGAAGCCGCATGCAGTGGCACATGCCTGTAATCCCAGTGGCTCAGGAGGCTCACGGGTTCAAAGCCAGCCTCAGGGCTGGGGTTGTGGCTCAGTGGTAGAGCACTTGCCTATCATGTGTGAGGCACTGGGTTCAATTCTCAGTACCGCATACAAATAAATAAAGATTCACCAACAACTAATTTAAAAAAAAAAAAAAAAAAAAAAGCCAGCCTCAGCAACGGCAAGGTGCTAAGCAACTCAGTGAGACCTTGTCTCTAAATAAAATACAAAATGGGACTGGGGATGTGGCTCAGTGGTTGAGTCCCCTGAGTTTAATCCCTAGTACACACACACACACACACACACACACACACACAAATTAAAATTTAAAAATTAAAAATTAAAAAAAAATGAAAGGTCACTTAGGAAGCTAATTAACCAAAGCAGACTCAAGGCCAAGTACAGGTTCCCAGGACACTACAACAAAGACTAATGGTTTAAAGTTATCATTTCTTTTTCACCAACTCCTAACTCATACTTGAAAAGTCACACTGGTAACCCCATCCCCCAGCGTCCCTCATGCCTCCCCACATTATGGTGACAACCCTCTGAAGCACTGGTGTCATCTTTTTGTACAGAGGAGGAAATGAGAATCAGAGAGGTTGAGTGGGGTGGCTCAAATCCAACAGCGAGAGGGTACAAGCCCCAGATGCCAGCTCCAAGTTTCAGAGCCAGACCCTACACCAGGCATTCTGGCTGCAGAACCTAGGTCCTGGTTCTGCCCTGTCTCAAGGCCCCACCCACAGGCCAGTGGTGTCCCCTCATAGACCTTTCTGGAAAAGTCTTCAGAATCCGTCCATGAGACTCTTAAGGAGACTGAGAACTCCCGCCATCCTTTGACTTGAGGCATTTGACAAATAATTATAGGTTTTTTTAAAAAGGAAACTCAAGCCTGTCCTCAAAGTACAAAGACACTCAGAGGAGGGGGCTGTAGGCACTGAAGTTGTTCCCCAAAAGACCCCTATGCAGCTGTGGCCTGTGTGGCCACTGAGTGTTCATCCCAGCACCACAGAGGGCTGCTTTGAAAGGAAACGTGCATGGAAAGGTGGCTCAGGATAGCTGAGCCTAGCATGGGAATGCACTCCATCCCATATGGACTCTGTGACCAGGAGAGTCCTGGGCAGCCAGCCCTTCACCCTCACGAGGACTGCTGAGTGAGAGAAGTGGAGCCATGGGGAGCCCGGCTCACCAGTGGCCCTGGGAAGGGCATCCAGGATGCTCCCTAGGAAGACATCAAGAGGCCCACCAAGAGGGCCCTAGGCAAACTGGGCACGGTGGGGCAAGCCTGTAATCCCAGCATTTATGGAGGCTGAGACAGGAGAATCGCGAGTTCAAAGCCAGCCTCAGCACTGGCGAGGCGCTAAGCAACTCAGTGAGACCCTGTCTCTACATAAAACACAAAATAGGGCTGGGGATGTGGTTCAGTGGTCGAGTACCCCTGAGTTCAATCCCCAGTACCAAAAAAAAAAAAAAAAAAATGATGGCCCTAGGCAGACAGCACCATGATTCTGCAACTAGACAGGACCCTGATGCAGCTAGAGGGCTTTCCTCTGTGCTCACAGCCAATGAGCCCGGGTGCTCATGTCTTCTGGGGCCTTGTGAATGCTAGACAAGGGCTCTGCCACTCACACACACGGTTCACTCCTGGAGCTCACTCACAGGACATGGAGGTGATTGAGACATGACTCTGCCCACTCCTGAAGAGCTCCCCATGGCCTTGGGAGAGAGAGACTTGGAGACGAGCAGCTGGCCCCCTTTAGTATCCTCCATCCACACATAAATAAGCCAACCCTGCTAGCGCTGACTGGGTTCCAAGGTGGTGTCTAGAATGTGGCACACCCACCATTGTGAAGTCGTTCTGGGAAAGATAGTGGAGCTGATGCCAGTCCTCTTTTGTCCCCCTACATGTCCCCCAAGACCACAGCAGCCTCCCCCAGCCTCTGGAGCCAGTTTCAGTGGCTCCAGAGAATCACTGCCTCCCTTTTTGAAGTCCCTCTCCCCGGGGGTCTTCTGTGTGAGTTCGGCATATGCCACCTGGTTCCTATTCTAAGTCAGACCACCCAAATCTCACTCTCCCAAACTGGAGGAAATCTCCCCAGCCAGTTTCTTGTGATATGGTAATAAACAGAAACTCAATTTGACTTCTAAACAAACACATGGACTCCCGTGAGAAGCCAAAAGGCGGCTGTGGGGAGGGCTGGTGAAGGGGCTGGCTCTCCCCAAGCGCTGAAAGCAAGGAGCCCAGAGCTGTGCTCCAAGGGGTGCAAAAGGGCTTCAGGCAAAAGCAGGCACACCCAAAGATGAGACTTAAAGAGCTTGTGGCCCATTAGATGAAACTTCTAAAAATGCAGTTATGGCCGCCTTCCAACTCCGTTTTCAAAATAACAGCCCAAGTTTAGTAGGGAGAAAAAAAAAAAACTTTAGCACAGAAATTAATTTCAATGAGGAAGAAAATGCCCAACCCATGGCATCCATCTCCTGATCTTGATACTCAGTTCTTTTTTTTTTTTGGTACTGGGGATTGAACTCAGGGATACTCGACCACTGAGCCACATCCCCAGCCCTATTTCGTGTTTTATGTAGAGACAGGGTCTCACTGAGTTGCTTAGTGCCTCGCCGTTGCTGAGGCTGGCTTTGAACTCGTGATTCTCCTGTCTCAGCCTCCCTAAGTGCTGGGATTACAGGCTTGAGCCACCGCGCCCGGCTTGATACTCAGTTCTGGGCAGCATCTGAGTGGCCCCTTCAAGTTCATTATAATGGCATTAAGCTTTTTGAAAAAGTGAGAAGAGCTGGGTGTGGCAGGGCACACCTGTAATCCCAGCAGCTGGGGAGGCTAAGGCAGAGGGATCACGAGTTCAAAGCCAGCCTCAGCAACTTCACAAGACCCTATACCTAAATAAAATATAAAAAGGGCTGGGAATGTGGCTCAGAGGTAGAGCGCTTGCCTAGTATGTGTGAGGCACTGGGTTCAATTCTCAGCACCACATATAAATAAATGAAAAAAAAATAGAGGTCTATCAACAACTAAAAAAAAAATATATATATATATATATATATATATATATATATATATAAAGGGCTCGGGATGTGGCTCAGTGGTTAAGCACCCCTGGGTTCGATGCCCAGTACCAAAAAAAAAAAAAGTACAAAGAAAACATTCAGGACAAATCATGTTGTGCACACTATTTATGGAGCCCATGGAGCCCGTGGTCCTTAGGAGCCAGGACAGCTCGAGGTTGCTGGGGAGGGTGACATTACTTAGTCCTCAGAGCCCCTGGGAGCCCCTGATGGGGTTATGGCACTTTCTAGATAGAGATGATGAGGAGAGTGAATGGGGGCCTGCAGACCTCCAGCACATCTACCCAGTATGCCTGCAGTGCACCACGTACCATGTGGGCACGGGGAGGAGTGGACACTGGCTTGGCCCTCCCTGGAGCTCATCCACTTGTTTATTCACTCTACAGTGCATTTATTTATTTGTTTGTTTGTTTATTGATTTATTTATTTGTGGTACCAAGGATTGACCTCAGGGGCACTCGACCACCGAGCCACATCCCCAGCCCTGTTTTGTGTTTTATGTACAGACAGGGTCTCACTGAGCTGATTAGCGCCTCGCCGTTGCTGAGGCTGGCTTTGAACTCAAGATCCTCCTGTCTCAGCCTCCCTAAGTGCTGGGATTACAGGCATGTGCCACTGCGCCCAGCTATCCACGATGCATTTATTCAAGAGCTGTTTGCTCTGCGCCACTGGTGCGGTTGCTGTTCACAAGTGGCCACACCAGAGGTGGAAGAATAGTCTGTTCATTATAATGCACTAGGATCTACAAGGGAAGACCACGTGTGTGCAGATAATCATGTTTCACTTCTCGTTAAAATGTCACGGAACCACAATGAGTAGCTAGCTGCAGGAGAAGAGTGGGCACAAGCATCTTTCTGTTTTCCGTGGCGCAGGGGCAGGGGCCATGCTGTGAGTAGTCCTGAGGGAAAGGCCACTCCGCTTGGAGGCACAGAGAGGGCTGCCTGGAGGAGGTGGTGTTCATTCCACGTGAACAGGGCTGGGTAGGGCACAGAGGGAGCAGTAAGGGTTTGCATCAGGAGTGGTCCTAGTGGTCCCAGCAGTGCTGCACCCTGCTGAGTGTCTCTGGTCTCCTCCATGTGGCCTCCTGTCCATCAGGTTGGGCCGCCCATCAACAGGCTCAGCCCCGTCTCCTGCTTCTCCTTAACCCCAGCCCACCTAGACCCTGGCAGCGCAAGCTGGGCTGGAGGAGAAACACCTCAGAGAGAGTCTAGGGAGGGTGAGGGAAGGCAAAACTGACAAGCTCCGGCTCTGGCCAGTCTAACATCTAAATACTCCACCATGCAAATGGGACCCTCCCCACCTAATGGTGGGGAGACACGGAGGCGCAGAGAAGTCCACAGCAGGCTGTGGTCTCAGAGCTCAGAAGGGCTGGTGGCTGGGCCTCACACGAGATCCAGCTGGCTCTGAGGGCCATGTCCACTGCAGCCTGGCCTCACCCAGCTGCCCAGCAAGGGGGGATGGAGGACTATTTTCCTTCACTCACCCCAACCCTTCCCCAGTGACCTCCCTTGAGGCCCCTGGCCCCAGGCATCTCTGACAGCTGAGGGGTGGCATACGTTGGCTGTTTCCACCTGTAAGGGAACAGGTAGCATGTGTGACATTGTCTCTGCACTGGCATTTTTCGTGGGGTATTCCTGGAAGATCACCAGCTATTTTAGTACCCAGAGTCCAGAGCTCTGAGGGGACATCCAGTGAAGTCCTTCAAAAAAGACCTAGGAGATGGCACAGCAGCCGTACCTGGCTCTAATTCCCTAGAGGCTGAAGCCCTGCGGAAGTAGACCAGCTGGCTCAGGGGTTAGGGCACCCGAGGGGCAGAGAGGCCCTGGGACCACAGGTAGAGAAGGGATACCCTAGGAGGCCACACATTCTTCCAGGACACATGGGGTTTAACTGCCTAGCGACCCCTGCCTGGCCCCAAGCCTCCACCCTGTCCCCAAGCGCTGGGTGGCTCCTCACTCCTGTGCTGGCTGACTGTGGTGCAGATAACAAAACAGCAAATGAGCTTGGCTTTGTCCCCTCCGTTTTTTTTGGGGGGGGGTTGTTTTTTGTTTTTTATTTTTGGTATTGGGGATTGAACTCAGGGGCACTCGACCACTGAGCCACATCCCCAGCCCTATTTTGAGTTTTATGTAGAGACAGGGTCTCACTGAGTTGCTTAGTGCCTCACCATTGCTGAGGCTGGCTTTGAACTCACGATCCTCCTGTCTCAGCCTCCCAAAGTGCTGGGATTACAGGCTTGTGCCACCGTGCCCAGCTGTCCCCTCCATTTTGCTTTGGTCTTTTCTCTGGGGTCCTACCTCCTTCGGCCCCCCGCCCCACTCCCTTCTCCAGGCCTGGAGCTTGCTCCCCCATCCCAGGCCCAGTCATTGCTGATTGAGTGGCTCTAGGAGCTACTAAGAGGCCAGGCGCTGAGGCCGTGGCTGGCGGCCTGGCTGGGACGGCCTCTGAAAAGCCCCTTTGTTCTGGGCCCCTTCCTGGGAAGCTGCATTTAATTACCGCAGAGACCCTGAGAGCCAAAGCTGCAGGAGGAACCCCAGTCCCCCTGGCTCTCTTTCTTCTCACCCCACCCCCACCCAGAAAAGAAACAGATGTTCTGGGAGATGGAGGCGGGGACAGCCATCGCTGATGCAAAGACCCTGCTCCTTGGCCCTGGAGAGCGGAGGAGGGGAGGACCAGACTCTCCCAGGGCTCCGTCTCTGGCTTTCCCAACCCTGGCGGGGACCCTGCCCTGCCCAGGGCCTGGCACCCAGTAGGTGCTAAAGAGAGAGCAGCCCCTGGGATGGTGATGATCGGCAAGAATGGGATCTGGGCCACCAGGAGGGGCAAAGAGGCCCCATCCCAACCCCAAACCAGACATGTTCCACTTTGGGGAGGAGGTTAGGGGACAGAAGCTGAACCTTCTCCCGCTTCCTAGTGGCCTGAGCACTGAAACAGCTACCCTCTTCCCTTCGGACCCCTCCTGAGGGGTTTCAAGTCCCCTCGCTCCAGGTCTGCTGCCTCCCGCAGCAACACCTCGCTCGCTCCCAGGACTGTCTCCTCTGTCAGCTCATTCCACCTGTGGACGGTGGGGTCTGCCCATGTTACAGAACAGGACACTGAGGCTGAGGGAGGCTGAGTGATGGGCCCACACTTACCCATTGGCAAGGGCCACAGCAAACCCAACCAAGCCACTGTCATCTCACCCCAGAGACTCTTGGCTCTGGAGCAGCCCATGTGATCTGGGTTTCTTCTCCAAAGCTGGGACCTAGGGCGGGATAAAACCCTAGAACCTCTGGAGATGCTGGAAACTGTTCAAACTGGTTAAGAGAGTGCAGAGACCCAACCTGTAAGGAAGCCTGTGGGGGTGGGGAGCAGGCTTCTCTCACCCCTTTCCTGTCAGACCCTTACTGCTCCTCCTGGAGGGACCCCCAGCCTCCTGCCTCGGGACACCCTCCAGGCCAGTGTGGCCTAACCCCGGAGGCCTCAGGTGCCCACCCTCAGCCTATGGAGACCTCCTGCCTGCGTGTCCCTTCTGTCCCCCAGCCAGCAGCTGGGCAATAGGGAGAAAAAAAAGGACTTGCATTGTGCCTTGGGGGAGGGGCTCCCCATTGTCTTGGGCAGTGGGGAGGTGTCTGCTGGGCCTAGTAAGGAGATGACAGGGGCTGAGGAGGGGTGAGGAGAGGGGCCAGAGAACAAAACTTGGCAGATGGGCTGGGAGGACCTGAGCCCTGCTGGGGGTGGGGGTGGGCTCTCATTCCCTCTGGGGGCCTCCAGGCAGGAGCCTAGTTGTGAAGAGCCAGCTGGGCTGGGGAAGACCTGGCAGGTCAGTGCTGCAGCCCAGCTAAACCATGGCCTCCAGCCACTCCCTTTCTGCCCTGAGTCCTCTTCAGTCCTCAAGCAGATCTGTATTCTGGTAGCCAGAGGTGTGAAAAACAATTAGAGAAACTAGTCAGTGGTCCTGGAGAGTCTCTGCTCCAGATGCTGCAGCCCAGTCTCCGAGGGTCCGTGTAGAACACCATGCATTCCATTTCCCATGGCGGGGACTCTCAGGAAAAGGTCCAGCTCCAGTTTCTCTACCTGCAAAGCAGAACTCAATGCACTGCACCAAATGTATTTGCTTGGGGCTAACTGGGTTTTCTTGCTAACTGCACCCAGGCAGCCATTAGTAGGCAGGGGGTGAGGAAAGCGGGTGGATTTCATTGAGAGTGCACTCTTCCCTAACATCAGGCTCCTCTCTTCCAAAGAGTTCCCATCTGTTGTCTTTTTAGTTCTCAAAAACATGGCTGGGAGCTCAGGGTGGGGGAGGGGTGCACCATATTTTTAGTTCTGTGAGTTGGATTTTACTTTACACCCCAGATTGACTCTTGTCTCCATCCCCAACGATGAAGCCTGTGCCTAGGGCAGCAGAGTATTCAAAGACATTTAAGAACAATTTGATAGTTTACATTTCAAGGGGGGGAGGAGCCTCACAGTTGTCATCACATGAAAATTCAGAACCTTTGTGGATATTTTCTTGTGCTTATTTTGTAACCGATTGTCACTGTTATTTTGGAACATGCATGCATTTAGGCACCTACATTGTTCACTACCCAGAGCCTCCAAAAATCTTATCTGGCTCCACTTCATCCCCTGAATCAGTTCCAACCAAGACTACACAGTATCTGATGGGTGGACCTCAGAAACCTAGCATTAAGTCAAGAAGGTTCTATATTATGTAATTCCATTAATAGGAAATGTCCGGAATAGGTAAATCCCTGAAGACAGAAAACAGATTTGTGGTTGCAGAGGGAGGGGTGGGAGGGGAAAAGACTGGGTTTTACTTTGGGGTGATGAATATCTTCTGAGCTAGTAGAGTACACAACATAGAGAACAGACTGAACACCCCTGAGCTACACACTTTAAAACAACGTAACTTGCGGGGCGTGGTGGTGCTTGCCTATAATCCCAGCACTTTGGGAGGCTGAGGGAGGAGAATCGCAAGTTCAAAGCCAGCCTCAGCAATGACCAGGTGCTAAGCAACTCAGTGAGACCCTATCTCTACATAAAGCACAAAATAGGGCTGGGATATGGCTCAGTGGACCAGTGCCCCTGAGTTAGATCACTGGTACCAAAAAAACATAACTTTATGTTAATGTTGAGTTGCACCTTGGTTGGAAAAAAAGATTAGAACTCAGGTGTCTGAGTCCTGTGGAGGAAAGCAGCCCTCTTCCTTACCCTCTGTTTTGCTTCTGTGTTTCCATTTGCTGGTGGTTAACTGTCATCCCGAAGTATTAAATGGGAAATTCCAGACATAAACAGAGATCACATTCACATAACCTTTCTTACAGCATGTTGTTCTAATTGTTCTATTTTGTTATTGTAGTTCTTCCTCTCCCACTGTGCCTGATTTATAAATTAAACGTTACCCTAGATGTGGATGTAGGAAAACTTATGTACCATCTCAGGTTCTGGGCATCCAGTGGGTGTTTGGAAAATGGCTGTGGATAACGGGGGACAATTGTGTCCACCAGCCCTGAGCCAACACTGTCTTGGAGACTTTCTATCCAGGCTCTGCTCTGGAGAAGCAGGAAGAGGGCATCAGGGTGCAGTGCCCGCTTGGCAGCGAGGGAACTGACTCCCTCTCTCCCCCAGTTTAAGGCTGGAAAAGGGCAGCGCGGAGGTCGGAGACTCAGCACCCTGTGCCCTCCAGCCCTGGCCATGCTGACTCGACCCCACAAGGCCACTGACATCATGATTCTCTGTCTTCCCAGGGAAGTGACAGCGAATACGAGGTCGACCCGAATCCCCAGAAGGCCCACTCCTTTGTCAACCACTACATCAGTGACCCCACATATTACAACTCCTGGCGGCGCCAGCAGAAAGGCATCTCTCGAGCCCAGGCGTACAGCTACACAGAGAGTGACTCGGGTGAGCCAGATCACGCCACCGCCGTCACCAACAGCAACAGCGCCCAGCAGGGCAGCCTCTTCCGGCCCAAGGCCAGCCGGACTCCAACGCCCCAAAACCCACCGAACCCCCCGAGTCAACAGAGCACCCTCTACCGTCCCCCCAGCAGCCTCGCCCCCAGCTCCCGGGCTCCTATAGCGGGATTTTCATCATTTGTTTGACATTGGAAGAGGAAAAAGAAAGAAAAATGATACCAAACTCCTCCCTCACGCTTCCCAAACCGCCTGCCAGAAAACAAAACACCGAGAAACCAAGTCAACTTTTCACCTCCCAAGCTTATTTTTCCAGGGATTCCAGGGCCAGCAAAGCCGGTGCTGAGAAGTAGGGAGAAGAAAATCACAAGAGGACGTGGCCAGCCAGCCATGGGCATGGAGACAGCAGGGTTCGCTGCTCTGTGATGAACTGCACCAGGCTGGGGACGTGGCTGGCTCGCTAATGTGGTGGGCAGAGGCGGTTGTGCCCCTGGAGAGAGGGACGGAAGGCAGGGGACCCTGGGCTGTATGGCAGGCAAGGCTGAAGGATGGAAAGGCCTCTGGACACCTGACTAGCTGCCTTTTTCTGACATGTGCTGGTTTCTGGGCTCCTCTGCAGAAGGGACAGGTGTCCCAGGGCCAGAGCCTGCCTTTCCCTCTGCACCTTCCTTGGAAGGCCATGGCCTTGCCCACCTCCACCGTGCCACCCACGTCCACTACTCTCCTCCCTGCTCAGCCTCACTACCAAGCATCTGATTTATTTAGAAAAAGGAAAAAAAAAAAAAAAACCTAAAGGGTGAGAATCTGCTTAGCGACTGACTTCCTTGTTCCTACATTTATATTTTTTTAAATTTTTTTTATTGTGAATCCTAGGAAGAGGGCCTGCAGGCTGAGGGAGAGTTCCCATATAACAAAACCCTGCCTCCTTTTACCTGAATTCCCTTACCTGAGCACAGACAAGGCTCCATCTGGGGAGCAGAGGTATAAGGCCACTGGCCTGGGAACCCGGGCAAAATTAACTGCCCCTCCTTGTAGAAGTCAGCTAGGTTGGGGAGCCAGGCAAGAGTGAGGATCGCTGCCTGGACAGACATAACACTCTCCTCTGGATGGACATTTTCCTCCCAGCAGCACATATGTGCACGTGCCTCAGAGCACACATGTCCTGCATGGCACACATGTGCAAGGAAAGGCTCCAGGATCCTTGCCCAGAGAATCCCCTTGGGCCCCTCTGGCCCTGCAGCATGATCACGTTCAGATTCGTGTCCCTCCACTGTAGCCTGCTACCCACAGCACACAGGATCCAGAGGCCTGCCCATCCCTGAGCCAGAGGCACCATATGCTCAGTCAGCCCAGCACCTGGTTTACAGAGCCAAAGGATGTCCCAACCCCCAGCAACATCTTCCTGGCTGGGCTCAGCCTGCCCAGAGCTGGGAGGGAAGAGGGGCTGATCAGGAAGCCCAGTCTAAACTGGACACAGCATCTGAGATGCATGGTAAGCCCAGCCAGCAGGGCGGGCCAGATGGGACCGAGAGACAAGAATAGCTGGCGGGAGGACAGGCTTTCACACACACGATCTGCTCCAAGGAATGTTCTTTAAAAAGTCACTTCTGGCGGCCTGATCTTCCCATCAGTCTGAGCCTTCAAATGCAGCAGTTTAGGGAGGAGCCTTTCCAGCAGATTCCCTGGGTTGTCTGAAGCCCTGAGATGACCATGAGCAGCCCTGTGAAGCCAGCCCAAGACCAGCCCATCACTGCATGCATGGCTGCCTCTCTCAGAGGAACTGGCCCAGCCAGGACATGTCCCATTCAGCCTGGAGCCCTTAGTGGAGTGCTGGACCCATGCACTGCCTGCCCTGCTGGAGAAGGGGCTATACCTTGTCTTGGTGGGTGAGGAGAAGAGAAGGGAAGGGCTAGGGTGGGGATTAGGGAAATAAGTCATGGAAGAGAGCCTAGACCCCCCTTCACCAGCCCCAAGTTAGCCGCCACGCTAACGGCGATCAGGAAGGGAAGTCAGAGTCAAGAGTTCTGGATGGAAGAGCCCCCCAGGCTGCATGGGCTCCTTGTCCCCCGAGGAATGTGGGTGGGAGATGTGGGGGTTCGACCCTGCTACCAGCCATGTGCAGACAGAGGCTTCTCTGTAAGGGGCCTAGGTAGGAAGCTAATGAGGAAGAAGGGCTGCTGGGCTCCTCTAGGGAGTCAGGTGCTCAGGGACCCTGCGGCCTTGTCTGGTGGCTGCATGGAGTCAGCAGGACCCTGGCCCCTGCAGCATGGGCCTCCCCCCGGCAGTGTCTTCAGACACTGCACGTGATCATGCTGCTGTGCTTTCTGCCCTCTCTTCTTCTTCTTCTTCTTCTTTTTTTTATTTTATTTTTTAACACTTTCATCTTTTACCCTTTCTGTGGAGCATTTAATCATTTAAGGAAATTCCCAGTTTGCATTCAGGAATTATTTTAGCCCAACCCTGTGAAGGAGCTCTGGGGAGGAGGCAGGGCTGAGAAAAATTACGGTGTGTATAATCTGCACATGAGGGTGATTGTCCTTTGCCTTTAATGAATCACCTGGTGCACTAAAATCCCCCCTGCTCCCCACACTCACTTGCACCGTTGCTGACACTCACTCGCCCACGTGGGACGGGCCCATGCACACCTGTGCTTACCCACACGCATACCACACAGATGTGCACAGGGCACACCCATGTGTGTGTTGACAAAGGGGCTCTTGCTACTCCCTCCGATGGCCCAGGCTGTCTCCCCCGCGAGCCGCACGTGGTCTGGGTGACTTGTGCTGGGGATGAGACTGGGATCTGTTGCCCAAGAGGGTGAGGATACTGTGAGTCACAGCTCCTAGGAGAGTCCAGGAAGTCAGACCGGGCCCAAGGTGAACATCCCCCTTAGTCAATGCCCAGCCACATCTGGAAGCCCAGGCGGGTCTCCAGCTGTGGAACTCAGATTCGTCTTAGGAAGACATCTCTTTGCTCTCGTTTACATATCTCCTGGGCCAATGCAAGCTCCTGGCACCTCTTCCCAGACACCTGGCCACTTTGGAAGGGTGTGGTGGACACGGCCCAAGGCTAACGGGGAGCCTTCCTGGCTTCGATTTCCTGAGCCAGTGATGCCAGGGCCCTGCCTGTGCAACTCTGCTGGCAGCAGGTTCACACCAGGACACACCTGGTCCTTTGGTTTCGCCTTGCTGTGCCCTAAGTGACTCTGGTATTGTACTCAAGAGCCCACGCGTGGCACGCCAGGCTGCCCTCTCCCCCTTCTGGCAGTGCCTCTTGCGTTCACGTAAGCTCTGCACCCAGACTGCCAAGACAAACCAAATAGAAGCCCTGGATTCCAGAAGCCCCTTCCTTCTAGGGCTCCAGGAAGTTTGCAAACCTAGGCTGCCCTCCTCCTCCCTGCCCCCTCCCCAAACCTAACACTGCCGTGAGTCAGAGGTACAAGGACACAGCGGTGCTGCCTTGTCCACCGTGCTTCTAGAGGCCTTCTGTCACTGCCCGCACCTCCCGGGCAGAACCCCTAAGGTGCCAGCGCCTCACGATCAGACACTCTGGGCAGGGGCTGCCCTCACTGCCCCAGAGAGCACAGTGAAAGTACCCACACTGGCGGGGGGGCCAGGGGGCTGGAGGGGAGTGGAGGACCCTCTGAGCAGCCGCCACCAGCTCCCGAGTGCCTCTGTATAGACCTGTCCAGGGACACCACCCTGACCGCCACCCTGAGCACAGGTGCCCCCTTAGGACCACCCCCCTCTTCTTTGTTTCCATAAAAATAACCAAAAGCATTTAAATGTGTCACCTTTCTTCACCCATGTAGACTCCAAAAACGAAATCAATACAGATCTTTATTTTTTGATTTAAAAGATATAAAAGAAAAATTATGGGAGAGAATTCATTATGGCAGGTGTCTATCTGTAAGAAAAATATATATGTATATGTCACATAGCTTGTTAGCAGGTTTATTTTTTAAATGAAAGGTTAAAAGAAATTGATTTGAAATATATACCATGAGAAGTCCCATGTCCTGTCAAACTGTCAGTATTTTATAAATAAACTTTTGTTTTGGAGTTCTGAAGCAGCATTCATTTTCTTCCTCCCCCGCAGGTGAAGGGAGACACCTAGCCCAGCATCATGCTCAAACCATCTGTTCCCCCAAACACCCATTGTGAGCCATGTGGGGTCTATGCACAGTCCAAGACCTGACCCTCTGATCTCTTCACTCATAGGTGGGGGCATATCTGTGCTGTCGAGTGAAATGAGCTATTTTATTTATTTAAAATTTTTAGGATAGTCAGGAGTGGTGGAGCTCACCTGTAATCCCAGCGGCGTGGGAGGCTGAGACAGGAGGATCACAAGTTTGAGGCCAGCCTCAGCAACTTACTGAGACGTTGTCTGAAAATAAAAAGAGATGGGGAGGTGCCTTGGTGGTAGAGTGCCCCCAGTTTCAGTCCCAGGTAGATAAATGATACATGATAGATATTTAGGGGAAGAGCCACCCAGGTGCATTATGCAAGATAGTGATTCATAGCAATAACAATAGGGACAGCAAACACTCACATGACATTCACTGTGCCTGGCACTGTTCTAATCACTTGCATTAGCAGCTCATGAAACCTTTACAGTAGACCCCTAGGAGGGCAGCTGGAAGAGAGAGGGTGGGTGTGACTTACCCGCGGCAGTAGCAGAGCCAGGATGTGCACTTAAGCGGTGGGGCTTGAAAGGCCAATGCTTCCTCTTGGATCTTGAGGCTCCCCTCTTGCCCATTTTTATTTGAATTTCTACAAAGCTAGCTCCCGGGCTCCCAGGCATGTGGATGTCCTGAGAAATGCCTTGTGGAGTAGAGGATCTAACCCCATTGATCCACCCAGGTTTAGAGTTAGGACTTCAGTTGCTGAATTTATGGGGACAGTGATGTGGCATTATTCTACACTTCAATTCCATAAATTAAGTCAGGCAGGCTCAAATAAGGGATAGAGAACAAAAAAGAAATCTTTTTAAGAGTATATATAGGAGCGGGGTGTGGTGGCGCAAGCCTGTAATCCCAGCACTTAGGGAGGCTGAGACAGGAGGATCACAAGTTCAAAGCCAGCCTCAGCAACGGCGAGGTGCTAAGCAACTCAGTGAGACCCTGTCTCTACATAAAACACAAAATAGGACTGGGGATGTGGCTCAGTGGTCGAGTGCCCGTGAGTTCAATCTACAATACCAAAAAAAAAAAGAGTACATACAGAACCTGGGTTGTAGCTCACTAGTAGAGTGTGAGCTTAGCATGGGTGAGGCCCTGGGTTCAATCTCCAGTACTGGGGTGGAGGTGTAATTAATGCCACTCAATCAATGAATAACACATTGTACATGGTCTGCATGGTTGTAAAATGCACGTCAGACCCCTGTGCGTACCGAGGCTGCTCAACTAATCAAAATACAGTTAAAGCAGGGGAAATGTGTATTTTACTTAAAAAGCACAAATGCAAATTCATTCACCATTCTGTGAATTTTGGGACCATGGAATTATTCTTTTTTGCAGAATGAGCTCCAAATATGGAATCATCGTTTATTTTTATAAATCACACTTATAATGAATCCTCAGTGCATTCTAGCTTCTGTTTCTTTAGGGTTAAACAAGAACATGTAGAAATTAGGGCTTGCCCTAAGAGCAGAGCCCTGGATAGATTTCATTATCTCTTCTGAATACTTTACGGTTCTTGCCCATGACTGATTCCACATACCCTTTTAATTTTTACAGCTTCCCTTTACCAAAGCATTCAACATAATTTTCAGAGAAAAACTATTATCCTTTTCTACTCTTGTTTTATCCATTTACATCATAGTTTATTAAATTATGTCATTACTATAAAAAGCACAATTGGCATAAACAAGTCAGGGATAATTGACTCTTTGTAAACACACAGCTTGATTCTCCAGCGGCAGCAGCGCACAGCCATGACGGAAAGCAGCCCACCACCTCCAACCCTCCGGTGCCAGGACGCCAGTGTATTTTGCAGAGGGCATTCGGGGCATCCATTAAGGTGACTTGCTGGTTAAGAGGAGGTCAGATAAGAGCACTTCTGTTTATATTACAGTGCAAACCATGTACACTGGTCTTTATGACCAATTTTCAAGTTGATAAGGGGTTTTCAAGGGTAATTTTTGACTACACATAATTTTTATCTTACACATAATTTGGATCCCCACTCCCACATTAGAAGGAACTCCAGGCCCATGCCTGCGGGTGTTTGGCTAAAGGATAATGACATGGAAGAGATTCAGAACTGGGAATGAGAAGGGTGGACTGATTCTAGAATGCTCCTTTGCAAACAGGGAGACTTAAATTGTCTCCTGGGAGGCTGGGGATGTAGCTCAGTGGTAGAGTTCCTGCCAGGCATTCATGAGGCCCTGGGTTCAATCCCCAGTGCCACACAAAAATTTAAAAATAAATAAAGTGCTTCCTGGCTCCTTGGAGGAAATGAGTGGACCCTGATCTATCAATGAAACAGCTGAAAGATCAAATGTAATAATGGGGTTGAAAGAACCCCATTCTTTCATTCTTCCTCCTCATTCATTTTCAAATTTCCAGGCTGGTCCCTCCCTAAAGGTGGTCAGTGGGCATAGACTTTGGCCCTCCGCAGCTTGATGACTAGTCAAATACACTAGGCAGGGAACGAAACAAAAGCTACACTAAAACCCAGTGGGAGGGTCAATCTGCTAAGAAGAGGTTGGGAGGACATCGTTTCCCAAAGCCAAGGGTGAGATGGTATCCCGGTAGGAATTATGCATAGTCTCCCCTGAGAGAAGGGGACCTCAGGAAAACTCTAGAAGGTCTGTCGGAACTGCAGAGGTTCTCAAAGCTCCCAGGGTTTCTAAACAGGAAAAGGTCTCTTTAGGGTAGCTAGGCTCACCAAGAAGAGCATGGGGTTAGGAGACCTAGGTCCCCGGTGACGCTAGCTTCCATTTGAATTTAAGCTCGCCCTCCACCAGCCTCCACTACCCCATCCACAGAATGGATGCAACCTCTGCCTTCTCCAGCATCTGACTTGTGTAGTCAAGGGTAGGTAAGAAACCTCTCAGGCACAGGTGACCCAGGAGGGCCCTCTCCCGACTCCCTTCCTACCTCCTTCCCTGCATGAGGAAAGGCGCACCCAAACCCACTAGGACTACACTGTTTCCATGTGGACTGGGCCTTGAGGATTGCAGATTGTGTCCTTCTATTTTCATTTGCTCGATCAGCCACCTGGTTCAAATCTCCACTCTGTGCAAGAGGCAGGGGCTCAGGCAAACCTTGAAAAATGCCGGCTCTGTGCCACGGGCAGTGGTACACAGCTGCAATCCCAGCAAATCGGGAGGTGGAGGCAGGAGGATCACAAGTTCGAGACCAACCTGAGTAACTTAGTGAGACCTTGTCTCAAAGTAAAACATAAAAAGCTCCGTGGCAGGGCACCCCTGGGTTCGATCCCCAGCACCGCAAGCAAAACAAACAGAACTTCATCTTTGTCTCTCCAGAAAACGGAGGTGCTGCTCGCTGCTCTGTACCCCTCACAGAAAGTGCGTGGACATTAGAAGGGAGATTACATGTGCCCAGGATGCGTGAGCCAAGCGACCCTCTAGGGCTTGTGGCTATTGTTGGGGTGGAATCATCCAGAGCCCCTAGCTTTAGGCAGAGTTCTCTATCCTTTCTCACTTCCCTCCTTCAACAAGGGGTGTTCTACCCTCCCTCAGGACTCTTCCAGCTAGAAATTACATCTGTAGGAAACTTGACGTCTTAGGAAGTTGTGGGTCTCTGAGGGGAGAGATAAGCCAGACAATCAGAGTGTAGCCATCCAGCTGGAAGGCGATGGCATCCTCAGACGAGGTCTGGTTGAGGAGTTTCTCAAAAAGACCAGTCCCCATGTTGTGGGTGAGGTGTTGGGAAGTTATGAGGGTCATTCCGAGACCCAAGGTGAGTAACAGCCACAGGTCATTCCCACTCCAGGCCCCATATGGCCAAAGGAGGAAGAGGTTGCTGGAACATGTAGACAGGCTGGAGGGAGAAAGAAAGATGCCTGACGGGGGCAGAGGGGATGCTGGGGGTCCACGGTTCCCAACCCTGCCCTCCTGCTGCTCCATGCTCCCTGTCATCTAAGCTCTGGTCCCAATGGGAATTTGAGGGTTCCAGGATTCAGTCCACATGGGGCACAGAGCAAGGTGGGGTGTGGCTATGAGGGCAAATAAGAGCCAGCAGGCCCATGCCGCTGCCTCCCACTGTAGATGTCCCCTCGGAGAGTTCCACTCTAGTGCCCGAGGCGGATGGTGCATGCTTGCGCTTTCCTTACCCTCTTCTCTGGCTTTAGGTCCAAAGAGGCTCATTGGGAGTGTCCATCCTAATGGGTGGGATTTGCTTTGTAAGATTTAAGAAGTCTCTGCACCGCCATGGCTGCCCACCTCCTCAGCAAGCCGGAGCTGTGCGAGGTGGCCAAGCCCAGAGCTCAGTGGGCCCCGCACTCCGCCTATATTCTAGCTAATCCTCACAGCAGCCCTGGATGTGGACCCTCCCTGTTCACAGGTAAGAACACCTGCCAGTGCAGAAGTGAGGAGTCCTGCTGTGGACCTGCCAGTGCCAGGGTTCTAACCCAGGCCCGCCTGGTGTCATGGTGCCCTGTCTTTTAATCACTAAGCAGCCTTAGGCCAAACCACAGATGCTGCTTGACCCAGAGAAGGAGGCCTAGGCACCTGGGGAGATTCCCAAACTCTGGGTGGGTGGCAGGTCAAGGAAATATTGTCATAGCCTCTGTGGCCGTGGCACAGAGGCAGCCACAGACACGAATGAATGTGGTGTGTGTGGCTGTGTTCCATAGGATTTTATTTATTGAAAGTTTTATTGAAACTTTGGTTATATACAATCTTCATATGTGACAAAAGATCATTCCAGTGTTCATTTTGTCTGAATCACAAACAAAAGTAACAGCCATTCTTAGCTCATGGGCCACACAGAAACAAAGGGCATCAGGAGCCTGCCCACCTCAGGAGCAACTCGAGTCAAGTCCACACTTGCGGGGACTTCTGTGAGGTACTGGTTGTGATCCCCAAATACGGCAATCAAGGTTAAGGTACCAGGTTGAATTCTGTCCCTCCCTCCCCAAGTTCACATCCATGAGGAACCTCAGAAAGTGATCTCTTTTGGAAACAGGGGCTTTACAAATGTAATTAGTTCAAAGGAGGTCACATTGGGTTTTTAAAAATCCAATAAATCCAATGACCAGTGACCTTCTATGAAGAGGAAAGGACACAGGCAGGGGAAGAGGCCACATGAGGACAGAGGCAGAGATCACACTGATGCTACTCCAAGCCAACGAAGGGTTAGGATTGATAGGAACCAGTGGAAACCGGAGAAGCAAGGAGGCTTCCCCTGGAGCCTTCAGAGAGAGGGGGCCCTAGTGACCCCGTGATTTTGGACTTCTGGCCTCCTGTGCTGCAAGAGCATCATTTCTGTTGGCCATGAGCTTGGTGGAGATTTGTTACAGAGGCCCTGGGATGTTCATGGGAAGCTGTCCTTGGAGCTTCCTCGTGCATCTTTATCTCTGGGAGTTTAGGTTCAATAAACTCAGGGTCTGGCAGGATCCCAGGACCAGGGACCTCGGGCCTCCCTTCCGCTCCCTCCTACCTCAAGCCTAGATTTCTGTAGATAACTCCTGCCAGCCCTGAATTAAATCAGCAATTGTGTGATGCTTGTTTTCTTGTCTCTCCCTAACGTCCCCTTTTAAATTGCTTCCACCCGTCATTGAGAGCCAAACAAGAGTCATTCCCAAACTCGGGAAAAACTCACCGGTTATCAATCTGCAAACTATCAATCACAGATGCTGCTGACCAGACAGGGCCTCCCACTCTGAGGCTATCTCCGGGTGTACGGGAGCTCTGAGGCAGGGAGAGGTGGGAGCAGCAGGGCACAGCCATCCTGGCTGTGGGTGGAGGCAGGACTTGCTGGTGCTGGGGACATGGTAGGCAGAGCAGGTTTCTGTCCTGACACCTGGGACCTGACCACCTCACCCTACTCTGAGATTTCAACGGGGAAGGCGAGTCCCACATGCCCCAGCTGGTGCTAGAAGCCAACAGTCCAATATGAGATGGAGGAGACACAACCACCATGCAAACGGTAACCAGGGCTCTCATTTGAACGCTTCTCTACATTTTGCACAAACTCACTCATTTAATTTGGGGTGTGTGTGTGTGTGTGTGTGTGTGTGTATGTTGTACTGGAGATTGAATCCAGAAGCTCTCTACCACCAAACCACATCCGCAGTCCTTTTTTGAATTTCATTCTCCATAAGTTGCATAGGCTAGCTTTGAAGTTACCATCCTCCTGCCTCGGCCTCTGGAATCACTAGAAATACAGGTGTGTGCCATTGCACCAGGTGAACTCATTTAATCTCACAAAGACAGGAACAGAGACCCAGAGACCCAAGTAACCTGCCTGAGGTAACAGGACGAGGGTGTCCAGAGACATCCTCAATGTCTGCAGACTATCCCAGACAAAACATGTCCTGAGGAGCATTCGACTTCTCAGGATTAAAACAGCTGCTCATGCTCCTCCAGGAGACCCAGAATAAGACCCATTCCCTGATTCCTAGGCTAGGGCCTCTTCTGTGGCATGGATTGTTTGATGGAGATCATTGCCCTCCAGTCCGAGGCTCCTGGGAAAAACACTGGAGATCTCAGCACGGTTTCTTTCCATGGCATACGTCTCCTGACGAGATTCGACCCATAGTTGGAAAGATCTGGGGAGGTTCTAGGATGTGGATGGATGGGATTGGTGAGAGGTCGGGGAAGCTACCTCAGAAGTAGTCCCAATGTCATTTCCTGGAAGGAGACCCATGGGTGACGGGGAGAAGGAGGTGGCCGTGGGCAGGCTGGAGCGATGACCACTGTTTGTGTTTTCTAGAGGCTTCCCACCTGCACCCTGGCCTTCTCTCTGTAATCAGCCAGTAGCCTGTGCCTGTCCAGCCCTGTCCTGCAGACACGGGGTGTGAATCAGAGGCCGGGCTTGTTTCTGTTACCTTCTGTGGCTCTCGGGGTTGGGGCAGGGGTTGTTCAGGTCATGACAGGAGGATTTCACCAAAGGAGAAGTTGCTGCGTTCTTGGGGGGGGGAGCTTTCTCTGCACCCCCTTGGAAGGATACACCCTCAGACGCAGAGGGAGCAGTAGCATGGACCTGCACGAGAGAGGCAGGCTGGGTGTAGGGGAAATAACAGCTCCACACAGTGAGTCCAGGACAACTGACCCTGGGCCTCAGAGAAGGGGGACATAGGAAATAAGTGGGTCATTTGGAGAACCTGAAGGCCGCCTAAAAGGAGCCACTTTCACCTGCAGCCACCCTGGAGAAATGCAAGCATGTTGTCAGCTTCCTTTGATTTTTAAAGAACCAGAAATCAAGTTTATGTAAATTCCCCTTATGCTTAAATACTAGCAACTAAAAATATGTATTTTTTAAACATGGGTATGACAGATTGTATCTTCTAAAAATGACTGCAATAATGCCTCCCCCCTTCTCACTTGTCCTTGACACTGTTCCTGTTAAAAGGTGGGGTTCGGGGCTGGGGGTAGCTCACTTCCCAGCTCGGGGTGCGGGGAATATAGGGTCCATGTTACCCTTCTAGAATCATGAAAAGGGGCTGGTAGCTAAAATGCTGGTAGTGAGCTTCAAAGCTAAGTCACTGTTATGGGCTGAACTGTGCTCCACTCCCAAACCCCAGTACCTGTGAATGGGACCATATGTAGAAATAGGTGATCGTGTTAAGATGAGGACCCTGTGTGGACCCTAATTCAGTATAGCTAGTGTCTTCATAAGGGGAATTTTGGACACAGAGACAGACACATATAGAAGGAGAAAGCCAAGCAAGGTTGGAGGTCTGGAGTCAGACATCAGCAGAGGAAAGCCTGAGGCCACCAGAAGCCAAGAGAGGCGTGGAAGGGCTGGGGATGTGGGGATGAGGCCCTGGGTTCAATCCCCAGCGTTAACCAAAAAGAGAGAGAGAGGGAAGGATACAGAAGACTTTCTCCTTCACTGTCCTTGGGAGGAACCTGCCCTGCAGACATGCTGATTTTGGACTTCTGGCCTCCAGAACTGTGAGACAATTTCTGCTGTTTAACCACTAGTTTGTGACACTTTGTTATGACAGCCCCAGGAAACTTAACACGGTCAAGAAAGTGGTAGTTTCCACCTGGTTCTCTTGGGATTCTCCATCTTGTCTCTTGGCCACTATCTTGTGAGGAGGCTGGAACTCTCCCACGGGGAGAGAACACACACAGGTGCTCTGGCTGAAAGCCCAGCTGAAATCCAAGCTGACGCCCAACCTCAACCACCAGACCTGAGTGATCCTGATGATCCCAGCCCCTGCCACTGGGGCACCCCAACCTTCCAGTTTTTCCAGCTGAGATCCCTCACATCCTGAGTAGAAAGAAGCCTTTCTTCCTGTGCCTAGTCCAAACTCCTGAGATCCATATATCCAGAAGCATAATAAAATGGCTGCCTTCGGAGGAACACACTCTGCAGTAACAGTAATGGAACAACTGTGGATGGATCTCCAGGCAACTCTGACAGGCCTCTGGTTTGGATAAGACCAACAAGCCTGCCTTTGGGTTCTTCAAGGCTTGAAAGTGGCCCAGAAGCCGGGCACAGTGGCGCACACCTGTAATCCCAGCACTTTGGGAGGCTGAGACAGGAGAATCGCGAGTTCAAAGCCAGCCTCAGCAAAGGCGAGGCGCTAAGCAACTCAGTGAGACCCTGTCTCTACATAAAACACAAAATAGGGCTAGGATGTGGCTCATTGGTCGAGTGCCCCTGAGTTCAATCGCCCGTACCAAAAAAAAAAAAAAAAAAATCAGGTTCCACTAGAAAATATTTCATTTTAAGAGCCCAAGAGCCACTGTTTGCAAGGACACACAGAGGAAAGCTCATGAGTCCTACAGCCTTACTAGACCTAGTAGTCCTATAAGCCCTGCAGCTTACAGGGCTCTCTGGAGATCAAATCAGCTACTACGTGTAAACCTTAGATGTGTGCCTAGCATCCTATGAAAACCCACATGTACTTTAGGGCTTACTATTGTTATGATTAGTGTCCTGATTTTCAGGCAGCATGCCGCAGGCTCCTTAGGGTCCCCCAGAGGTATGCCCAGAACTACATTGAAAGAGACAAAGCCGAAGCGGCTCCAGGACCCTTACTCCAAACAGAGCAAGACCACTGTGACTTATTTGATTTATATCTTGTATACTTCATTTGGAGTAGAGGAAAGAATACTTTGCTTACAAAAATAAAACATTTGGAAATCACCCTGTAATGGAACAAGTACTAGCCTGGGGGTTAGGAGAATTCATGTCTCATTCCAGGTTCTGCTAGTAGCTGCCTGCACGCCCCTGGACAAGTCGCTTCACCTCTCTGGATTTTATTTTCTATTCTGCAAAGTGAGTAGCTTAGGTGATCGCTAACATGATATCATATCCCTGAATTAAGTAGCCAAATTGTTTGCTCAAAAAGAAAGGGGAAAGGTTCTCTTTTGCTTATTTCCACATGGTTAGTTTATTATAGATTCTATTGCAAAGCTCCTAAGGACCCTCACCCCAGCCTTCTCTTCGCTTCTGAAGTCTTTTGATGATCTTGAACAAAGTTTTGCTTTGCTGCAGGTCCCCAGCATTTCACTTGCTCTTCAGAAGCCCTGATCCTCTGGACCTGGGGGAGCCTGGGCCTTGGGCAGTCTGCTCCCTGACCCCGCCCTGTTAGCTCACCTAGCATGTCTTATCCCTTCAACCACAACTGCTTTCTGGAGAGCAACTGGCTCTGGAGGTGACAAGAGGCTTGGGGGTAGGGAAAAGGAGAAAACGAATGTCCTGCGGCGTCAAGCCATCAAGCTGGGATGTGTAAATTAGCCTTGACATCAGACTAGGTTGAGTTATTGTTATGACTCACAGGCTTCCCAGAACCAAAGGACACACACACACACACACACACACACCATGCCAAGACAACACGTAGGAAACTGAAAACTAGAGAAACAAACTCTGCCTCCATAGTAATTATGCACACCTTCTCCTGCACCTCTTCCTCACTCTCCCCATGAGGACGAGGGACAGGGAGACAGAGACACCAGGCCATTCTCCTCTCACCCTTTCTTTGCAGCTATGCACTGTCAACACAGTCTCAATGACACTCAGTACTGGGCTGAGCTGGTAGACAGGAGGGCAGGATAGATGCCTCTTACAGTCTCTTCTGGAGGGGCCTCCTCATCTGTGCCTTGCAGTTGGGAGAGTGCAGGCTGGCGTTGGACACAAGTGTGCAAGTATTCGAAGCTCCACTTGAGGGCCTGGGATCCTAGGGGCTCAGTAGAAAGGCAGGGTGTGAAGGGGGAGCAGCCCAGTCAAAGGCACAGGCTCCAGAGCCTCCCGCTGTGATGGGCTGCTCCTTCAAGCACATCTGGGCAGAAGTGTCACATCACATTGGGACCAAGAGAATGCCAAGTGATGCCTTCAGCTCCAATCACCCTCCTCTGCACCCTGGGCCCTGTGCTGAGCTCTGGGAAGTGATTTAATTGGGTGTAGATGGGGCCGGATGGCAAAGGTGATTTGAGCCATTACAGTGGCCTTCAAAGAAGTGCCTCCAAGCAGGACGACTCTCTTCGAAATGACATTGAACCTTCATGGGGAGATAAGAGTCTGCCAGTTGGTAAAGATGATGCCGGGTCTCCCTGGCAACCTCCTCTCACTCGCCACGCTCAGTACAGTGACAAGATCGCCCGTGCTTCCTCTGGAGTCTTCTTTCCCACTGTCTCGTGGTTTTGCGGCAAGAGCTGCTCAGGCTTTCCCAACCTGGGATCTGCATTTACCAGCTGGGAATCTTGGGCAGGTGACTCAGTCTTTTCTCTTTGGAATCTGAGAAGTGGGAATAATGGCAGTAACCACTCCATAGTTTGAGATGAAGATGTCCTAACATCCAGTAAAAGACTTGAAAAATAAATAAAGCCCTCCAGATGCAGCCTTGCTTTTCTAAGTGCTTCTTATCAGAGTCACTAATGCCTCAGAGCTGGGAGAAGAAAGGCCCTTCTCTCTCTCTCTCTTTTTAAAAAAAAAAAAAATATATATATATATATATTTAGTTGTAGGCAGACACAATACCTTTATTTTTATTTTTATGTGGTTCTGAGGATGGAACCCAGTGCCTAACCCACACTAGGGGAGCGCTCAACCACTGAGCCACAACCCCAGCCCAAGGCCCTTCTCTTCTAGATACAAACAGAATTGCTTTCTTCCTCTCAGTCCCTGTCCTTCCTCTCCCTCTGGAGGCCAGGAGGGTTCTGGCTACCAGAGCCTGTCCTGCAAGACACACCCCTGCACAGAGACAATGAAATAAGGTGAAGCCATCTGGGAAAGCCCACTGGAAAAGCCATCTGGGAAATCCCACCTTATCAGAAGCCCAGGCCTTGGTGCTGGGGACGTTACTCATTGATAGAGCGCTTGTCTAGCATACACGAGGCTGAGAGTCTGAGCCAGGACACACACACACACACACACACACACACACACACACACACACACACACACACACACGGCCAGGCCTGCCTCCTGCCTCCTTCAGATAATGCTGTTAGTTTTTCTGTTAGCTCGATTCTGGGAAGCACTAAGAGGGACAGGCATATTCTGTGGAGGTGAACACTAGGGACCAAGCTTGCTCCAGAAGGTTTAGCTTGGGCCCTTGGCTTTGATACTGGCTGGCATCCACGGGATGGCCCTAGCTCTGCACCAGCTCTGACTTGCATGGCCCATTTACAACAATGCCATGAGGTAGGTACCCATGTGTACCCAGGTAGGTACCCTGTTAAATATACAAGGAGGAAACCGAGCATGGGGGGTGCAAGTGACTTCCCTCAGGTTATACAATGACAGTCGGGATTCAAACCCAGGATCATCTGGCCTAAGTTCCCAATCTGCACTTACAGTCCAGGAACACCAGGAGGAGACCTCTGCTGAGGAGCAGGGCCAGGCTCTCTCACTTTTCTCAGGAGTCACTGGTGGGTGAAGCTCTGGGCTTCAGAGGTCTGGGGATCATCCAGAACATTCCTTCCAGGGGCCCTGCTTCCAAGACTGATGACCTTCCGTTAGAATCTCTGCTCATTTTCTCAGGAGCCTAAAGCTTTGGCTATACCTTTCTTGCCCACTGTTTTCTCCTTCCTAGATGAACAAGAAATTTAGTATCATCTTCCACTTTCCTGGAAATGGCCCAGTTCAGTGGTGAAGGGCAGTTTGTAATGATGGCTAATAACATGACCATGCATGGGGATAGACAGGACTCCTAAGCGAGCCGTAGGGAGGCCTGTGTCATCTGTCCTGTGACAGAGAGATGGAGGGAGCCACAGTGCCCAGAGGCCTAGAACTCAACAACAACAGTAATGGTCACTAGGGTCTTACCTTGGACTTGACAGTTCAGGGTCATGTGGGCAGTCTCCTTACATCCTGCTGAGCACCTGCTGTGGGCTGAATTGTTATGTTCCCTCCTCATAAGTGTGACTCTAAAAGAGACCAAATGATTTCCCCAAGGTCATTACAACTAGTGAGTAGACTCAGAGGTTCTGTTCTCAGGTCTGGACTCATTTCTAGTAAATTCCACTTCATCCCTTCCTTGAGCACAGTTCAACCCTACTGTCACCTCCTGCCCCCAGAAAGTCCACAGCCTGGTGAACAGCATCTCTTTAGGCCAAGGGTCTTCTGAGACAGTGAGTGGCCTCCATGACCTCCATGCCCATCTGTGCTTCAAGCTCTAGGGAGCTGCCATTCTTGCAGGAATCTGTCCCTGCCAACAGCCAGAAGAACTTGTTCCTGGAGAAAGTGATGGGACAGAGCTCCGTCTGGGGCCCAGGTTGCAAACAGAATACAGGAGGGAGGTGAGGTCTGGGCTCTGCTCATGCATTCATCAGGCACCTGTGCTAGGTGTTGTCTCCACTGCAGAGTCAAATGCAAATTGGACACCATCCTGCCTCCAAGGAGTCGCTGGAAGTGGGTACTTTTTGCCACAGGGGGTGGAGTGGGGAGGGGTCAGTCCTTGCTCAGAGCCCCAGGCACTCTGCCAGCAGCTTGGTATCCTTGGGATCTTCCCAGTTGCTCAGCAGAGGTCAGCCCAGTCTTGTGGAAGGGCTCCAGGTGGTTCCCAAGGACAAGAAACCAAGGAATGGAAAGAAAGCCTCTCTCCTGAAGGCAAGAGTGCAAATTAGCCCAGGGCAAGGTCCCTCTGCCAGACTTAAGTCACCAGTCTCTACCTCCAAACTGCTGATGTCAGGCTCTGGAGACCCCTTGAGATGCCCATCCCAGGATCATCTCAGCCTCACCTCCATAGGGGGAGCAGAGACTCAGACAAGTGATGGAAAAAGTCACTGGAGTGTTCTCATGGGAAGGGTCCTGGAGATCAGCTCATTTCAGGAAGGCCAATGGGGGCTGAGGAGTGTGGCTCAGTGGTAGCATGCTTGCCTAGCATGTGTGAGGCCCTGGGTTTGATCCCCAGCACTGCAAAAAAAAAATAAAGAAAAAAAGGGAATTACCTGCTCAGCGTCATACTTTATAGCAAATACCACACTAGAAGGAAGGTGGCTTCTAACTTTTTTTTTTACCGGGGATTGAACTCAGGGGCACTTGACCACTGAGCCACACCCCAGCCCTATTTTGTGTTTTATGTAGAGACAGGGTCTCACTGAGTTGCTTAGCGCCTCGCCATTGCTGAGGCTGGCTTTGAACTCGCGATTCTCCTGTCTCAGCCTCCCTAAGTGCTGGGATTACAAGCGTGAGCCACCGCGCCCGGCTTAACTTTTCTGTAAAGAAGTAGAATTAACCAACCTAGCCAGCTTCTTAGGGGTGGGACCCAATGCTAACAAACACTGGGAGGTATGGGGTGGGGGCAGGCCCACACAGCTGCAAGGATCTCTCTTGCTCAAGTCCCAAAGGCAGGCCCCAGCGGCCTGTGACAGGCAGAGACACACGCCCAGGCCTAAAAGCTTATAGGTCAAGTTACACCAAAGGTGCAGTTAAGACCTTAAATCCCTCCCCAAAGTCTGGGGCTTAGAGCTTGCCAGAAATTTTAAGGTAGGTATTCAAGCCTCCATTTCTTTGTTTTGTTATTTCCTCTGATTATCCATAGACAGCACTAACCTAAAAGGTTGAGGTAAAACTTAGCTTCCGGGATTCTTTGGAGAGAAATCCACCGGTTTGGGAATTCAGGGGAAAATCAGCACTATTTTTTTTGTCAGGCCTGACCTGGGGGGTGCGAGGATGCAGTCTAGACGCAGCTGCAAAGCTTCCTCAGGCAGCCTGTTTATACAGTGGGCACCCTGGGGACAGGGATTGGACTCTATTGTCTTAGTCCCCAAAGACAAGCCTCCACTAACCTTAAAAGTTTGTGGAAGGAGACTGGATTTGAATAGGAGTGGAGGAATTACAAAGGAGCCTGGAAGGCTTTTTGTCCTGGAGCTAAATTAAAGTGATCTGGACTCTAGTTGGGACAGCCAAACCCAAGACATGGGTGAAAACGGAAAGTTAGAAGTAGTAAGAAGTAGGAGAAGGTCAAGGCCAAAGCCGGGACTAAAGGGCTACCCTCTGCCTGGTACAGACATGTGCACTGATCAAGGCTCCAGGAGGCCTGGGGACAAAAAGGTCTTTCCCCAAGATCTCCTGTAAAAAAGTGACTGTGTCTCCTGGCATTAGGAGGAAATAAGCTGCCTCCTTCCCCAACTGTGGGTGGACAGCTTGCTCTTGGGGTGGGTTGGTTTTAAAGAAAAGATTTTTGGTGGGGAAGGGGACAAATCACTGAACGCCCTAGAAAAAAATAATTTATTAAACATGGAAGGAAAGAGATGAGAGAGGGAAATGTCTGAAAAAAAGAAAGAAAGCAAAGTTTTTTTCGGAACAGGTAAGGCATGCTGAGATTTGGAGAAAAAGTTCCTGGAACTCCAGGAGTAGGGGTTGGGGTTAGGGTTAGGGTTAGGGTTAGGGTTAGGGTTAGCTGGGCATGTCCCAGTGGAAAGAACCACAGGTGCTTTCTTCAGGTGATTTAATCAGATACTTCTCCCAACAGGGAAGACAGAGGATGCTGTTCCATTTTACAGAGGCTGAAGCTGGTGTGTAACTTGTCCGCTAGTAACAGAGAGCTGGAATTCCAAGCCAGAGTTGCTGCCAATGTTCCTTCCAACAAGCCTCTTCCAGAGCTGGGTGGTGGTCCCTACACTCCAGAGACCAGCTACTCCATTTGCAGGTTGCTTTATAATCAAAGTCCTCTCACACCTCATAGTTCATCTTGACAACCTCCAGGCGAGGCTAGGAGAGAAGAGGGATCCATGATCCTGTGACACAAGGGGGGCCAGACTAGTGAGTAGAGAGGGAACCCCCCATGATAACCCAGTTAGGCTTGGAACCCATGTTTCCTGCTTCCAACTTGCTCTGAACCGGCTTTCTAGTCCCAATGTCTAATTTTGATACTTTGTGCTGCTGTTGGTGGTGCAGGGGATCAAACCCGGGGCATGATGGGCAAAGTGTCTACCACAGAGCTGCACCCCCAGCCCAATTTGGGAGGCGATCCTCACTGCAGGAGGTGACTCTAGATTGCAAGAGTTGGCTGTTCTCATGTGGCAGAGGAAAAGGGAGAAGTGCAGCCGTGAGAAGGCGGTGTTTCCAGAGGAAGCTGGAGAGGGGATGAGGGACCGGTGGCCAGCTGGGGGAAGGGAACCTGGGCGCGTCCACCCCCACTTCCTTTGAACCGCTAATGGCAAAGGAACTTTCACTTTGTGTTGGCTTTGCCTTTCTTTTGTTGAATACTTCACCGGACGTCTTTATTACTTTGATAATGATCATTCATAACTAGAAACTATGCCCCTAAAAAGAGCCCAAAGTCTGCTTCAAATAGGATTCGGGTTAGGATTCCGGAGTCCCCCTTAACGTTCCCCTGGAGCAAAGCTTAGCCTCAGTGGATATCGGGGAGGCCGAGCCCGCAGGCTGGGGCCTCGCGGGGATCACGGACTGGTCATCCGCCCAAAACCCTTCTGACATCCAGTCGGGGCCTGGCCTCGGGCCGGCCGCTTTCCCCGCCCGCTGTTTCCAGTAAGAGTCTGGGACTGAATCCACCGCCTGCCGGCGCCCGCCAGGCCCGGGGCCAGGAGGTGGGTAGCTGGTCCCCGAGGGAACGGGAGCGAGAAACGCCACCCGGGCTGGGGTTTCTGGTTTCTTGCCATTGTTCAAAATGGGGAAGAGCCTCAGGAAAGCTTCGCACTGGCCCTCGGAAGGAGACGTGTTCCTGACCCTGGGGATCTCAGGTGAGGGTTTGGGGTTGGAGCGCAGAAAGGTGGGGGTGCTCCGAAGCTTGGCCCGCCCAGGATGCCCCACATGGAACTGTGAAAGTCTCAGGCTTTCAGATTTGAACAGAAGAGGCGGAGCGGCCGGGCCCAAGGCTCCAACGGCTATTGGCTGCGGCAACGCTGTGACATCAGCGCGGAGGGGCACGAGAGGGAGGGCGCGGGAGGGGCCTGGAAGGGGAGTGTCCGCGCGGCTCCCAGCCCCGAGAGCCCCGGAGCCCGAGGGAAACAAACGCCGGCGCTGACATGGGCCGCCAGCCCCGCCGCCCAGCGGAGCCCACCGAGGGGAGCGCACAGACGCGCCAGCCCCACTCTCGGGGCTCTGGAGACCGAGGTAGGCGACTCACACCCCTCTGGCCCTGACAGCGGCGCAAGGCCCTGCTGGGCTCGAGCCCCCTTTGGGACGGAGAGGATTGAAAGAGCCGGGGAAGGGGGCCGTGGAGCTGGGAAGAAGGGCGCAGAAACCCTCGGTTGTCGGCGTCCACCCGGGAGAGGCAGGGCTGCGGGCAGGGAGCCGGCGGGGCTGCTCGGGTGTCGGGAACCGGAGCCGCTCACCGCGTCCCAGAAGAGCGAGGTTTGGGGAGCAGGGGGTGGCAGAGAGCCCGGTGCAGCGTCGCGGGGACTCGATTTCCTCTCCCCGGACTGGGACTCCCGGGTCTGGCGAAGGGCGCTGCGCAGGGAGGGGCGAGGGGGCAGGCTTTTAAGGTCCACCCCCTTGCCCAGGAATGGGGTGTGTGTCGGTGTGGGCAGGAGCACAGTCGGTGTGGGCAGGAGCACAATCGGCGGCGCGCAGCCCGCGGTCTCCCCGAGGGGGGCGTGTGCGCGCAGAGTTCTCCATGAATAAGAGCCCAATTCTTGGCCTGGAGTAGCAGAGGCGTGTACACGCGCTCTCGTACTCACTGCAGTACGCGCCGCCCAGTGTCACCGAGCCGGGGACAACCGAGGGAAGGAGCTGCCTGGAAGGGAATGGTCCAGAGAACAAATTGTCTCCCCCGCCTCCCGCGAGCCCTTCCTCCGCCCCGCCGGCCTCTTGCCCCGCCCGCCTCCGCGCAAGACTTGGAGGCCAAGGCCGCGAGAGGCCAGGGCTCCTAGAAGGGGTGGGGCCCAGCCTAGCTGGGGCCCTCGGTGGATCCCGGGAGACGGCTTCGCGCGGAGCCCCGCGCCGAGTGCTCCTGGAGCACAGCACTCGCGGCGTGGTCGCCGGCCTGGGAGCGGTGGGTTAATGTTTTAACCACCTGCTTGGGGCGGTCGAGATCTCGATCGCGGTCTCAGGCTCCGCCCCCTCCCTGGAGCGCCCCGAGCCGGAGGTACAAAACTGCCCCCTGCGGTGGTGCGTCCCCCAGGACCTGCCTGGTTTGCTGGGGATCTCGACAGCCGCGGGTGAGTGGGGGCCCCGGTCGCGGACGCTGGGAGGGAGCCGTGGCTGGAGGGCTGTGCCTGATTTGGCGCCGCTTCCTGGGTGTGGAGTGTGTGTGTATGTGTGTGTGTGTGTGTGTGTGTGTGTGAGAGAGAGAGAGAGAGTGTGTGTGTGTGTGTGTGAGAGAGCGGGGGGCGGGGGGAGTGAACACACTGAGGCTGTTGAGGGGGGAGGGGTGCTCTCTGCTAACTCAAACCAGGTTCCTTGTGTTTGTCAGATGAGATCCTGCGGCCTGGGCTTTGGAAGTTTTCCTTTTCTCCCTGGGAGAATGGAGGGGAAATACAATGCTTTCTCTTTTCTCGGCTGAGAACTTTTCCCCTTCCAACACCCCCACCCCTTGTAATCTGCTGGGCTCCCACTTCCTCGTTGGGTTCATGATGCCCAGGTAGCTGAGCGGTTGCAAATGGGGTCCCTTTGCCGGGAAGCCCCTTACCCTTTCTAGAGGGTTAGGGTGCTTAGAGGGAGACTGTATCCATCCTTACCCCCAGCAACCATCTGTCCTGACAGGCGAGTGTAAACAAGGAGGGGCCCAGTGCAGGGGCCTCCTGCAGCTCAACTTCTTTGCACAGTCTGGGTTTCTAATAACTCTGCAGCAGCCCCCGCCTTCTTTCTGAGGCTGGGGTGGAGGAGGGGACCACCGGCAGGATGGACTGAATTTTAAGAGAACAAAGAACAGGGCACAAAGAAAGGGGGAGAGCTGAACTGCGGGGGTTTCTTCCAGAAATGGGGGGTTTGCTGGAGCAGAGCCAGGGGGCCCAGGCAACCCCTGGGGCCCTGAGGCAATAATGCAGCTTCCAGTGGGATTTCGGGGTGGCAGCATCCCTGCTGGGTCCATGTGGGCCCAGCTGGCATCAGCTGCCTTGTGTGAGCCACCCATGTGACTGACTGATTAGCTGGTTTATCTCTGAACTTGGACTTTGCCCCTCCACTTCTTGTGGGCAGCTGCTGCTTCCCACAGTGAGGACGCTAGGGATACCCTGGCGTCATTTCTGATTTTCCCAGGGATCCTGGTGATCCCTGCAGGGACTAGGTAGGGGTGATAAAGTGAGCCTGCTCCCAAGTTGTGGTTTTGGGGTGACTCAGCTGCTCTTAGGGCCCCCAGAGTTCACAGAGTCCCTGCTCATTGAGGACCTGTGCTGTGTCATTCATGCCTTTGCTTAAACCTTCCTTCCACTTTGGGGATTTTCTACCTTTCTGTCAACCCACTTTTCCCCTTGCCCTATTTCTTTCTCATACATGCCCACCCACCAGTGTTTGTCCCATTCCAAAGTGTGTACCCAACCTACTTCTGTCCTCTTGCTTCAGGACTGGCAGTCTGGAGACTAGGAAGTCACAAGCAAGTGTGGTCTCAACTCTTTTTAAGGAAGGGGCCAAGAGATGAGCAAAGGTTGACCTGGGAGGCGTAGGTCAGGACTCTGCAGAAAGCCTTGGCTGGTTCGGACTCAGATTCCAGCCCCCTCCACCTTTGGAGTTGTTGATTGATTTCTGTGGCCAGGACAAGCTGTTCCCAGCTGTGACAGTTAAGGTGTTTGATATGGCCTCTCGCCTTCTTCTTTATCTCTCCCCTCCCACGTCCACCCCCAATTTGGGTTGAGAGCAGAAGGGTCTGAAACCAGTGTTGAGAATTTCTGTGGGGTATCAACTCCACCCTGCCCTGGCTGGACATCCCACAGACTCCGTCTCACAGACTCAGAGGCGCTTGTCCCTGTGTGGGGAGGGAGGAGTCGGTCCCTCTGAGGAACAGGAGAGCTGGGTTGATGCCAGAGATAAGGCTGGGGGTGGAGAACCGGGTTGAGCAATCTCTTCCTGAGAGCAGAGAGCCAACCGAGGTCCTCTGACCTATGTACTGGAGGCTTTACCTGGGCCTTGGGGAAAGGGACTAAATCCCAGAGCCAGGGACACTTCAAGGGGTAGTCTGGTGGAATGTTCCAACCACGAACTGTGGCCAGTACTGTGAGGTGCTCCTGGAAGGCCAGGCCCATGCCAGCCTTCTCCGGACGGGAACCTGGACAGTAGTTAGGGAGGGACTCTGAGTGACGAGGTGCAGCCTTTTTGTTGCCTCCGGTCTTTTTTTTTTTCTTTTTCTAATTTTTTTTTAGTTGTAGACAGACACAATACCTTTATTTATTTATGTATTTATTTTTCTGCATGGTGCTGAGGATTGCCTCACCCAAGCTAGGCGAGTGCTCTACCGCTGAGCCACAACCCCAGCCCATGCCTCCAGTCTTTTTGGAGGAAGTTTAGCCAGTAGTTTCCCACTTTCCCGCTCACCATGTCCCTGAAGCCCCAGCTTAAATGCACTTCCTTCAGGAGCCTCTTGCTTGCAGCTGACATACCCCTGAATCTCTCCCAGGCACGGCTGGCTGGCAGCCCTGGCTCTGTGCCAGAGTGCTGGTGCAGGCACTTGATGCCCTCCTTTACCTAGAACGCCCACCTCCCAAGCTGAGGAGGGATTTCCCTTTGGGGGCTCAGGTGAGAGTGTCTGGGAGTGTGTTGTGAGTGCATGCCTGGGGTTTGGCCGCCACTCTCAGCATTGGCCATGAAGTTGGCAGGTGAGGTCAGCTGGGACAGCCTCCAGCTCCCTGCAGGAGTCTCTGCTGTCTCCCTTCACCTGTGCAGTAACTGAGCTTGGTCTGGAAACCCCAGCTTTGAATCTCCCCAGAAGTGACAGTGAAGACAGCTTCTATGTTCTGACTTCTTCCTTCCCCTCTTTCCTCTCTGCCCTGCCCGCTTCTGCCCTCAGGTCCCATTTGGTACAACTCTCTCCTTTCCTTAGAATGTTGTCCCTGGCCTTGAAGGACCAAAAAGGGGTCTCCTGCCTCCCCCCAGGATAGAGTTCAAGGCTTGCTCAAATGTTAGAGGGATAGAGAGTCTCAGGGAGCCCTAGAGGAACTTAGGGGCCAGCAGTACAGTGTGTGGATACCTCTCAGGAGAGTTTGTGGAGGCACAAAGGAGGAGGCGATCATATTGGAGTCTTGTGTGTTTTTGTTGCTAGTAGCACCCAGGGTACCTCAGATTCCTGAGTTATCTCTTATCCTGGAAGAAAGGGGGGTGTTTCTCTCTTCTATGCCTTAGAATCCTTATCAAACTGGAATCAGAAAGAGCTTAAGTCCTGCCTGAGAGAAGCCAGGCTTCTTCATCCTGTGTCACCAAAAGTCAAAGGGTGAAGAAGGGAGAAACACTGAGATAGGCCTGGGCCAGGGCTGCCCGACCCACCACCAGAGGGGGCTGTAAATGGAGGGCAGAGTCTACACCTGGGCTTCAGTGGTTTGGAAGACCCTTTCCCCTGCAACAGATAATCTGAGGGACACTGGGATTTAGAAAAAAGTCAGTTCACACTGTTCCCTGGAGTCTTTTGGATTAGGCATCCCCTGGTGTGTGTCCCGGGCTGATACAGTCACCTGTTTGAAGTTGGGGGAGCGATAACTGAAGTGTTGCTGGGTATGCCAGAAGTCTCTATCACACCTCTATCACACCTCGCAGGCATGGAGTGCCTGCTGAGGGGGCACGTCCCAGCATTGTGTCATAGCACACATTTAAGTGTGCCCACCCCTGATGCAGCTCTGCGCTAAGCTTTCCATATACAGCCCGATCCCCCCCCCCCCCGTTTAGTCTCAAAGGTCCATAATGTTAGCAGTTGCTCCAAAGCTAATGAGGAAACTGAGGCACAAGGAACTTGCCAGTGTGGTGAGCCAGCATGTAACCTGCCTGCTCTGTGGGGAGCTGGATCCCTCTACTCCAAGCTCTCTTGAGACCCCAGAATGTCACTTTACTCCTTAGGCTGCCACCACTGAGCACCCAGCTCTTAGGAGAGGTGAGATGAAAACAATCAAGTCTGATTTGATTTCAAGCGCAGCCGGCTTCCTTCTGAGATGGGCAGGAAGGAGGAGCCAGGCTGCTGCGGGACAGGGCCGCCACTCCCAGGTGCCGGACACCTGACTTGCTGTGCTTCCCGCCTGTCCTGGCTCTTCCTTCTGTGATGGTGGCTAGCGGGCTCTGGGAAACACGTTTCCAGGAAGGGCCCTGTAAACAAGCGAAGCTGCCGGATGTCCTTGAGTCACTGGCTTCTTCTTGGCTCCCCGGTTGGTTGTCATTTCCGGTCACTCTCAGGCCCTGGCTCCTTATCCTTAAGAGGCAGTGAGTGAGGGAAGCTTTCTCCTTGGACCCTGGCTCCCCTCTGTCCCCTGGTGGACAGGCAGGTGGTTCTGGGATGAGGATGGAGGTAGATGAAGGGACAAAGATGGGGAGCCAGGTCCCAACCCGCAAGGCAAGGGCTCTCAACAGGTTGGACCTTCTGAAGGTGGGGGATGGGGTCTCCGTTTCCCAGGATTAATCTGTACCTTCCCTGGAGTGGAGGGAATGGGGTTCCCAGGCTAGGAACATTTTAACCGGAAATAATATGCAAACCTGTGGGTGTTCATGCAGCCTTGGCCTCCTTCAGGTCTCCAGGGCCTGGGTCTCAGCAGAGTTTACAATCCCCCACCACATCCACATTATTGCTAATGCACAGTGGAAAAAGCCCAGAGCTCAGAATCAGACAGATCTAGATTCTTCTCTCACCTGTTCTTACCCACTGTGTGACTTGAGTGAATCATTTAACTCTCTAAGCCTTCCTTTCCTTATCTGCAAAGTGGCGATAATGATGATGATGATGCATGGGATTGTTGGAAAGAATAGATGAGATAAAGCCTTCCAGATGCTCAGGACAGTGTATTTCATCTGAGTACCAAAAAGCAGTTTAATCAAAATAAAGCATCCATGACTGCAGGGCACTAAGTCAAGGCTGGGTAAATGCTACTCCTCTCTCATATTCCTCTGTGACCTGTGGCCCTGGGTGGTTATCAGCTGTAGGGACTGTCCCCCTTAGGCTGGGGGACAGCATTTACAACAGCATTCCCAGAGTAGGTTCCTCAGCTCAAAGTGCCAGGACCCACTCAGCCTGGCATCATTCCGGCACGATGGTCTGGAAGATCTCCTGGTTACAAGGCACTGTTTGGACCAGACTGGGCTCTCTCTTCTATATTTGCCGACAGCTAAAGGGCAAATTATCCAAGTCAAAGTATGCTTCTCTACAACTCAGCCTGGCTGAGTTACTGGCATCGATTTCCTATAAACTGTAAGAATTGTAATTTCTGAAGATGCTAGAGACTATCTGCAGGAATCCTTTGGTGAGTATGCCGGTTAAGGGCAATAGCCCCAGGACAGCACCTTGACAGATTTAATGCTGGGAGCCAGGCGGGGGGTGGGGTAGTTCAGTGGTAGAGCACCTGCTTACTCTGCATGAGGCCTTAGGTTTGATCCTCAGCACCCTCTTCAAAAGAAAAAGGAATACAAGGCTAGTCATTCATGTAACTTTAGCTTTTCCAGAAACTGCATTTTAAAAACTAAAGAAAGGTGGATTTTTTTAAAAAAAATTAACCCAGCCAGGCACAGTGGCGCATGCCTGTAATCCCAGCACTTTGGGAGGCTGAGACAGGAGAATCGCGAGTTCAAAGCCAGCCTCAGCAACAGAGAGGCACTAAGCAACTCAGTGAGACCCTGTCTCTACATAAAACACAAAATAGGACTGGGGATGTGGCTCAGTGGTCAAGTACCCAAGTTCAATCCCCGGTACCAAAAATAAATAAATAAATAAAAATAAAAATAAATTTTAAAATTAATCCAGTACATCTAAAATAATATCACTTCCATGCAATCATAAATTATTAAGACACTAATAATTTTAATTAACATCATTTAATCATTGATTTAATTAGTTGATATTATTTTTTTAAATATTTTTTTAGTTGTAGATGGACACAATGTCTTTATTTTATTGCTTTGTATGTGGTGTAGAGGATCGAACCCAGGGCCTCATGCATGCAAGGCAAGCGCTCTACTGCTGAGCTACAATCCCAGCCCCCAGTTGATATTATTTTTATCTGAAGACTTCAAAATTCAGTATGTATTTTACATGGATAGTGCATTTATTTATTGTTGCCAGAGATTGAATCCAGGGGCACTTAACTACTAAGCCACATCCCCAGCTATTTTTTTTTTTTTTTTTTAGTATTTAAATATTTTTATTTAGAGACAGGGTCTTGCTGAGTTGCTTAGGGCCTCTCTAAGTTGCTGGAGCTGGCTTGTGATCTTCCTGCCTCTCAAGCTGCTGGGATTATAGGTGTGTGCCACTCTGCCAGGCCTTTTTTTTTTTTAACTGGAGATCTAACTCAGTGCCTCGTGCATGCTAGGCTAGTGCTCTGCCACTGATCTACATTCCCAATGCCCCTCCCTTTTTCTCTTTTGTGGTACTGAGGATTGAACCTAGGGGCATTATACCATTGAGCTACATCCCAGATCCACCTCCCACCTTTTTTTGTATTTTTTTTTTTAATTTCAGACAGGGTCTCACCAAGTCACCCAGGCTGGCCTTGAACTTGTGATTCTCCTGCCTCAGCCTCAGGAGTCTGCGAAAAGATACAGACCAGAATACACTTTTTTTTTTTTGGTACTGGAGATTGAACTCAGGGTCACTCGACCACTGAGCCACATCCCCAGCCCTATTTTGTGTTTTATGTAGAGACAGAGTCTCACTGAGTTGCTTAGCGCCTTGCCATTGCTGATGCTGGTTTTGAACTCGCAATTTCCCTGTCTCAGCCTCCCTAAGTGCTGGGATTACAAGCTTGCGCCACCACACCTAGCTCAGAATACACTTTTAAGAAATGCTCACCTCATTAATAATCAAAGAAATGCAAATCACAAATTATAGTTGTGTGCTACGATGCCCGCGTCTTTTGGAACTTAAAAGTCTGTCTAAATTCCATCTGGAAGACTACCTATATTAATTAAAAAAGCAAAAAAGCTAAAGTAGAGATAATACCATACCAAATACTCAAAATATATTGTACATGGTGACATTCTAAACCTGGTTTAGAAATAAACAGCGATGACCAGAACACACCTGGAAATAGGCCCGTGACTGGAAGGTGTTGTCAGGAGTTGCATACACAGTAAGGGTAGCATCTGTTGCTTTGATTACATTTTTAAATGGCCAATTTTATAAGGGAACAGGAACTCAAATTATTACAGGTCCTTACAATTTTATAAGTCACATCTCTGGTTGTCTCTAAATAAAGAGACAACCTTGTGTCTAAATAAAAATATTTAAATATTTTTAAAAAATAGCTGGGGATATGGCATAGTGGTTAAGTGCCCCTGGATTCAATCTCTGGCAACAATAAATAAATGTGCTATCCATGTATAATACATACTGAATTTTGAAGTCTTCATATAAAAATATCCTCCTAGTATTTTCCCCCTGAGTGGTTTTTAAAAAATTTATTGTATTACCTGGTTGTTTTAGAAAAGATGAACATATTCATAAACTCAGGGGTAGGAAAGATCTTTGCTTCATGATGTTAAAGCCAGAAACCCTACTGCAGATTTGATCATGTAAATAAGTAGTTAGGATTCTGCAGAAGATGACCGTGAAATTACCAAAATAGAAACAGGCATATGACAAATTTGCAAAAAAATATCTGCAAACTATGATGAAGATTTAAGCTTTAATATTTAAAGAGGTCATATAAATCCTTTTAGAATGGGATTCCACTAGCCATCCACGAGAGAGAAGATACAGATGACCAGAATACACTTTAAAAAAAGAAAAGAAAAAAGAAAAATGCACACCCTCAAGAATAATCAAAGAAGTGCAAATTACAGGTTTGAAGAGAAGAGTGGGGTTTTTTGCTATTTTCAATTCAATGAAAGAAAATAGAGTCTGATGTGAGACCCCATCATCTTGTGTTGTTGTGTTGGGACTAGAACTTGGCAAACCCTTCTGAAAAACGCCAAACAAAAGTAATTTTGGTCAGGGATCCTCTGGAAATAAAGACCAGGCAAGTTCAACTGAAAGGGTGGTTACAAAGTCTCACTAGACTGAAGCATCCCAGCCCTTAGCAAGTTAACTGGATCTGAAGATTAGAATGTAAGGACTTCTCTGAGAGAGGGTAGTGTAATTTGTGAACATGCAAATACTTTCACTCAAATGTGAACAATGGTTGGCTTTGTTTCACCCTCCACAATGGGAAGTGCCTCTTGTATAATAAGAGGGAAAATGTCAAACTCAGCACTATCCCTTGGAGTGCCGTGGGGGCTGTGTGTGGAATTTACATATTAATGGCTGCATTTTGTTCTTTACGGTTTGCCTTTCTGGGGTTGGAACCCAGGGTCTCTCCCATCTAGGCCAGGGCTCTTTCTCAACTACTCCCCTCCCCCCCACTGCTACATTTTGAAAGCCCAAACGGGACATGAACATTTTTATTTACCCCAACTTATTCAGAATATAATTTGAGCATATAATCAATACAAAAACATGAATGAGGTGTTTTATATTCTCATTTCATACTGTCTCCAAAGTCCTGTGGGCATTGTATACTCTTAACGCACGTCAGTCTGGACTGGCCACGTTTCCAGTGCTCAGCAGCCATGTGCAGCTGGTGACTGCCATGTTGCACCGCACAGGTGTGAATTATTTAATAACTCAGTGGTGGCAGAAAGTGGAAGTTCTGGCGTGGACTCTTGCCTTCTCCCTTGCCCTGTTCACCCTGAGCCCTGATGGATGTATCCCTCCCCATGCCAGTGGCCTGCTGTTTCCTGCGCCCCGAGCAGGGACGTGGGGACGCCGGAGGAATGTGCATTGCCTCACAGCTCTGGAAGGCATGTAGTGACTTCAGGGACTTGTTCACTTTCTCTTCCAGGAAGGGTCACACCAAAGCAGAGGATGTTTATCTTTAGGAAACGGGGTGTGCCCGGTGTGGCTGGGCAGTGGCTGGTCCAGATCGACTGGCTGGCAAGGAATGTGCCCAGCCTGGAGGTTTCAAGAGCAGGGTTGGGTCAGGGCTCCGGTCTTCCTCCTTGGGAGCTGGGACTACCAAGGAGCACAGGTGCTATTTGCAGCAGGGCCTGTGCCGATGCCGTTTCTAAGTATACTTGGGGTGTTCTGGCTTCTGCTCCGGGGTGATTCCCTCTACCTCTTCCCTCCCAGGGAGTCAGAACACTGGGAGGAGGCTCCTGTCGGAGGAGGTTTCTGGGCAGCCATCCTTGGGGACAGTCAATAAGTGAGTCTTGGTTCCCAGGGTCTGTGGTACACATCCTCTGTAGACAGGCCCCACCCTATTGTCCAGGTTCATGTTCTCAGCTTGGACATCTGCATAGGCCAGGTAGTATCACCGCCTGCCTAAACCGTGTGCCCCAAGTCTGCCAGCAGTGGGCTCACATCACCACCTAGACTCTGTGGAGGGAGGAGGGGAATGTGCCCCATCTGAACCTCAGCTTCCCTTTCTGCTAAATTGGGGTGATCATGGCACTGTCCTTACAAGGTAGCTTTGAGGCTCAGAAGCATACATTTCTGTTGTCCCCAGACAACACCTGGCACTCTGTAGCCACCCAATAAAGGAGAACTGTTGGCAGTCCTACTTTCTCTGCGCATGGCCAGTGGCTAGAGCCCCAGGTGCTGTTGCCCTTGCGTGAACCCCCCGCCCCCACTTCTTGTTTTCTCTGCTACTTTTTGGTGATGGGTGTGGCCAAGCTGGGCTACAGGACTGGAAGAAGCCAAGCTTCACCTGCTTGGGATATCTCTGACAGAACCCCACTGTTCTGTGGGAGGCTGGCCTCCAGCGTGGAGCTTCAGTGTCACTGGACAGAGGCCAGTCTCCGGTGGGGTGGGAGGGATGGCTATCACTCATCTCCTGCTCAGCTGAGGAGGCTCAAGCATCAGGAAGCAGCTGTTGGAGAGCAAGTTCTCTCCTTTTGGGGGAGTCTCAAATCTCCCCGTTCCCCTGACACCAGATTGCTGTCGATGACCCACTTTCTCCTCCCAGACAACATAAACAAGGACCTAATAAACATGTCCCACTTGGGTGATTTGGGAGGAGAAGGAGAAAGAAGACAGACATCAGTGGACGATTTGGAGAGAAGAATGAGTGAGGGAATGGCTGTGGAGGCCCGTCCTCCTCCCCCAGCGATTGCACCCTGAGAACTGGAGAGCTTTGAGTGGTTTTGAAATTGACATCTTTTTTTTTTTTTTTTCCAGTAGATGGAAGAATTGACCTCAGGGCCTCAAACATTTTAGGCAAACCCTCTACCACAGAGCTACATCCCCAGCCCTTTTTTAGTTTTTATTCTGAGACAAGATCTTGCTAAGTCGCTAACTCGCCATGCTCCTGCCTCAGCCTCCTCTGGAGATGACAGGCATGCGTGGCCACACCTAGATGTTGATGGCGGTCACAGCCTTACCCCGGTAACAGGAATCTTTCTTCAGGGCCGGTTTTCTGTGGGGCCTAGCCTAACTTTCATCTCTCTGCCTGCCTTGGGAGTGAGTCTTTGTTTGCAAATGCTTGTTCTGCAGAGCGTGGTAGCTGCAGGGTGTGAGCGTCCGTCCGTGCTGCCTGCCTGCATCTTCCACTGGGTGCTGCTTGGCAAAGTTTTCCCTGTGACAGCATGGCCTCCAGACTCCCCATCTTTCATGACCATGTGATGAGTCGTTGAGGTCGTGGCTCCGCATTTTCTTAGCCGTCTGCTTGCTGTCGAACATAGGTTCTTTGAGCCAATATGAATCAGACTCTGAGGAATAGCATGTGGGGATGTTTTCCTCTTTGACATAGCTCCATGGCTGACTCCCACTTGTTTGAGAGAACTTGTCCATAGTCCTGGGGTCACTGGGACTCTGAGCAGTCCTTGGACTACAGTGTTCCCTACCTGGTGGGAGGGAGGACCTTCCACTCCCCTTTGCTAGCTCGCTCTTTGGGCAAGATGGCACCAGGCATGGAAGATCTGATGCCTGGCTGTAAGCCAGTACAGGTATTGTCTCTCAGCAAGACTTGGGCTCTAGTGTCATCCGGGTCCCTTGCCAGCCCTGGCTTGGGCAAGTCACCTGTCCTTGCCCCACAGCCTCATGAGAGCCACTGGGTTGGATAATTTCTGACTCATTTAACCTCCCCAAGGCTACATGAGGAAATCCACTGGGATTTGGAAAGGACACAGCAGGATGTTGATAGCTGCCCTTTAATCTGCGGGGAGAGTTGGCGACCCGACCCACTTAGGATTCCAAAATCCATAGGGGCTCAAACCCTGTACATCTGTGCTTCAGCTCACCTCTGGGTTGCTTGTGACACCTATACAGCCTAAACGCTGCTTCGCCACTGTGGCACTGCATGGTTTAGGGAGTACTAGCAACAGGGAGATGTCAGTATGCGTCCAGGAGAGATGCAGTTTTATTCTGACCGGGTTTGATCTGAGGTCCATTGAGTCCACAGATGTGGGATCCACCGATATAGGGTGCCAACCACATATTAATTAAACAACAGGAAAACTAAAATGTATCAATGTATGAATTGACAACAAACACGTATGTGATCTTTAAAGATGGTGCACACATGTACATGCCTGTGTGCCCGTGAATCACGCTAGGCGTTTTTTATGTGATGCACTCACACTTTTACAGTACATTCCCATTTTGTGGGGGAACCGAGCCCTGGCTTCAATTCATGACCTAGGTCAGGTCCCTTCATTTGGTCTTTCCTTCTCTGGAAGCGTGAGCTCACCATACCCAGGTATAGTCACTGGTGATGTTTCATGTTCCCATCCTGGGGTTTTAATTTTTGTTTTGTCATTGTGGCTATTCGGGCTCAAAGTGTTTTAACTACAAGCATCTTAAGCTCCTCACACACCTTTTCAAATAAGAAAGCCTTTGGGAGGTGTGCCTGGAGCTGAAGGATCTGAGTGGTTCTGCAGTCGGCTGGGTCGCCGTGTGGTCCCCGTCCCTGTGGAAGCCCGCGCCGTTGCATTTGACAATGTGCTTCAAAGCACCCGCTGCCCTCTCCTGCCACTCACCTGCCCTCAGCCTTAAGCGCTGTTTGAATAAAATCGTCTTTTCCTTCACTTGGCCTTCTCATCTTTGCTGGCTGCAGGCTTGTGAGTGTTCCAGAAAGTGCCTGATCTTTCTATAGTGACAAAAGGCAGAGCCACTAACCTTTTACAGAGAGGTGTGTCCCAGCACACACTGAGCCGCCTTCTGGGCTTCCAGTAGGTCATCCTCCCACCTCCCATGGACCTTGTGTAGCAGAATGCCTCCTGTTTTGGCAGAGTTCTGCCTGGGGGTGAGTAGCAAGGCCCCTGGCCCAGCAGGTAAGACCCAATCCTGGGCCCTCAGCAAACCCTGGAGTCCCTACTTCCACCACATGCCCTGAATGCCTTCCCTGTCCTTCGCCTCAGCCATACCATGTCCTGAACCCTTTCCTCTTTGCCCTAAACTCCCACATCTTTTTTTTTTTTTTTTTTTTGGTACCGGGGATTGAACTCAGGGGCACTCGACCACTGAGCCACATCCCCAGCCCCTATTTTGTGTTTTATGTAGAGACAGGGTCCCACTGAGTTGCTTAGCGCCTCGCCGTTGCTGAGGCTGGCTTTGAACTCGCGATTCTCCTGTCTCAGCCTCCCTAAGTGCTGGGATTACAAGCGTGAGCCACCGCGCCCGGCTAAACTCCCACATCTTGACCAGATTCCTGCTTCTTTTCCCCTGTAATGCCAATGGCAGGAGCTACGGGGAGCTTTCAAGTACCCAGATTGAATTGTTTGCCAGGGAATGGCCCATTTTCCTCATGCACCCAAAATGACATCCAGACTCCTTACCTGGTCTGATAGGAAGGGCCCTGTGTGGCCTGATCCCGGGCCAGATGGACGGTCATGCTAACCCTCAAACACTGCAGTCTGCTCTCACCTCAGGGCCTTTGCGTGTGCTTCCCCTTGACTGTTCTTGACATGGCCAGTCCCTCAGTGCTCAGTTCTTAACACATGGTGCCTTCCTCAGAGGGTCTCTCCTAGCCTCCTCATCACTGGCAGCACCCTGTTTCCCTGGCCACAGGAGATTGCTTATTTACCGCTGTGAACCTCAGCCCCACCCACCTGCACCTGTCTGCACATGGGCCCTGGGAAAGTAGCAGGGCCATTTCCACTGCTCTGCCTCCAGAACCTGCAAGAGCACTATTGGCCCTCAGAATCCAGGGGCATGGGTTCCAGGACCCCTTCAGATGCCCAAATCCAAGGATACTCAAGACCCTTCTGCAACGTTTCATAGTGTTTGCACAGAAGCTACCCATTGTCTTCTGCACAGAGCCTTCTGGATCCTTTCCATCATCTCTAGGTTGCTTACGATACCTGATACAATAAGAATATTGTGTCAATAGTTGTTATACAGTGTTGTTCAGAGGATAGGGCCAAGGAATAGAAAGCCTGTACATGTTCAGTACAGACAAGTTTTTCCCCCCTAAATATTTTCAGCCGGTGGTTGGTTAAGTCTGTGGATTGGAACCCCTGTGCATGGAGGTCAGTGCGTGCGGACGTGTGGATACTGGGGGCCTGTAGTAGGGTAACGAATAAGTGAAGAGGAAACACAAGCTTCTTGCCACCAATGCGAGTCACGACTGAAGGCATGCAGTGCCAAAGCCCTTTGGCCTTCTGTCCGGCCACGTCGTTGGGAGCTGGTATTTGAGGGATGGTTAGAACCCAGGGAAGGACTGATGGAGGGGGCGGCTGCCCTCGGTGTGGGTGTTGGAGCGTGTGAACTCTGTGTCCTGGGGTGAGCTGTGGGTCAGCTGCAGAGTGGGAGGCCTGCTTGGCTGCCCCAGGAGAGCTGAGGGCTGCATCCCGCCTGGGGCTGCCCTGCCAGGGCCGGGTCATTGCCTGGGCATCTGGAGTGGGATGCGTTGTTTCGTCCTGTACTGTCTGTCTGTGGAGGGCCTGCTGGGCTGGCTGATCTGGGAGGGTGGCCAGAGGTCCAGGCAACTGTTGCCACCCACAGTCGTTGGGGCTGAGCAGAGGGTGTGGCCCGTGAGGCCCAACCAGGAAGAGCTGCTGCCCTGGGGAAGTTTCTGTGGTCAGTGGCATTGAGGGTGGAGGAATCTGGCCCTCCAGTGCCCGGGACAGGCGCACGCTGCTGCTGTGCTCCCCTTACCCAGCAGGAGCGTGGGATGTGGCTTCCGAGGTGGAGTGAGGGTGCCCCACAGGGCGAGGCTGTGGGGAGGGGCCACGTTGTCATGGGGCAGCCTATTTGAGCTGCTTCCCCAGAGCTGAGTCACAGTGCTTAACAACTCCCCTCCCGAAGCCACGGCTCCTGAGGCCAGTCCGCTTCCAGGTGGGCACTTGAGGGCCCTCAAGGTGCCCTCACCCCAGGACCCGCCAGGCCTTAGGCTAGAGCAAAGGTTCCCACCACCTGCTTGCTCTAGGACCCTTCACGCCATCTACTTACCCCCAGTTGTTATGTTAGGAATTTGATGTGACTTTGTGTCACTAGGAACAGTGAAACCAAGGACTTGAAACTACCTTTTGAGTGAGTTGCTGCTGGCCTCGAAGCCAACCGCCTAGCCCGTCCCATGGACACCAGAATCCCCACCCCAGGTCTCAGGCACCCTCCTCGATGGATATCTAGGATGATTTTTTTATATATATATATATATATTTTTAGTTGTAGATGGACACAAATATCTTTATTTATTTTTATGTGGTGCTGAGGTTCGAACCCAGGGCCTCACGTGTGCAAGGCAAGCGCTCTTCCACTGGGCCACAGCCCCAGCCCCACCAGGATGGTTTTTGTCACAGGCCACAGGCATGAGACCTCAGGAAGGAGGGAATGTTGGGCCTAAGGGTCTCCGCGGCTGGCCCAAGATGGAGCAGCATGAATGTGTCAGGCCACTCGCCGTTTCTCTGTGACCCTGCCCTCTAGTGCTAGTGGGTGGCTGATGGAAAGTGGAGAGTCCCCTGCCCTGTGGATGTAGCAGCCTGAACACTTGCTGCCTCTGTGTGACCACGGTTGACAGGAGCTCCGTGCGTCCTGTGGTTTGGCCTTCTCTGTACTGTTCACTTCAGATGGGAAACCACAGTGCTTGCCGGGCTCCCCGGGTCTGGGAATTCTTATTGTCACAGTGAAACTCTTACGCAACTCTGGAGTTACAACATGGACTCCCACCTCATTCTGACCCTGACACCTCCTCCTGCCTCTCTTTCGTTGTTTACTTCGTAAATAATATGCATCTATTTTCTTTTCTTTCTTTTTTTTTTTTTTTTTGGTGCCAGGGATTGAACTCAGGGGCACTCAACCTACTGAGCCACATCCCCAGCCCTATTTTGTGTTGTATGTAGAGACAGGGTCTCACTGAGTTGCTTAGCGCCTCGCCCTTGCTGAGGCTGGCTTTGAACTCGTGATTCTCCTGTCTCAGCCTCCCTAAGTGCTGGGATTACAGGCGTGAGCCACCGCGCCCGGCTTGCATCTATTTTCTTTTCTTTTCGGTACTGAGATTGAACCCAGGAGTACCCTACCACTAAACTGCATCCTGGCCCTTTTGAGACAGGGCCTCCCTAAGTTGCCCAGGCTGACTTGTGATCTATCTGCCTCAGCCTCCCCAGCTTCTGGAATTATAGGCCTGTGCCACTGCACCCAGCACCAATTTCCATTTGTGCTCCCATTCTAGGGTGGCATGTCTCAGCCTGGAGCAATCCTGACCCCCACGGACATGGAGCTGTGTCTAAAGACTGGGTTGTCAAGACAGGGGAAATGGATTCTGTTGGCATCTGGTGGGCAGAGGCCAGTATTCCTGTGAGCGTCCCAGCCTGCAGAAAATAGCCCCACCCCCCAACAAAAAACTCTCTGATCCAAAGCATGGGCAGTGTTGGAACTAGTTCTGGGATTACGCAAGGACTTTCCTGAGGCAGCAGCCAGCTCCCCACTTCTCTGGGTCCCCTGGCCAGCCATGGGGAGAGCACTTGATTGGTGGCCATCACTGAGAAGGGCCCGGGGTGGGCAGAAGGAGCATATAGGAGCTGGGGCCTGAGGCCCAGCAAGCCCCTTGCTGCTGCCTGGGTGTAGACCCAGATGACTCACGTAGCTTCAGTGAACTGTTCTCTCAAGCATGGATGAAAGAACTGCCCTGGGTGTCCCTTCCAGCAGTTTGAGGTTCCAGTGTTCTGTGAGCAGGACATGGGTTACAGGAAGGTGGAGGCTCTGGTGTCCGAAGCCAAATGTTTGCAGGAGTCGCATTGAAGCTGCATGTATTTCCTGCTGTGTCCAGCATGACCGATGTGGACCCTACCTTCCCTTTCTCTTTTTAGCTAAAGAGAGTTTTCCTCAAAGTTTGGCCCATGACTGTTCCGAGGGTTCACCTGGGGTGTTGAGGGATTGGCCAACTAAGGCCCATGGGCCAAATCCATTCTATAATCTGATTTTGTAAATAAATGTGGGTTTTGAGCTGGGGTTGTAGCTCAATGGTAGAGCGCTTGCCTAGCATGCGTGAGGAACTGGGTTCGATTCTCAGCACCACATATAAATAAATTAAATAAAGGTCTATCAACAACTAAAAAAAATACTTTAAAAAAATGTGGGTTTTGTTTTGTTTTTTGCCTCTGGTATGAAGGATACAACCTGGGATTGGTCATGAAAGAGATGTCCAGAGCAAGGTATTGGGGGCCTGGCACAACCTCCCCTCCCCACATTCCATGTCACCAACCTTGCCGTTCTCGTAAATAAAGTTTTATTGGGACACACCATGTCTGGTGGTTTGCATATTGGCTATGGCTCTTTTTTTTGTACCGGGGATTGAACCCAGGGGCACTTAAACACTGAGCCATACCCCCAGCCCATTTTGTCTTTTATTTAGAGGCGGAGTCTCATTGAGTTGCTTAGGGCCTCCTAAGTTGCTGAGGCTGGCTTTGAACTCATAATCCTCCTGCCTCAGCTTCCTGGGATTACAGGCATGCACCACTGCGCCTGGCTTATGGCTGTTTTTTTGCTAAGACAGAATTCAGTAGCTGTGGCAAAGACTGTATCAGCTACAGAGAGGAAAACGCTTGCTCTCTCTCTGGTCCTGAACAAAGTGTTTGCTGAGCCCTGAGCCATTGAGGCTGTTCAGTATCTGACTGTCTAGAGGTAGAGGCAGGACTGGAAGGAGCCAGAGGGAGGATTTGGGTTGGGTTCAGGCAAGTTACCTTGCCTGAGGGTCTGATGGGAGGAGGGAGAGCCTCCCAGGAGAGCCCTCTCTGGCTCCTGCAGCCTGTCCCTGAGAAGTTGGTGCTAGCTGGAGCGTGAGCAGTATCTGGGCCATGGTGAGGGGCACTCTGCCCTTAGGGGAGGCCATCAGACCGGGCTGCCATGACTTGACGTGGAATGACAGTGTTGGGGGAGGGTGTCAGAAGACATAGATCTGGGTGGGAGCCTCAGCTGCACCGTGTGCTGGAGTGAAAACAGAAGGGGAGAAACTGGGGGCCCGCAGAGGGCAGGAGGAACATGTCTGACTTTTAAAGGACATTTGAAGACCAAATGGGTGGCACCCAGCACTAGATAGAAAGCCGGACACAGACCCACAGGAACCCTATGGAAGCTGAGAGCCCAGAGGGAAGGTTACAGTCTGGCCAGGGAGCGGGGACGTCCACAGTGCTGTGTGAGACAGCGGCTGGGAGGACTGGCCCTGGCTATGGTCGGTCTCCTGGGAGCCCCACTTGAGCCTGAGGACGTTGGGGCCCAGAGTATGGGCTGCTGCAACAGGACAGCTGTCAGTGCAGAAGCTGGAAGGGCTGGAGCAGAGTGCAAGGGCTAGGGGGTGGCGAGTACTGGCATCTAAAAAGCAAGCAGGGTCGGTCCGTGGGTCCAGGGATTTGCAGGGATGCGAGACCCCTGTGCACAGTTTTGTTTTAGCCAAGAACTGAAGGAAGAATAGAGGCTCAGGAAGGAGGAGGACCTGTCCGGTAGATGTTGGTGGCTGGATGGGCAAGGGGCTTTCCAGGCTGGGCCCCATGCTCTGAGCTGTGCAGAGTAAAGGGTGGGCCTGGAACCCATGTGTCAGCAGGGCTGGGAGGGACACAGCCCTTGGAGGCCTCGCCCCGCCTCTCCCACCCTGCTGTGTTAGGTCCCTGCACCCTTCTCCCCCACCCTACCCAGTTCTGCTGAGTTTAACATTTGGGGCAAGTGCCTCTGGGGAGAAGAGGGCTGGTTTGGCCTTGACTCTGAACTTGAACTTGGCCCTTGCTGTAAGCTGTGTGGGTGGCACCCAGGGCTCTCCTGGGCTCCCCCTCTGTTTGGATTTCTAGTTAATCACCTGAGGGTCTGCAGGTTCTACAGGGATTAAGTCATTTGGGGTCTAGTCTCTGTCTCTCTCTGTCCCTAATAATTAGAGAGTGGGAGAGATTCTCCTAATCTTGATCTCTCAGAGAGATCCTGGGCAAAGAGCTTGGGGCCCCTCACTGGAATTGCTATGGGCAGGATCTTCATTTATGGGATACTCAGCAAGGACTAGAAGGCCAAGGAGCTGGTTCTGTGGGTGCTGGCAGTCCCACCCCAATTCTGATTCAGAAAGACAGGCTGCCCACGCATATGGAGGTACCAGGCAGTGTCTCTGTCTCCTTGGGCCTGTCTTGTCTACTCCCTTCTCTCTGAGGACTGTGACTCAGGCTGAGGTGTCTACCAACTCCATAGGGATGGGGGTTAGACAGCAGGAAGAACTTGCAGCATGTCTCCAGACTGACTTCCTGGAATCTCCTAAGCACTTTGACGTCCTTGACTACAGCACTGTTTGTTCTAGTAGCAGCTGGGTTTGGTGAGGAGGTAATGGGGAGCCATTGTCCTTTCTTTTTATTTTTGGTACTGGAGATTGAACTCAGAGGCACTCGACCACTGAGCCACGTCCCCAGCCCTATTTTGTGTTTTATGTAGAGACAGGGTCTCACTGAGTTGCTTAGCACCTCACCATTGCTGAGGGTGGCTTTGAACTCAGGATTCTCCTGTCTCAGCCTCCCTAAGTGCTGGGATTACAGGCGTGCGCCACCACGCCCAGCTCATTTTTTGCAGGGGACATGCCCCTTGGCAGATGGACTTTGGTGCTGGTGGCTAGCTGTGCTAACCCCTGTCCCCTGTCTGCTTTCAGCCCTATGATCTACATGTCCTCCCCTGCTCCCTCTGGTGGACTTGGACCTCAGATTTGACCTTGGGAGGGTGTGCCTCCCTCCCACCAGCAAGATGCCCATCCTTAAGCAACTGGTGTCCAGCTCCATGCACTCCAAGCGCCGCTCCCGTGTGGACCTCACAGCTGAGATGATCAGTGCTCCGCTGGGTGACTTCCGCCACACCATGCATGTGGGCCGGGCTGGGGACGCCTTCGGGGACACCTCCTTCCTCAACAGCAAGACAGGTGAGCCCGATGGAGAGTCGCTGGACGAACAGGCCTCCACATCATCTTCCAAACGCAGCCTCCTGTCCCGGAAGTTCCGGGGCAGCAAGCGGTCACAGTCGGTGACCCGGGGGGACCGGGAACAGAGAGACATGCTGGGCTCCCTGCGGGACTCGGCACTCTTTGTCAAGAACGCCATGTCCCTGCCCCAGCTCAATGAGAAGGAGGCTGCGGAGAAGGGCTCCAGCAAGCTGCCCAAGAGCCTGTCGTCCAGCCCCGTGAAGAAACTGGATGCTGGAGAGGGTGGCGGGGAGGAGGTGGGTGCAGGAGACCTGGGTCCCCGTCGGAACGGGGCAATGGGTCCCCACTCCCCTGACCCCCTCCTCGACGAGCAGGCCTTTGGGGACCTGACGGATCTGCCTGTGGTGCCCAAAGCCAGCTACGGGCTGAAGCACGCAGAGTCCATCCTGTCCTTCCATATCGACCTGGGGCCCTCCATGCTGGGCGACGTGCTCAGCATCATGGACAAAGAGGACTGGGACCCTGAGGAGAATGGGGGCGGCTACCGCGAAGAGGGAGGCCCCAGCGGTGTCACCCAGGGCCCCCCTGTGGCCGAGGTGGCCCCTCCCCTGGTGAGGCAAGAAGGCAAGCCTGGCCCAGACTTGCCCCCGCTGCCCTCCCATGCTCTGGAGGACGAAGGGTGGGTGGCGGCGGCCCCCAGCCCCAGCTCGGCCCGCAGTGTGGGCAGCCACACCACGAGGGACAGCAGCTCCCTCTCCAGCTGCACATCGGGAGTCCTGGAAGAGCGCAGCCCGGCCATCAGGGGCCCAGAGAGGGCCCAGGTCACGCTCCCCAGGCAGCCCGAGAAGGAGCTGTCCTTCATGGACGAGGAGGAGGAGGACGAGATCCGCGTGTGAGCCTGTTGGCAAGTCGCTGCTCCTTAGAGCTCTTGGGCTGCGTTTCTCTCTGCTCCGACCCCACTGTGACCTTTGACCTTGCCGTGCAGGGGCAACCAAGAGCCTCACGTTAGGCAGTAGGCGCTGGACCTCATGGATGAAGGGCACCGGCTGAGCCCTCCAAGGACTTGGGGAGCTGAGGGGGCACAGAGCCAACCTGTAGTGGTTGCCTGGCTTTGTTACACACCCCCTGCAGCTGCAGAGCCAGGGCTCTTTTCTTGTAGCAGAAGTCGTATTTCCTCTCTTCTCCTCCCTTTCCTCCAGCCTGGCCTCAAATGGATGCCAGATGTCAACCTGAGTTCTTGCCACGTGCGGCCATTGCAGGTCAGCCAGAGGCAGCCTGTGCTCCAGGGCCAAGGACACTGGGCTCCCCTTTCCTCTCCGATGGTGCCAGGGAAGCTCGTGCAGCAGGAGGAAGGGGGTGCTCACATATTCCAGTCCCCCCCCCCCCACTCCTGCACCGGAAGCCTGGAGCCCCTGGGAGCTGGCTGGAGCAGGAGGCCAGCCAAGAACACAGCACACTAAACACAGCCCCTTCCGAGGGAGCCAGGACAGGGCGGGGCATGGAAGGAGAGCCCCCAGGCTTCTTGGATGTTTAAGAAGAGGCCCTTCCAGGATGACACTAGGAACAGGCCTGGGGCACAGCCTTTGAGTGTGTTTGTTCTTTATTATTATTATGTTCAATCCCATCTAGAGCAATATCAGGAACAGTGTTCATAGGTCTGCCACCAGAAGGAACATGGAATCTTTTTAGAAAACCTTTTTACTACTTACGGAAATTCAGCAGCCATCAGCACACTCACGTCTGGGGCTGGTCCTATGGTAAAGAACCCAGCCCCACTCTAGCTATAGGGGGTAGGTATGTGCTTGTTGTCCCTCCCCCCCAGTAGAAAATTTCTGGAAAATGATTGTTTAAAAAAATAATAACACATCGGAGGGGTGGGGGAGCTGTGTCCCTGGGCAGCTGC
>CM053402.1:6784627-6803385 GCA_028644305.1 Xerus rutilus
CCTTTGAGCAGGATGTGGAGCTGCAAAGGGGCACTGGGCTCCTGCCTTTCCAGGGCATGGACAGTGAGTGAGGCCTCTCTGCTCAGCTCCCTCACGGTGTGGCCCCTTAGCTATGGCTTCTGGGTAACCCATTTTCCAGACTGAGAGAGGAAGGTAAAGTTGAATCCACAGAAGGGCACTGGCCTCCCAGTCTTTCAGGCTGGTCTGAAGCCCCTCCATCTCCTGTTTCAGGGCTGGCAGTTTAAGTGGAAGCTTGGAGACTTGTTCTGAAGGCTCCCAAAGGGCCGGAACTTGGAGGCTTACAGGCCCGAGACTGGGGGCCATTTAGGTGGCACTTGGTGGTGGAGCGGGTGAAGGCCCCCCAGCACCCATAGCTGCAGGGAATTGACTTTCTCCTCTCCTCTCCCCCTCCAGAGTCAGCCTCAGCGGTGTGCGCCTTCTTTGCTAAAGGGCTCTGTGGGAAAGGTGAGCAGGGACAGGTCTGGGCTGGGCAGGAGCGGGAGCTGGCTGCACCACACTGGGCTTGGCAGGGGCTCTGCCTGGTGGGGTAGGAAGTCCATGGTGCCCCATGGGGTGGGGAAACTGGGAGTGGGAAGAATATGGTCTTATATTAGGCCAGCCACAAGTGCGTGGGTCCACCAAGCCTCCTGTGGGCTCCTCAGGCACCCCTGCCTGCATTTGTGTTAGGGTACCCAGGATTGCCTGGAAGGCACGCTCTTCTTTCTGCCCCATGTGAGTGTTCATGGGCTTCTGCCTGTGTGTTCCCAGGAGGCTCCAGACCTCCTTATTCTCTCCCACCCTCTTTCTAGCAAGGCCGGTGCCATCCTTCTCCCTCCAAATCAGTATGGCAACTGGTCAATTGCTATAACCATGCCTGATGACTTCTGGTAGCTCTGGCCACCGTCTTTGAAACACTACAAAAAGCAGCCACCATTTCTGTCCCACCCAGCCTGTGGATCAAGCCATGCCCTCTTCCTCAGCCCCTCCCCCAAATGCAGCCCTTCTGGGGAGGCCTGACTTGCCACGGGGGTTCCTGACTTCTGGTTCATGGGCCTCTCTGAGGCTCTTCCCATAGAAACAGCAGTTGCCCCAAAGACTTGCCTCCAATTTTAGAGGTTCCCAAACTGCCTATTGATCTGGGCTAAGAAATTCTTCATGAATGGGTCCTGCTTTGGGGATCGCTGTGATTCTGTCCTAGGAAGCTGGGAGGCTGGAAGGGTCCAGGCAGGGAAGGACCTGAAGCCGTATTTGCTCACCTGCCTTGTTTGTGGCCCTGGAGAGTGGGTCGGGAAGGGAAATGGGCTCACTGGTCACCCACGGCTCTGTGGGCAAGGACCCTCCAGGTCCATCAAGGACTGAGTGACCAGTGGCTGATAGTGATACCTTCTCTCCAAGAAATAAAGTAGTTATTGTGGACCATCAGACTAAGCATGTCAATGGTCAGGGGTGGAGGGGAAGGCACTTGAAGAGAATACTTTTCCTGTTCCCAAGATTCCATCAGAGTTGGCCATGCATGAGGCTGGCCCTTCTTAGAAAGTTAGGAACCAGAGTGTCTTTCTGTCTGGAGCAATGCCATCTTGGGAAGAAGATGAGGAAACAGATGTAACATTTCCAAAGTTGGCTCTTAAATCACCACATTTTTCCAGAATCGGGAAGCTGAGTGCATTTTTTCAAAAATGTGAGTTCAGTAGGCCCTTAAGGAGTACTTACCATGTGCCTGGGGCTGGGCTCAGTGTGGCCATTCAGGGTTGTTCTCTGGTAGAAGAGGGAGTCATGTTGTGGGGGTGCAAGGGAGGCAGCTGTCCCAAGCCTGGGAGCTTCCTGAGGTTTACCACTGGCAGGGCAGGTGTGCCAGGCAGAGGTGTAGAGGTGGGAACCGCCATGCTTGGACATCAGCTTGCCCTGCATGGCACCCTGGCCCCTGTTCTAGTCTCTACCAGGGTCCAGGTGGGATGCAGGAGGGCAGCTAGGGACGAGCCCCGCACCTCCTGGAGAATGTCTCAGAGGCTGAGGTGGGCCAGCTGTGGGCAGGTGGGGGCCTCCAAGTGGGCGCGTTGGTGTCTGCAGGGAAGCTCTGCCCGTTCCGGCACGAGCGGGGAGAGAAGATGGTGGTGTGCAAGCACTGGCTGCGCGGGCTCTGCAAGAAGGGCGACCACTGCAGGTTCCTGCACCAGTACGACGTCACCAGGATGCCCAAGTGCTACTTCTACTCCAAGTTCGGTAATGCCCCTGCCTGGCTCAATCCTCCACCCTGGAGGGTGACGGAGGTGGGGAATGAATTGGGAAGGAAGGAAGTTTTGGGGGTAGGCACCCAAAGGGGACCAGGTGTGTACCAGGTGGCCAGCCGGGATGTCTGAGCCTCAGGTGCCTGCTTCTGCAAACCCTTGGACAGACAACTAACTGCAGCCTGCAATCCGTGCCCTTTCTGGCTCCTACCAGTTACCCCAGAAGGGAAAGGGGGCATTATTTCCCTCCCCCGTCCTGGCTAATGCACACCCAGGAGAACTGTGGGAGTGTCTCCAGTGAACCAGCCCCAGGCCAGGCCTCCCCAGATAGAGGCCTCCGAGAGCCACGGTTACAATGCTTGCCATACTCACAAGGCACCTGCACCACTGCCCTCTCTCTCAACCATCTTGCTGCTTCCAACTCTTATTTTAGATAAAAACAGAACAAAAAAACCTTTGTGTTGCTTCCATAAATGGAAAACTAGCATGGCATGTTGGAAAGAAAAGGTTACTATAAACATAAAGCCTGAGGTTCAGAAGTCTGGCCCCTGAAATTATCTCGTGTGGTCAGGCCTGCTCTGGCATCTCGCCTCCCTCCTGGCCTCAGGTCCTTCTTTGGTCATCTGAGGGCTCTTTAGGGGGAAACCGCAGCCCTCTCCTCCACCCTGGAGCATGGAGTGTGAATGTGCTTCAGATCCTGTCCTTCCCAGCAGCACCGTGGCTCAGTTCTTTCCTGAGCCAGAAGGGGCCTTTAGGATGATCTAGTTCAGTGGTTTTCTAACTGTGTTCCAAAAGGAGCGGCCAGCAGAGAGAGCTTTGACACACACCCCTCGCTTAGGAGGCTCAGGGCCAGCTTCAGGGGACCCGTGTGGGTAGCCATTCCCCAAGAGCTGATGGGAAGCTCGTCCCAGGCCAGTATTCCACCCCCAGGAGGTGAGAACCATGACAGTTCACGAGGACTGCCTGCATCTTTCTGGAAAGAAAAGGCAATATTTATCCAGGAGTCCAGGTGCCCTTGTTCATTGCCTAAAGCTTTATCATTTTAAAATGTCACTTTTGTGTTCTCTCAATAATCCTTGGTAGGTTTCACTTGGGGATTAGACACTGTATTGTGCATGGAGACAGGAGTAGGACCCAGTCCCTTTCTACCTTTAAATAGCTCTAATTATGGGGAAGAAACATTTAAACCCTGACTACTGTAAGTAATCTATGGTTTTGTTCTTAGAGTAAATGAATATCTCTAATATTATATCAAAGTAATTATCATTATTCTTGGATATAAAAATTTAATAAAATACTGCTAGGGAGGCATGAGGGTGGGAAAGGCAGCTGGAGAGTCTAGAATATCCCAGGTCTTCCCAAACTCCTGGGACACGTGACCCCAGTGTACACTGAGCAGCTCTGAAGGGCCAAATGGAGGCTGAGCTGCTGCTGCCACCTGCTGGCCAGGCTCAGGATGCAAAGTCACACATCCAGGTGGGGCCGAAAGACCGCATCATGCCCAAGACCCTGTTATTTTTCCTTCTAGCAAATGTCAACCAGACCTTGATGTGAGGTCACTCCATGTCTTTAGAAGGTTGAAGCACAGGATCTGCACTCTACCTGGTGATGTACACTGGCCACGGGCAAATAAACCCATCCTCACTGTGAAGAAGCTGGGTGAACATAGACATTTGACTGCCCTCTCTGAGCACTGGTGTTTGTGAAATGAGAGGGCTGGTAGTCTAAAACCCTCAGAATTCATGGGCACTCTCTTTCCTAGGTGAAATCTTGCTTTGCCCACTGGGTAAAATAGATCTCTTTGAAGCAGTTTGAAAATTGGAATAGACACTGTGAATGAAGTTGTTTTCAGCTCTGAAAAGCAATGGGTTGTAGTGCCCTGCCTCCTGGGGATGGTAAATTGGGAGCATTCACACATTCTGGGAAGGAGGTGAGAATGGAGATCTTCCTTCCGGAGCACAGCCTCAGAGGGCTTTTACAGTGACTCCTGGGCAGCCTGCGCCTCAGGGCTGGAGGCTTTTAAAAGACGAGCTAAGGAGAGACCTGGACTAATGCGCACACAGGCTGGGTACAGCTGGCAGGCCCTGTGAAGTGCCCATCCATCCCCTGCTGAGTGAAGCAACACTGTGCTCTTAGCATTTCTACCACAAGGAACTGCCCAGCCCTGGAAGCAGCATGAGTTCTGCAGTGGAGATGAAGAAAGGGCAAGGCCTTCCTGGGTCTCCCACATCTCCTCTTTCTGCCTCCCTATTTCCTAAGTGCCTTCAGTTCCAGGCTCCTCTGGACACTGGCCCTGCTTGTTCCTTCAGATGTATATATTCACACCATTCCTGCTTAGCAGATCTTATGGGATCTGCTCTTCTTAGACTGTAGGAAGGATTAGGATTAGAAATATCTTGTCTTCAAACAGCTGCTGCTGACCAGAATAAAGGCCAGCGGCTTATGTGTACGTGAGGGCCAAGGTCAGCGTGGTTGGGGAGGTGGGAGAGTCGAGGATGAGCCTGCTTATACACCAGGAGTGCTGGAATTTTCAGGTGATTGCCACAACAAGGAGTGTACCTTTCTCCACGTGAAGCCAGCTTCCAAGTCCCAGGACTGTCCTTGGTATGACCAAGGCTTCTGCAGGGATGGTGAGGCCTTGGTGGACAGGGAGCTGGGGTGGGGTCCACATTGGGGCTGTCCACAGGGCAGGGGCCCTGCTCCCCATGAGACAACACTGCTGAAATCTCAGCAGAAACCCTCACTGTAGCTATCCCCAGGCTTGTGCGCCGGTGGAGGGATCCACTGTGATGCTGTGAAAGCAACCACAGGCTTCTCAGGAGAGGCTGACTTGGGTTCGAATCTTACCTTCAGCATGTTATCTGCTGAGTGACTCTGAACCAAGCTGTTGAGCCACAGGAAGCCTGGCACAGTCTGGCCCATGAGAGACTGTGTACTCTTGGTGAATACCCCAGCCCTCAGCTGTGTTTTCTATAGATAATTAGAGGCAGAAAATTATGACCCACATCCGTGGGAGTTTTTTTTTTTTTTTTTGGTACTGGAGATTGAACTCAGGGGCACTTGACCACTGAGCCACATCCCCAGCCCTATTTTGTGTTTTATGTAGAGACAGGTTCTCACTGAGTTGCTTAGTGCCTCGCTCCTGCTGAGGCTGGCTTTGAACTGGCAATTCTCCTGTCTCAGCCTCCCTAAGTGCTGGGATTACAGGCTTGCGCCACCGCACCCGGCTCCGTGGGAGTTCTTGAAGTCACAGCACATTTGCAACAGTTCCCACCCTACCTACTTCAGGACTTGCTAGCTGACACCTGCCCCACCTTTACCAGGGTTCCTGTCCCCCATCTCAGGTTCCTGGCTGGAATGGAGTGCTTCGGGGTAGTACAGCAAGAACCCGACAGATGAACCCTGATTGAGTGGAGAAGTCTAGAATTGCCCATACCCTTGCCTGGGAGCTTTTTCATGTGTCTCTCTCCTCTGGCTAAAGCAGATCCTTCTGGCTGGTTTCTCTTTGTCCAGCAGGTCCCCTGTGTAAATACCGCCATGTCCCCCGGATCATGTGTCTCAACTATTTCATTGGCTTCTGCCCTGAGGGACCCAAGTGCCAATTTACCCAGTAAGTAAGATCTCTTGATTACCAACTCCCACCACAGTGGTGGGCCTAGCCTTCTGGGTCTGGACCCTCGCTTCCTACACTGGCTGACATTGGAAGATTAGATGCCTGGCAAGAGTCTACCCGCAGGGTTTTCCTGGCATTGGCACCCAACCTGGAGGTCTCGGTGGCTGCATGCACTCCAGCACACCTTGGTGATGGGTACTCTTGGGCTGGGGACAGAGATAGACCTTGCCATGCTATTGTAGAAATGAGTAGAAACATTTTACTGCCCATCCCCCAGGCTCTGCAGTCCTCCCTTGCTCTCCGGCTAGGGCGAGGGCTCTTTCCCTAGGGAGCCCTCAAAGTGTGCTGCAGGCTGGCGCAGGGAGTGAGGGTGAGAGCAGGTGGGGGTTAGAGCGGGGCTGTCATCTCTCTCTGTCTCCATTTCCTCCAGCCCCAAGATGAACCTCGAATTCAACCCGAGTTACATGAAGGTGAGTGTGGTCAGGCAGGGTGCCTGTGTCTCCCTCTTCACTCTGCTCCCCTGCGCTGCACTGTTCCCGAGGGACCCTCGTTCTCTCGTGTAATCTGCTGGGTCCTGATCCTGTGGAAGGAACACGTGGTTGCTTCTCCCAGAACCTGCAGGCCTCTAGATTCCCTGCCTTGGGTATGCCAGTCGCCTAGGCATTCCTTTTCCTTAGCTAGATAACTCAAGGGGGCTTTTTGTTAAAGAAAATGGGGCTGGGCATGGTGGCACATGTCTATAATTGCACCACTTTGGGAGGCTGAGACAGGAGAATCGCGAGTTCAAAGCCGGCCTCAGCAATGGCGAGGTGCTAAGCAACTCAGTGAGATCCTGTCTCCACGTCAAGCGTCAGCCAACTCCAGCCTGTTCCCAAGCCAGCTCACTGCTGTTTGTCCACAGCCAGGAGCTACCAGTGCTTTTAAAGGTTGGGGGAAGAAAAAAAACCCAAAAGAATATTTTTTGATGTGTGAAAATAATCATTTAGCACCTGTGAGCGCTTACACACTGTCTCCTACGGTTTGAATATGGGTGGTCCCCACCAAAGCACAAGGCCAGTCTCACTCCTCCAGGAGGCAGCGTGGGAAGTAGGGCCTAGCAGGTACTTGGATCAGGGGAGCAGGTGGGATAGAATGGATGAATGGTCTCCCAGGAGGGAGTTCTTGTTCTCATGGGGCTGGAGTAATTATGGGGAAGCCGGTTGCTTCAAAATGAGCCTGGCTTCCTCTCCAGCCACGTCTGCTTGTCCTTCCACTTTCCTGCCATGAGTGGAACAGCACAAGGCCCTCATCAGAAGCCAAGCAGACCTGGCCACCCCATCTTGAACTTCCAGCCTCTAGAACTGTGGGCTAAATAAAACTCTTTTCTTTCTTTTTAAGTTATAATTCTCTGGTGTTCTGTACAGCAACAGGTAACAGTCTAAGGCAGAAGCGTTTACAGATTGTCTATGGCTGTTCTGGAGCTTCTAGTGGGAAGCTGTAGTCACAGAGACCTGGAGGGCCCAAGTCTGAAATGTTTACTATTTGGTCTCATGGGAAAGTTTACTGACCCCTGGTTTAGGTGGCTGAATATTGGTGTGCCACCCAAGTTTGACAAGTGCAACTGGGGGCAGTTTATAAGCTCTGTGGGGGGAAGGCAGCTCCTGCTGGTTCTGAGCAAGACACCTGATAGAAATCAGGACTGTCTGTCATGATTCTGGGGAACTGAAACTCTGGGGAAGTACAATTTCTAACTTATCAAAGGCATGCTTTCTTCAATTAAAATTGTGAATGAAGGCATCTGGAGACCTGGTTTGAGATCAAATGCCAGCACCCTGGCCTCCATGTAGGTGCTGTGTCTGCACATGAGGTCTGTGCGGTAGGGGTCTCCTGGTGACTCACTTTGTCTGCAGCTTATCAGGCCACGGGATTCAGCTCCTTCTGCTTCTGCTGTGGAAGCCCACAAGCCCCCTCTCCCAACTCAGGGCTCGAGAGCAGGGCCTATGCTACAGGTGAGTGAAGAGTGGACACAGTGGGGTTAATGCTGTTTTGCTGAGGGCCAGGAGATGGCTGACCAGTTAGCTGGAGAATGTGATTCCTTGTCTGTCACAGAAAATAAAGTCATATTGGGGCTTCGGAGTGTGAGCCAAGAGAATGAGGGGATACTGGTAAGCCAGATGTTATGATGTGGAGTTTCAACAACTTAATCCTAGTCGCATCTCCCATCAGACATGACTATTTGTGCCAGGTGTGGTGGTAAACACTTGTAATCTCAGCAACTTGGGAGGCTCACCATGTTGGAATCTCATAAGTTGGGAGGCCAGCCTCAAGGGCTGGGGGTAGAGCTCAGTGGTAAGGCACCCTGGGTTCAATTCCCACTACCAAAAAAACAAAAACAAAAAACCCCCCCAAACCCAAAAAAGGCTAAGTTGAACATGGTTTATTTAGAGTTTGCTGCCTGTTCACCTCCTCATTTTCTGTTATTTACATACGGATTCCCTTAAGATTGGTAGGTTGGGGGCAGAACTTGGTATAGAAGGAAATAGCAGTTGGTTTCCTTTTTTGCTAACTTATTAGGAAGAAAAAAAAATCCAATTTTTATGGAACAGCTTCTAAATCGTCCTGAGCTTTCATTTCTGTGTTCTACAAAGTTATGCCACATGGCAGGCAGGAGAGGAGGAACCCTGGCATTCTTGTACACTTGACTTTGTGGGCCTTTCAAAGTCCAGGGCCTCATTCTGTGTGCGCATGCAGCTGGCCTTGAATCTGTGTCTCTCTTTTTTTTGGTACCAGGGACTGAACTCAGGGGCACTCAAACATGGAACCACATCCCCAGCCCTATTTTGTGTTTTATGTAGAGACAGGGTCTCACTGAGTTGCTTAGTGCCTCGCCGTTGCTGAGGCTGGCTTTGAACTCACGATTCTCCTGTCTTAGCCTCCCAAAGTGCTGGGATTACAGGGGTGTGCCACCATACCCAGCTGAATCTGTCTCTTTTAGCCCTGGAATGGGATAAGCTTTATTCATGAGCAGAATCCATTAAATTCTTCAGAAAGCCAGCTATCTCCTATAGTTCCCTGGGCAATTTAGAATTTTTCTCTTGAGATATGAGTTTATAAGATGCCAAGCAATTCACTTTTTCTTTTCTTAGTGTCAAAAAATATGCCACGATACCCCGGGGTGCGGTGAGACTGGATTACCAGGACTTACTAAGAACTAACCTGGGGCCCGGGGCACTGTGGATCTGGTGAAGACACTCAATGGCATGCAGTGGGATGCTGCTCGCCATGTTCTGGGAGAGCCCAGCATCAGCCAAGGGCTCTGGGGCAGAGCCAGCGCGCCCCACATGGGTGTGTCTTTTCATTCTGTATGTGAACGAGCTGCTAAAACACACGCCTCCAGGCAGACTGTGGCGAGAGTGTTTATGCACGTGGACTCCAAAGCTCCAGCACATGGTGAACACATGAGAGCCACACAGCTCGCCCCCAAGCCCCGCCAGTTCTGGGGTGCATGTGGCAGCCCTGTACATGGCCTTGAGGCCGCTGTAAACATGATTAAATCCAATGGTTTTCTGGCATGACAGCTGCTTCCCTGTGCGGCTCATTTAAATGAGAATGCACTCTGTGCTTTATGTGGGGACTACAGGCAGGCGACAGTACACAGAAGGCTTGTCCTGGCAAGGTAAGGAAGTGACATGGAATGTTTAATGTAATGCTATTTATGCTGTTATATAAATTTAAAAAAATGTCTTTCAATCCATTGGCAAAGAAGGGTGGCAATTTAAGTTGACTTTTGAAGGGACACAGAGGAAGACAGCAAGGTGGGGGCGTGAGGCAGACTTTCCCGCCTTTGTGAGGTGAGTGGAGGGTAGGGCCTAGGTGGTGTGAGGGTGCAGGCCCAGGGGTCAGGCCTGGGGTCTGAATGTCAGCTGGAGCCACCCAGGGCTGCTACATGGAAGAGCACCTTGCTATGCAGGCAAATTACCTGCTTCCTTGTTCTGGAACATGAGCGTGTCCGCCCACGTCACAGGCTGTTGTGTGGATGAGGAAACCTGCCTGGTGTGGGGCCTCCCAGTCTTGGTGTAGAGTTTTGGGTCAGTTGCCGCGAATGAGTTTCCACCATGTTACCCCTTGCTGGAATGAACGGACGTGCCAAGCCTCTGTAAGGCAGGTGTAATCTCCCCAATTTACAGTCCAAGTTGGATAACCTGCCCAGGGGCACACCCATCCACATTATAGGTGAGATTCTGGAGGAGGCAAATGATCAGTAAAGTAGTGACCTTCGGATGTGGGTTTTCCATGAAATACAGACGAGCCCGTGGATAATACAACAAAGTGCCTTTATTTTTATATTTTTGTGGTGCTGGGGACCGTGCCCCAGGTCTCACAAGCACACAAGCACAGCTACACCCCCGGCACTGAAAATGATTTTATTTATTAAAATTTTTTTTCTGTAGTTGGAGATGGACAGAATGCCCTTATTTTACTTTATTTTTATGTGGTGCTAAGGATTGAACCCAGTAGCCCACATGTGCTAAGCAGGCACTCCGCCACTGAGCCACAGCCCTGTTATTTTAACAGCTCAACATTTTAATGATATTAGAAAAAAAATGTAGCTTCCCTGTAAACTAAGTATTTTAGGTTGATTCAACAAGGTAGCCAGCACCAGGCTTCAAAGTCTCACACTGGTGCTCAGCAAGCTGTGCCCCACCTTCAGCCTGGGCATGCTGTGCTCCCGTGCAGGACATGGCCAGGACTGGTCTGCTCACCAGAGGCTCAGGTTGAATTTCAGGAGTTCCTGCCGCTGCTCTGCAAGCTGAGCACTGCTGCTCACCCAGGGAGGCTTCTGCCAACACCGCAGAACAGGCAGCACACAAGGACACTGTCAACAAGGTGAATCATGTTAAGGCCATCGTCCCTCTTTACAGGGCTTTAGAAGGAATGCGTGGTCACACCTGCTTCCCACGCGAAGCACACTGGCTTTTCCAGGTTGCAGAGTCTTGTTCTCCACTATTCCAGTCCTGAAAGTCTCCAGTCTCTGCGGATGAAGCTTTTAACCTGCCAGATCACACATGTGATTAGGACTGGCTAGCAGGGGTAGCCTGGTGGATGTCTGCACAGATGAGCCAAAACACCTACCCTCACATGGCAAGTCTAGGTCCACACTGCCACCTGCAGCTAAGTGGTGCGTCCCTTGATCACACTGTCCATTTAGATCCAAACCTAAGAAGCAGCCAGTCATCAACTTCTTTCAACAACTCTTATTAAACCAAGTGAACATGGCAGAGTCCCTTTCAGGACTCAACGAAAGGTCTCTGTTATTTCCCCAGCCCAGAAGCCATCAGGGAGCCTGTAAGGAAGCCTACAAGGGGAGTCACAAGTGCTCCATAACATGGAGATACTCCAGGGCTTCTTCAAAGCCACCCATGTTTGTTTAAGAATCAGTTCTATCTAGTTCAAAGAAGTCAGATAAGACTGCTCTTCGTTACTATACTGAGTTAGAATTCTTCTATTTTATTTATTGGCACTAGGGATAGAACCCAGGGGCACTTAACCACTTAGCCACATCTCCTGCCCTTTTTAAAAATTTATTTTGAGACAGGGTATCACCAAGTTGTTTAGGGCCTCATTAAATTGCTGACACTGGCTTTAAACTTCTTGCCTCAGTCTCCCAAGCTGCTGGGATTACAGGTGTGCACCTCTTTGCCTGGCAAATTAAACTTTTTTTTTTTTTTTGTACTGGGGATTGAACTCAGGGACACTAGACCACTGAGCCACATCCCCAGCCCCATTTGTGTTTTATAGAGACAGGGTCTCACTGAGTTGCTTAGTGCCTCGCTGTTGCTGAGGATGGCTTGAAGTCGCAATTCTCCTGTCTCACCCTCCCAGAGTGCTGGGATTACAGGCGTGAGCTGTTGTGCCTGGCTCAAAGTTAGAATTCTTTTTTTTTTTTTTTAATATTTATTTTTTTTTAGTTGTAGGTGGACAGGATATCTTTATTTTATTTTTATGTGGTGCTGAGAATCAAACCCAGTGCCTCACGCGTGCTAGGCGAGCACGCTATCACTGCGCCTTAATCCCAGCCCCCAAAGTTAGAATTCTTGATACTGACCAATGTTGAATAGAAAGCCCTTGTATTAACATAGACTTCACCTTTTAGATTTGCAGTCTGATACCCCTTTGGGACTGATGGGTTGTCAAGTAGTTTCTTTTTATTAAGGAACTAATTTTTAGGAATATAAGATATTTATTGTGATTAACTTTTTCATTATGCTTCAGCATTCTGAATGACAAGTGATACTAGCTTATTTAGCAAGGTCAAAGTTCTTTTTTTTTTTTGGTACCAGGGATTGAACTCAGGGGCACTCGACCACTAAGCCACATCCCTAGCCCTATTTTGTGTTTTATGCACAGACAGGGTCTCACTGAGTTGCTTAGCGCCTCACCATTGCTGAGGCTGGCTTTGAACTTGCAATTCTCCTGTCTCAGTCTCCCAAAGTGCTGGGATTACAGGCGTGCACCACTGCACCCTGCTGAGGTCAAAATTCTTGCTAACAATCTTGGGGAGCAACGAGCTGCCCTTGTGCTGCCTCTGCGCTGGGGTGTTACAGATGGCCCGGACGCAGCACAGGGCCCTAGGGCACTAAAGCCAACTCAAGAAAGGCTCCTCCTGTTGAATTATTTCCTAGCCTAAGTGTTAAGAACAGCGACCCCAGGTTCCCCATCTCTCCAGCAGAGGTCAGGTGCTGTGGTCCTCTAGGTCAGGGGTCAGCACACTCTGTACAGGGCCAGACAGTACATGCTTTCACTTTTTGGGGCACTTGCATCCTGCTGCAAATAATCAACTTTGCTGTTGTGTGAAACAGCCAGAGGTAACGCCTAATTAAATGAGGAGCTGTGTTCCACAAGACTTCAAGGGCAGTGGCTGATCTGACTTGTGGGCTGCAGGAGTCTGTTGCTCCTGCCAAGGGGACGGGCAAAGAGGGCAATGTAGTTTCTGACCATGTGGACAGAGGGCAGGTGTGGAGGGAACTTCCCGTGTTTTGTTAAAGGGAGACACTTAAAAATAGGCACGAGGCCCTTTCTAAAGAGAGACTGTTCTGGGGCTCCAATTATGTTGGGCACACTCTTCCCCTCAACTGTGACCTTTCCCATGGAGAACTATTTTGCAGTGCCACACTTCTGAGTACCTTTCCCCTAAACCCTAAGAATTTGCTGCAGAATTAAATCTAAGCCACTTGGGGAGGATGAAGCAGATCGAGAGTCCAAGTTCTGAGGAGAGGAAGGGAGCGATGAGCAAGCACACGCCGGGCCCTGGGAGAGCATGCCTGCTTGCGCGTGGCTGGGCAGGAGCTGGGGAGAGGGGCTGACCCCTGTGTCTCAGCGTGAGGATGTCACAGGCAAAGCCGAGAGAGGGAGGTATACACGGCCTGGGCAGTGCGCAAGGGCAGGCGGCCTGTGCTGGGCAGTGCGCAAGGGCAGGCATCCTGTGCTGGAAGCAGATTTGGAGAAATGGCTTCCTGCTTATGCTACCTTGTCCCTGTCTACAGGCACCCACATCACTGTCCAGGGGCTGAGCTCGAAGTTAAAAAACTAGACATTTGAGCATCTTTCCCCCAGTACCAGGGCTTGAACCCAGGGCGTGCTACCACTGAGTACAGCCCTTTTACTTTTTTGAGACAGGGTCTCGCCAAGTTGCCAGGGCTGTCCTGGAATGTAAAACCCTCCCGCCTCAGCTTCCCCAGTAGCTAGGATCACAAGCCTATGCCTCTGCACTGGCTACACTGAATATTTTGATGAGGGGAAGAGGCCCAGAAAACCCATCAGCCCAAACTAACACTGACAAATTGAAAGGATTATTTGCCATTCACAGACATTCCTGAGAAGGGATGGGTGGGATTCTGAAGTTCCCAGGAAGAGATAATAAAAGGAGACCTGTGTTCACTGTCACACTCCCTGAAGGTGCACAAAGGCACCTAAACATCCTGTTGGGTGTGCTATTTTTAGTCAGCTTAGGAAGCATTTGCAAGAGTGTTTAAGTGCTGTTCCCACAGCCTCCCTGCCACTCAGACCCCAGCCTCTGCACGGTTCTCACACCTGCCATGGTCTGCTCAAGGGCCCAGAGGCTCAGGCGGCAAGGGCCTCTGTGTGAGCTTATTTTTGCCAATCTGGACATTATCCTTTATTAGTAAGTATGGAGTCTCTAGTATCTCCTATAAACAAATGGCAAAACACCAAGGCTCACACAACGACTTTAGGGAGAATGATTTAAAACTGAGATACTGCTTTTTATTGAGAACTGAGAAAAAGCTTTTTAATTTAAATGACCCACTTGATCATGTTCACGTCACTTTGAATAACAATTTCATGATTAAACAAAAATGGTCTTTTAAGTCACTCTCACTTTTTTTTTTTGGTACTGGGTATTGAACTCAGGAGCACTCGACTACTGAGCCACATCCCCAGCCCTATTTTGTGTTTTATGTAGAGACAGGGTCTCACTGAGTTACTTAGCACCTCGCCGTTGCTGAGGCTGGCTTTGAACTTGCGATTCTCCTGTCTCAGCCTCCCTAAGTGCTGGGATTACAGGCTTGCGCCACCGTGCCTGGCTTCTCAGTCACTTTTGAAGGCAAGCCAAAAAAACATCAGACAAGACACTAATGGTGTGACTTTATCTGGTTTGCAACCAGAGAAAGGGAAAAACTGAGCTCCGGTTATGTACTATGACTTGAAACGCATTTAAATAAAATAACTAAAAAAAAAAAAAAAAAAAAAGACTAAAACTAAGAAAAAAACAAAACAAAACAAAAACATCAGACAGAACCAGATCTGTCCACCTTAATAAAATGCACTTTCCACGACTGTTTTAGGTTGCAGTGACTTTATTGTTTGACTCCCTCCCCGTTTGCGCAGACATCGCCCTGCTCCTGAGGCTTCAGAGCTTTGGCTTCAGTGGTATCCAGGCCAAGGTCACTTACGCCAGCGCTGCAGCTCTTTGGACAAGCAGAGATAAATATAAGGACCCAAGAGCCAAGTCTATGAACGGCTTCTTAGGCCTCCACAGATCATTCTGTTCTTATTTTACAAATTTGGGAATAGTCTTGGGCAAAGAGAAATTTTTGCTTCACGTTTTCAACCTTGATTTTGACAGGTGAAAAACATCACATCTACCAAACATCTAACTAATCCCTTTCAAGGGGCGCAACTGTAGGGAAGCCCTTTTCTCTGGGAGGAAGGACTTGCTTTTGGATCTGCCTGTTTATTCTGACCAATGGCCTGGGGCAGCTCTGCTCTGCCAGTCAGCATGCAGGGGTGGCTACAGCTTACTCCTGCTGCATCACCTGCCCTATTACACAGATCTAGCCAAAAACATTCAATCACATTCAAATCCTCACTTTTTAAAAAAGTAGTCCTGTTATCTAGTTTGTGAATATGTTGGCCTTTAGTATACAAGGTTATCTTACTTTTATACTGAAACTTTTCATTTGAAAGTGTTAGGGCCAATTTTTTTTGTTTTCTAAAATGTGAAAGAATACTGGAATTTTCTGAAAGGCTTCGATAATGTCCTCTTTTAAACTATAAGAATCTATTTTTAGGCTGGGTGTGGTGGCACACACCTATAATCCCAATGACTTGGGAGGCTGAGGCAGGAGGACTGTAAGTTTAAGGCCAGCCTGGGCAACTCAGCAAAAACCTTGTCTCAAAATAAAAATGGCTTAGTATATAACTCAGTGGTACAGCACTCCTGGGCTCAATCCCTAACAGCATCCCTGTACCATAAACAATGACAATACCCCCTATTTTTATAGAGTAATACTTTAAAAGGGTAGTGAAATTCTGGTATTTCCCTTCTGGTTAAGACTTGATGCAAGCTGAATCTCATAACTAGAATGCAGTTGTGTTCTGTTCCCTTCCTCTCTCCTGTGGCAGAAAGCTTTTGGTTTCAGTGCTAAAAAGGAGCTCTCAGGTACTGAGGAGAGCGCCTTTCCTCCAGCAGGAAACAGCTTAAAGGAGAAAAACACGACCACCAGACCTCCAGTGACCACACTAAATAGAGGACAAGAGCAATTATGTAAATTCTGGTCAAATCTCATACATGCCATTATAAACAAAACCTCCAATAAAAACTGCCAACACCCAGGCAATAGCTCGTTCACTAGCTGTCCTTGATATGAAAGGCCATTTGGAGAATCCCTGGCACTCGCTACAATGGATGTGACCTGTCATTTTGCTAAAACTGCAGAAAGGCTTACTCAGTTGCCGGAAGCTCCAGCTACAGCAGAGGATGAAGTACCCCGTGAAGAGCATGGTGATGCCCCCAATCCCGCTCTTCTTCACCGTGGTGTTGCACTTGATCCACCCTGTGCAGAGAGAGACACACCTGTCACAGTGAGCCAGAACCAGAGCAGCACCTACACATCCATCAAGCTACCTTGTTAGTGAAGGTGATGGAACTGTGATTCAGAGAACTTCCGTAGGTGTATATAACACACACAGGAACCTTAAACACAAGAGGCTGAAATATGGGAGACTAATAAATTCCAACTACTTATTGTTGTGTTTGGGATTGGCTAACATCTTTAGTGGGGTGGAGACCAATGTGACTGGTTAACACGAGGGGCAGCGTCTTCTTGGCCGTGGGAGGAGGCTAGGTCAGGGGGTGAGGGAGCTGGAACAGGCGGCAGCAGGCGGAAGGGCCAAGGTCAATGACTGGCTGCTGCTACTGCTGCATAGTTTTGGTGCCTTCCATGTGTCCAACTCCAAAATGAAAATGATGAACAGATGACACCACGGTTTCCCCTTTCCTCTGCCTTGCTTCAACAGCAAGTAAGAAAACTTTCTCCAAATACCTGAAGCCAGCAATGGAACACGAGACTCAAAAACTCCAGCCTCACCTTTGTGCACAGCTCCCAAGAGCCTCCTCAGAGGAAAGCTGGAGGTGGTAAGCCTGGCCGGGGATTCCAAACTCCTTAAATCAGTCGAACTTCTTCCCAACAAAGGAACTACGGTTCCAAACAGAAGTTACTGTGATGGTTCGTCTAAATTCGCCCCTTCCCCAACATTCAGGTTCCCAGAGCTAGCCCTTGGGAAAGCATATTCTAAACAGGGGCACGAATGAGCTCTGCACTGGGCTGCCGCTAAGTGTTCAAAGTCACATTTATTCCAGGTCAAAGTATTTTCAAAAGGCTGAAGGAGCTGGGTGTGGTGGCGCACGCCTGTCATCCCAGCACTCAGGGAGGCTGAGACAGGAGGATCGCGAGTTCAAAGCCAGCCTCAGCAAGGGCGAGGCGCTCAGCAACTCAGTGAGACCCTGTCTCTACATAAAACACAAAATAGGGCTGGGGAGGTGGCTCAGTGGTCGAGTGCCCGAGTTCAATCCCCAGTATCAAAAAAAAAAAAAAAAAAGGCTGAAGGACTCCCTGGCGATCAGGACCTTATAATTAATTTTTTTGGTACCGAGGATTGAACTCAGAGGTGCTTGACCACTGAGCCACATCCCCAGCCCTATTTTGTGTTTTATGTGGAGACAGGGTCTCACTGAGCTGCTTAGTACCTCGCCGTTGCTGAGGCTGGCTTGAGATTCTCCTGTCTCACCTACCAAAGTGCTGGGATTACAGGTGTGTGCCACTGCACCCAGCCCTTACAATTATTTTTGATTGATGAATATACTGTCCAGATTACCTACATACACATGCTTAACCAAATTAATTACTTGTTAAGTTCTACTAGCTGCTAAACATTTTAGCAAAAAGTATGACTTTCAACTATAAGTTGAGTATTCCTTACCTGAACTATTGGGGTATGCATAAGTATTTTAGATTTTTCAAAATTAGAAACAGATGCGTATATAAATAGATATCTTGGGGGATGAAATCTAGATCTAAATATAAAATTCTTCTTTTTTTTTTTTTTGAGGGAGGGTGCTGAGGATGGAACCCAGTGCCTTGTGCAAGCTAAGCATAAGCTTGACCACTGAGCTCCAACCCCAACCCTGAAATTCATTATTCACACAGCCTGAATATACCTGTTTTGTTTTTTTCTGGAGATGCTGGGATTGAACCTGGGGGTCTCACAGGTGGTAAATGCTCCGCTCATGTTGGCACTCAAAAAGCTTCAGATTTTGGAGCACTGCTCTATCTAACACGTCTGTTCCACTTCCCACTGCTCTTACTGGCTAGCAAACCTTCCTGCTTATGTCTGATACAGGAAGAACCAGCAAAGGTTTCTGCTACTATTAACATTTTCCTGCATGTGTTTTTCTCCATGTTTAACGATAGGTAATCTCTACTACTGCTGGTTCTCTGGTCTTGGTTTGGCTTGTCAGAAGAAAGGATAAATTAATGGGCTGGGGGTTGTGGCTCAGTGGTACAGCACTTGCCTAGCATGTGTGAGGCACTAGGTTTGATTCTCAGCACTGCATATATATAAAATAAAGGTCCACTGACAACTAAAATATATTTTAAAAAAAGGATAAATTAAGCAAGTAATGTTGATGGATTTAGCAGGTGTAGTAAAGTCGCTGTGGATGTAAAAATATTAATCAAATGATTTTTACATTAACTTCTGAGAAATTACACAGATCATTCTTCTACAATGTGAAAATTAGTCTCTTAAAGAACAAAGCCTGGTAAGTGTGGTAAGCCAATCCCAAAAAACCAAATGCCGAATGGTCTCTCTGATTAATGGATGCTGATGAATAAGGGAGGTGGGAATGGGAAACATAAGAGAAATAGAGAAACACTGGACACGACATGGGGGAGGCGGGGGGCAGGAAAGGGGAATGGGTATAGTAAAGATGGTTGATAAAAAATATATATAAATATATATATACTGTTCATTGAAAGTGCATATAAAGATGTTTAATATGAAGAATGTAATCTGCTTATAATTTTGTGCAAAGTTAGAAAAATTATGATTGTAACAATTTTTTTTCTATTTGCCTCAAC